>JAUCMO010000506.1:7590000-8110000 GCA_032399605.1 Melipona beecheii
TGAGACAGCGATAGGGGTGGGAAAAACTACCCCTTTCAAGTGGTCCCATGGTGTAATGGTTAGCACTCTGGACTCTGAATCCAGCGATCCGAGTTCAAATCTCGGTGGGACCTGTGTTTTTCTTTTTTGCACTCATTCTCTTTTTATCATTCGAAGAAAAGTCACTGTTAATTCTTCGAATTGAACAATGTTTCGTGAATATTTTCCATCATTTTTTCGAGTGATTTCAATAGAAAAAATATTAAAACTTTCACTCGAATTCCGCTCAGTAAATATTTTTAATCGACCTACGATTTAATTTATGAATTTTATCGTTGTTTTCGTCAACCTTTTAGTTTACAGTCGTCACATAAAATTCATGACCATAAAAATCTCCTTGCACAAAATTGTACGATGCCTGTAACAAATTATTAACGACTTCAAAATATATATTTATTAAAAAACACCGAAGAAGAATATTTGTAATTAAATATTTCATTGAAAGTTGCAATCGACGAAATAAAAAAGAGAATTCCTTCGAGCCGGATTCGAACCAGCGACCTATGGATACCTGATTTCTTTTGCTTCCCAACTACAGTCCACCGCTCTACCAACTGAGCTATCGAAGGGATTTGACAAACCTTTCTTATTTTCAGTATATATCGTATTGTATCCTTTCATAATTATTAATTTTCAATAAATTATTTACCAACTCGACAATATAGTAATGACATTTACTCAACTGAAAATTTTCGGCAACAAAGAACCATTAACCATTTTTTTACAAACTGCTACATCTTATTAATCGCGTGAAGCGAAAGTGAAATTAGGTCAAACGAAGCTTCCTATGTGTAGAAACACCTGACCTATGTCACGAACGAAGAACGTTTCGTCATGCTCAGACCTTCGTGTGCAGTTCAAACTTCACAGTATATTACTCCCTCGGTATATTCCACCCCTAATTCGCAACTACCAGGGGATATTGAGCTGAATAAATTGTACTTGCCCTTTAATAACTTCATTCAATTAAATGTCCATAATCCGCACAGCTTGAACTGCACTTAACCTAAAAAAAAAGTTTTGCTCTTGGCGTGTTTTTCTTACACGAATCTATACTTTCGCACTTCGACAAATTGAATAAATTGCTCAATCGTCTTTTGACAGTTTTGTTCAACCAAGTTCACTTTTGAATCTTTCTTGTGAAATATAAATTAAAATAAAACCACGAAGCAGTTCGAAGCTGATTGTGAGCGTAAATTAGACAGATCCTCCAAAATTTTTAATCATTCGAAGATAAATAAACTGAACAAATTCCTTCGGTTGAAACAGCTTCTCAACTGTTATTAAGAAATATCAAATTACTCGACTATCCAATTCCTTCATTGAACAAAGACGAACGCGATTTTAACAATCGCCAGGATCTTCGGGTTTCTGACTCTTTCTTCGCCAAATATCACCCATCAACGACGTCGAGAATTCCATCTACGCCAAGAAGCAGGACAACGGGAAGAAACCCGAGGCGTATGATCGCTGACGACGCGTTCCATCGTGCCGCGATCCAGTTATCACTTATTTACGATGTCTCGAGGCGGCGGACGAAAAAGAATTGCGTGTCAAAGCCGGCCGAGACTGAACGTCGTGAAAATTTTATAACCCCGTGGAAATCCTCTCTCTATCTCGTGCTGCACGCCAATCACCATCAAGCCATCGTACAGCGCCGCGTGTTTCATGGCCCGATACAGTTTACATAAAACGATAAAATTATGACCGTACACCGAAAACCCCACCGACCGTGAGGTGGAAGTACGGAGGATCAAGTGGAAAACGTGGAACGGAAGCGACGAGATGCGGAACACGGATGAAAGTGGAGAGAAGAGAAGAGGAGGAGGAGGAGGAGGAGGAGGCTATATCGTAAAGTCGATGGGATATTTTTACATGAAGTCATTAAACCGGGTTTACTGCGAAACAAAGTGCCTCGACGTCTATTCGCGTCCTTCGCCTCCTGTTCGCCAGCGACGCTGTTCCTCGGCGTCGCTTAATTACTCCTCATCGCCGAATTAAGGAGCTAGATCGCGTTCTGCTTTAACGAGAGACGAATGTTTAATGAAGGATTCTCCCGTGGGCCTCGTATTTGCAGAGACAGTTCTCACGGTGTAAAGGAGATTGCTGTAACGCCGTGAAACGTATTTTTCCTCCTCGGTGAACCGTAGGATTTTCAATTAGCCGGGAATTTAGAAAAGAAAGCGTAGGCTTTTGTGTATCAAGTGGGTTATTCGGGATTATTTTGTTTCCTCTTCGCTCTCTCCGACCGTATTAATTAATTAACTATTTACTTGCCAATTAGTAAGTAATTTCGTACTTTGATACTTTATTTCTTTTTTTAATTTCATCGCAAAATAGCAATTTTGTACATTGATACTGTTTTGCCAATTTTATGTATCTTCCCTTGGATTTTTATTGTATTACGAGTTCAAAAACTCTAATCTAAATTTGATCTGATAACAGTGTTAGTTATTTAATTAATTAGATAAGAGCGACTTCGAGATCAGATTTCTAGATAATATAGAATTCACTGCAGAAATATTTAACGCAGCATCGCGTACAGAATTCTGATAGGAGTTTCAATTTTTTATTTCACCTGAAAATAAAAAATCCATCTGGAAATGATTCGCATATTTTCTCTCGTATCGAACTTGCATATATTTATTATTTAAAATTCGGATCTACAGCAGACTGAATAATAATTTTAGTTGCTTAATTACTTGGATGAAACTCGAGGTAATTTAAAAAATCTAAAAATTTGAAAGCCACTTGTATTAAAAATAATTGAAGATAAACGTTGCAATAAACTACTTGCGTCAAAAGATATTAAAAATCAAAATTTTAAAACTATTTAGACATCCAATTTCTATGTCGCTCAATACCAAAGAAGACCAAATAAAAAATAAAAATAGAGTGCGTTCAGGAAACGAAACCAAGTTCTAAATTAAGGCTAATAAATAAATAAATAAGAAAAGAATTGAAACGTGAATTCGAATCAGAACAATCTTGCAAGGATACGAAAAATCTGGGTCCCCGGAAAACTTCCAATTTCGCTGCCACGTGATTTCTCAGCGAAAACGAAGCAAGTAGATTCTTTCAGGTCATGGTCAGACGCAAAGAATCAAGCGCTTCTTCGATTCGTTGGCTTTTGGTTCTGGATCTCGGTCAGGCGTGCCCACGATTGACCTGGAAGCAACGAATTCGGCGATTTAGACGAAACTGTATCGCCGACGTGGCGAATTTTTATTCGCGTTGAACGAAAACGAGAAAGATCGAGGTCGAGCTTGTCGAATCCGCGGCATGCAATCCGGGATGTTTCTTTAATAAAATTTCTCATCCAACTGATAACATTTCCAGATATTTCGTACTCGATCTTTTCGTTGTTCTTCGTTGCTAAGGGAAGAGATTCTTAACCCAGTTTTCGAAGAATCCAGATCTATGTAAAGTCGGAGGGTTTCATTAAATAGAGAGCAACAAATGGCTTACGCGGCTATAAAAGTATGGAAATGGAAAATAGCAAGTTTTCAGGAGTTGAATGTAAGGATTTTAAAGAAAGTATTAAATTGAATATTTGTGTTAAATTGATTGCACGATACGTATAATGTATAATGCAATGTTTAACATATAATGCTACGTAATTGTAAATGTACGATATATTATTGAATTATTTCTCTCGATGATAAAATTTTTCAGATGGTTTGCAGAACCAATTAAACGATTTGTATTTTTCACGATAAAGTGCAATTCGTAACATTTCGATGTTCGTCGAGAAAAGTTTTGTGAAAAAGTTCAATTATTTTTCAATGTTTTAATTTATGTTTGAATAATCCTTGACTGAACTTTGAAAATTATCATACTAGACTACAGACTTTTGTACAGATTGGTGCGAAACTGTACAAATTATTATTCCAACTATCCCATTACTTGGCAAAAGTATCACGCAGAATTGCATAAGTATTGTACACAGTCCAATCACACCGTACCACCAACAAAATTACGACCATCTACTTATTCCGTAAACGCAATTTCTCATCTAGAAACTCCATCTTTCCCAACCCATTAAAAATTACTATTAACAAACCATCGTGCGCATTATATATCCGTCTCACCCCCAAGAAGCTGCTCGCAAAACCATTTCGTTTACAACTCAATTTCCTCCTGCCGTGCCTTCTCCCCTTCGCCGGTCTACTTGCAAACATCCGCGTTTTAAACGTTCGCTCATCAGAAGCATCCACTCCGTGCATACATTAAAATCCACCTTAAACACGGTGGAACGTGGACGAGAGAGGGAACGACGAAACGAGAGATCGTATAGAGGGATCGGCGTTGTTAAAACGCCGCGTAGACAAACAATTTTTAAGGGGCAGTTAAATCGCGACATTGTGCGCTCCTCGGTGGTAATCATTCGATACGGTGGAGGGGGGCTATTTCCGGGCCATCCGGCGGGATACGTTTTACGAACGAGCTCCCGGTCCTGGGCTTTTTCGCTCGTATAAAAAATTTCGCGTCTTACTTAAACGTTCCCCAATGCCCGGGTTCGTTTGCAGCTCCCCAAACGGCACGTTCTCGAGAGGGTGGACGTCTAATATCGTTCCTTTTTTTACGATATAAGTTGAAGGGTGTGCCGGAGGAATCCGCGAAGGGTTAGAGGTTCGTCGAGACGAAGAAAAGCGTTTCGAATGAAATTATAATTGACGCGACGGCCATAAATCTCGAGGATTTGGGGGTGTGCTACGGTGAAACCGGGGAAATTGGCCCGCGAATATTAAGAACACGCAAAGTTTTCTTAACCCGCGATGTCGACGTCTTCTTCCGTTTTTCTCTCGCCGGGTGGTCTTACTCGGTTCAATTGCGAGTGTAACTTTTGGATGTGCTCCATCTGTGTTTTAATTTTTTAACTACGCAAGTAAACAATTTATTCTGCGCTAAACTGCGCAATATAGTGTTGCGTTAAATTTTAATTTTTCATTCGTGCTGTAATTTTTTTCAATATCTAAAGTAATAATATGTATATAAGGAATTATTCTGCTCTAAGGTGCATCAATCTCTTTTAAACCTTACTGAATCAATTATACTATAAATTTCTATGCATTGTTCGAAGAACGCATGAAACATCCAAGGTACAATGCTCTCTACAACATTTAACAAATAAACAATTTTGTATATAAAATAAAATAATAATACGTATATAAAGAATTATTCATTTCTACCATAGTCATAATAGATAACAAATTCGAACAGAAATTGCAAAAATTGGAAGCTGTAAGGCGCATCTCTTCAAATCTCTTCTTCTGTACGAAGCATCCAAGGTATAATGCTCTCTGCAACATTTGATAAATGAAGCAATTGTTTATTTTCGTTGATATCAGAGAGCATCAATCAATCGTACAATCGTTTATAATGTAGCGATATTGTAAATCCTCAGCTGCGAATTTGGAGAATACCTCAACGTCAGTCAGCGGTTGGTTTTTATCAGCGTCGCGTTAACTGATCGACATCTTCGACCGATCGTCGCACGCTCGGGGAGGGGAAGGCGCGAGAGCGTCTCCGACGGTTGTAAAGTCGCGTGTTATCCGCGAGAGATAGCGTTGGCGGAACAAGCGTGACATTGAGGAGACGTCGGTGGCGCGACACGATTGGATAAGAAACATTTTATCGCGTTTAATTTCGCGCCGGTGGCGTTAAACTTTAACAGCTTCTTTGGCAATAAATAATATTATGCACGCGAGCTCTCCGCTCGCCTGTTTTCCTTTTTAGGGCCGTGTAAGAGCCACCGGGGGCAATTAAATAAAATGCGATGCCGTTCGAGTTATGACTGGAATCTTTTATGGAATGGTTTATGAGCACGCCGCATATTCCTTAAATCGCGGCATAAAGTTACTTCGCTCTCGTTTATACGCGACGCGTGGCAGGGTTGGTACGCGTTTTCAGTTTGCCACGAGTTTGCTTTCGCGGCGTTGAATATTGAAAAATACACCGAAGTATGAAGATTTACAGCACGTGGAAGCAAATTTTTGTATTAGATTTATTTATAAATTACTCCAGTATGTCACTATGTTTTCACTAATTTTATGATTGCACGATCACTCTCTTCAGACGGATTACCGTCGTTTGATTTGTTAATTTAGTATCTGCAATGCACGGGGTATTAATAGGGTTTGGTTATTTTTAATAAAACTGCAATACAACGAACCACGCCAACGATGTGATTTTCAGCGGTTATTGAGCGTGGTATAATTCCCAGTAATCCTGAACATATCGTTGCAGTATCGTCGTGAAATTCTCGATAATTCTGAATTTCTAGCTATTGTGAAATTAACAATGTGACTCTTTGAGTAGATGGAATCCGTTTCATTTTCCAGGACAGTGATATTTATTTCAAAGACGTGAAAAATGGGCGTTCAAATTTGGCAAAACACTGGTAAATTGGCCCACTTTGTTTCGTTCACAGTCCACCATAATTTTGAGGTGTACGAAAAATGTTAGAAAATGGAAACTCCCCAGGCTCCATTCCAAGGAACTTGAAACGATTACGTGTCTTTCTAACCGAACTTCATTCACGCGTCCAAGAGAATGAAACACGATCGCGTCGACCCGAGGCTGACGAATCGGCCAAACGGCAGAAACCTAAAATCGAGCCTCTCTTGAGAAATCACTGTCAACCCCGTCGAAAATCAAATTACATCGCGCGATTCCAAAGAGCTCGATGCTGAAACGATCTCTAGGATCGGTTGACGACGCGGTGCGACGAGATTATCCCGATACCGTCTGCTCCGTCTGGATGGTCTATCCGCGGACGAGTCGCAATTCCGCGGGCAAAGTGTCGGAGACGATGGCTCGTGTGGCTCTCGATTACACGTCCCGTCATTACGGCGGCCGGTATTTTATCGTCGAGCCGAGTTACGTGGGGAGGTTCCGCTCGTTAACCGGAAACTTCCAAGGGTTCGTCTCGGGTGAAATTTAAATTGAGAAAGTATTTTACGAGCACGGGACAGTTTCACGGTGGCGTTGTCACATCTTGATGAACTTCCTGTAACGATCGCAGATCCTCGGTAACGATCCTAGTCTCGATCTCCTCTGGATTTTGTTACTCCTTCTTCTGTAGTTTCGAAGAGGGGGGCGATCTGATTTACGAAATCGGTCATTCTCCACGGATTAACGACCGGTGATCGCTTACGCGCGCCATTTATTCCCGATTGCCCGTTCGCAGACTGGGATTACCATAACCGATCGTCTTGGAGGATTCGTTCAACACCTGTGGATTTGGCACGGTGTGCAACGTAGAATTTACTTGAACGAAATTTTAGGTAGTGATTTAAATGAATTTACTTGAACGAAAGTTTTCTGTTGGTTAGATCTTTTAGGGTATCTGTAAAGACATTTAAAGACCCAGGATGCTGCTGGAAGGACTGAAGGAGTGAGAGAGAGAGAAGTGAGAAGAAAGGCGATTGTTTCGTCTCGGAGTCACTGCCTAGACTCATCCAGTGGGGCTGATGGCAGCGACTCCTTACCCCAGACGCTTGTTGTTATAACTACCCGCTAACTAAGCGCTGGGCCCAGACCACCCTCCTAGCGGGGTTCCGCATGCTGCTTGCTTAACATCGGAGATCGGTAGGACTTCGACGCTAGGCGCGCAGCCACTTGCGGCTTGTGCAAGTCGAGTGTTCGAAACTCGTAGTCGAGGAATCGTAGGGCCGCTACAATCTACTTTTGGATAATTCTTTCAATACCCGTGGATTCAGTCCGATAGGTACTCTATTTGTTTGAATGAAGTTTTAGATAATGGCCGATTGAACGAACTTCTGTTGATTGGGTCCATTTATGTGAACGTGAATGAATTATATGTACAAATTGAATTCACAGAAGAAAGGTTTCATTGTAATTCGAAGAATTAAAGAAATTCCATTCAATTCAAATTAAATTGTAGTAAGAAAGAATTTTCTAAATTTTTCTGGTGATTTTTATCAGAGAAAAAATTGCTTCAACCCTGCTTTTACATTTTATCACTGAAAGTGATTTTAGCGGGGTAACCCAGAAAATCTGGCCTCTTTAGGTGCAACGTTGATGCAACGAAAATTAGCGATTGGTTGATTTGGGTCACGCGATTCGTGAAGAGGCGTGGGGTAGACTTCGAGTGGGAGTGGCCTGGTACCGAGCGATCGCGCCTGTAATTTGTTTTCAAATGTTTGCATATCAATAAAATTTTATGGCAAAAAGGTCGTACAAGTTTTTTCAAATCACTTTCTATTAAATCAAAAAACACACAAACGTAATTTCTCGTTTCGGTTCTATCGACTGTAAAATGACAATAAAATTGGGATGGAAAATTTCAAATTTTACAGTCGCGCGAGTTCTGAAAATAATTTCCAAAACAAAAGAGAAAAAATTCTATCTGGCCTGCTCAAAGAAATCTGCCTACTCGGCGAGAAGAACTGCCTGCTTCGGTAGAAACTTAACACCGCTGTCTGCGAAACACACCAGACGAATGAAAACGCAGCAGAACACGCGCTCGCGATAACGTTTCACGTCGAAATGCGAGATGAAATTTCGTTTTTTTCACGGCTATTTTTAAGGGGCATGGAAATCAATGCGACAACCTCGGACGGAAATACCGAATGGACAGCCGGTTGATTAATGTTGATACCAGGAAACACTCGGTAATAATGCGTTCGCGTGCACACCAGAGCGGCGAACGTGTAATTTGTGTGATTTTACCATACGCGTTGGCGTTTTGTAATTGTGATTGATGAGCATCGGCCACGTTAGCTCGCGTACACGTATGCGCGTATGTTTGTTGTACGAAGCCGGCCAGATTATTGGTCACGTGTGTCGCGTGAATGGCAAGCATAATTGGGCGTGAATCGTTCGCACTTTTCGTCGTTAAATTTCGGACGAGTTGCTGTAGTTGATAATCCGTGGCGATCAGATGATACTTTCAGTTTACTGCTTTTTCCAAGGGTTTCGTGGAATTTGGAATTTGCTGGAACACTTTCGACGATGGGACGATTCGATGATATTTACAAGCGATACGATATTTGCTTTCTTTTTGTGACTTTCGATCGAGAAAATAAAACTGAAATGAGGGATTCTCAGCGGCAGTAATCGATCTATGTAACTGCAGTGTCGTGAAATTACTAATTATTTCTTACGTTATTATCGGAGGATTATATGCCTCGATGTTACAAAATTAAATTCAAAATCAAACGCTGAGAAAGTAGAAATTACAACAAACGTCTCTTTCACGTGCAAACTCGATCTCATCGCGATCCAACCGTACGTTTATCCCCAATTACAGGAAATAAAAGCGAACGCATTAACAACGCGCGTCACTTTCCACTGTCGATTTACCGCTGCATTTTCACTTCGTTGTAACCCGAGAGATAAAATAACCGCTGAAACTACGTACTAATCGTACTACGTACATCAATGGCGGGGCAATGTCATCGAAGGGACGCCGCGTGCCTGTAATTTGTACAATTTTAATCAATCTTTAATGTCGCGTCGTTGTGAACGCGGCGTAATCTGTCATCGGCAGGCGAATTACTTACAACGTTCCGAATGGGGGTAGGGCTTGATATATCCGGTAATTGGGGGAACCGGTGCATTTTTGATCGACGAGTTACACGCCACCAGGTAGCCGGAACGTGGCGATTCAAGATAAGCCTCGGCATCGCGACGCGAAACAGAGTCCGCTGCTTTCGTGGAAAACGAAACAGATAACGCACGGTCTACGCCTCGATTATCGAATTACATGCATAATAAATGAATTATCGCCAGACTACGCGTTACATAATTACTGATTAATCGTGAGACACGCGGGGATTTCGCGGTTATAGAGAGAGCGCCGTCACGCGTCGATCGACGTTCACGACACGTAAGATGCGCTTTCGTTAAAAATGGTCGAGCAACGAAAACGCATTACAATATTGCGCACCGCGTATGTAGATTCGTATCTGTTTGTCATTTTGCGCTGCTACTGACGCAGCGGAAAGATAAAGTGGATAAGCGTGGCGATCGTGCTCGTGTCTGTGGGATCGTAAAATAAATTTTAAAGTGCAAAGTACCAAGGGCGAGATTGTTGAAACGACGCTGGAGTGTAGGTGCGGAGAAAAAAAAATGAAAAGGAAAAAAAGAAAGTCTAGGTCCCACCGAGATTTGAACTCGGATCGCTGGATTCAAAGTCCAGAGTGCTAACCATTACACCATGGGACCTTCGTGTTAGATTATGCTTCATTGCCATTCATTGCGGATCGATCGATAAAGATAACTCGATTAGGAAATTATTCGTTTATTAATACACGTTGATAGATTATTATTAAATATCGAACGGTATATATAACGTACGAGATTAAGTTAGATATTGAGTAAGTAACGGAGCTGTAGTGGAGAGCTGTGGAGAAAGTTTAAAAATAAGTTTGCCTCTCGGCTTGGCGCTTCTATTTCTGAATAAATTAGTTTATTGCGCAATTTAAATTGTAAATAAAATTAAACCGAAGCAGTACGACAGTACAATTCTAGAATTTAAATTGAATTTATCGAGCAACGAAGAGTTGAGAACTGAGATACAATAATGGAGAAAAATAAAATTAGATTATAATCAGATAATCAGAATTATAATCAGATTATTTAAATTGAATTTATCGAGCAACGAAGAGTTGAGAACTGAGATACAATAATGGAGAAAAATAAAAATGTAAATTGTTAAATCGTTGAACATCGATGAACACTGTTGTCTTGTTGTAATTTGTTAATGCAACTTGTTAATTTATTTAAACATTAACCAACATCGTCAATTCATTTTCTAGCGTTTAAAAAAAGGGAGATTAATTAAAGGTATATATTGTAGTATTGAGGAATATTGAGAAATAATTAATAATTAAAAATATTTTTTAACGAAGAAAAATGCCCCAATTGAAACGAAGAAAATTGAAAAATGCCCCATTTTCGATAAAACGCCTCTCCCACCCTAATCGCCAAGCAAATCTCCGATCATCTTATTCAATTCGCTCGACGTAAAAAGAGAAGGCACCGGCTCCGTGAAAAAAAAAAAAGAAAGAAACGAAGAGGAAAATACCGGTAATTTACAAACCCCTTGCCACATTCTCGACACTCGAGGTTCCAGCCCCGTTTCGACGCCAGGGCGAAAGGGAGAGAAAGAAAGCCTCTCGAGCGATTTCGCGAGTGTCGTCCCGAATCGGAAGAGGGTGAACAATATATAAATTCAGAACACCCCATCGCGTGGCGGGTGAAAGCGAACATAGATTTCGAAAGCATCGACAAGCGACAGAGAAAGGCGGGTCGGACACGGGGTACACAGGATTCGGCGGCAGGGGGATGAAAAGGGGGAGGGTTTTCGACGCTGCGAGAACCCTCTCCCTTTCGTCGCGACGCGCCGCGTCAACCCCTAATTGAACGGAAGCCGGCAATAAATATTATGTTTCTTTCGTGGGGCCGGTTTTATAATGGCGCGGCAGTCTTCTAACGGCGGCGGAAGCGGATGTGCAATCAGTGTGACATGTGCTCGTGGCGGGCCTTCACGAATTTATTTTCCGCCGCCGCCGCCGCCGCCGCTGCTTCGTTCACCGGGAATATAATTCCGGTACGAGCGATTAAACAGAAATTGCCGTTGGACGTAAAGGACGATGATGTTGGTTTTTATTAGATGGTAAGTTGTTGTTTTTTCTGGAGGTGAAATTAGATGACGTCATTTGGCCGCAGGTGGAAGAACTTCGTTCCACTAGTTGCGTCGGCAACCTAGATTCTTTCTCTTTCTATGTTCTTTCTTCGTTGTTTTTCCCTCCTTTTTTTTCTTTCCGTATATGATTTGTTGTTGAATCAGCATTTTATGCGGTGCTTGTTTTATGTAACGTACGACCGATACGGTGAAGTTTCGAGATCAGATACGATCAATAAAGATAATTTTTCCTGCTGCGATACCATTGTGATAGCTGCAAAGAAGTATTTTTATAGCATCTTTTTTTACAATATCTTAGCTGATGACTCAAGTATCTTAATCTCCAGTGAAAGCAACAAACATCACCTATAAATATAATTCTCGGCGAAACTCGTACCTGAAGTTTTTTTTCAAATCTAAGTTTAACTCATATTTGGACAGAAAATGGTGGCGCGATCATCTCGTGAGCACTATTCGCGAATTGTTCGCCCTGCGAGTGACGCGCCCTTAAAGTAATGCGAATAACGTTCCTCTGTGAGCGGAGGACGGCATCGCAGGCTGCGACTTCCGGTTCCTTTCCGACAATTAGAAACAGCCTCGTCTCGTGATAACAATAATGCTCTCGCGCGCTATAGCCCTCAGGGGGCGGCAGCTCGTTCGACATCAAAGCGATGCCCTCCGCAGTCGTGCTATGCATCAAGGCATCGCTAATGAGATTCACTTTACCGTGTACTCGCGACACTTCCTTCGTCTACGTTCGATTATTTTGATCATTTCACCGATAGCTTTGATTTCGCGCCTTTGTACCGACCATCCCCGCTGTTTCCACGCTCTTTTCAGACGATGCGACGATCGCCTGCAATTAGAACGATTTTTTTTTCTTTTTTTTAAGAAGAGTTCTTACTTAGGTGATATGGAAGGGAAAGTTTATGAGAAATAGAGGATTCCATATCGTGAATTTCGTTTGTGGGAAATCTGTCAGTCGTATTTCCCCGTCCTAAGGATACAAAGTGTAGGGAATGAGTCTAGAAAAGTTGATAGTAACATTAGGAATATTAAAAAATATTGAAAAAGGCAGATTCTATGGAGTAAAAGGAATAAAAGGTATAAAAGTGAAATATGAATTGACGGTACGAAATATAAAATACGGGATAACATGATAATATGAGTTCATTGAATATTGAGATTCATTGATATAATTGAAAAATGTTTAAATTCTTCGGTAAATTTTTATACGAAGATTTATTTCCTAAGGGAGATAATAATTTGAAACTTGTTGATAGTAGTTAATACTCGCCTAATTAATATCCTCAATCAAACCGAGCTTATTATAAGATTATTCAAATCTTCAGGTTTCACGTGTCACAAACTTGTTTCACAATCCTAGCTCGCCATCTTTCAACTCAACCAATTAATACGATGCTATTTTTTTTTCTTTGTTCTCGCTTACATTCGTAGCGAATTCGATTTATTTGAAGAACGAGCGCGGAGAAATTTATCGTCGATACTTCACGAGATGTTATCACTTTCTATAATGCCACTTGACAAGATTCATCGCCGCGTAATAGATACTTCGTCAAACGCATCTGTACCTTGTAGATTTTATCATTCCACGGTATTAATCGAGTTTGTACGTTGTCGATTACGCGAAAGGCTATCTTCGTCTCCACGTGCGATTACACGTTCCCATTTCACCGTCTGCTTAATTGGATCGATCATTTCTACCTGAGGTAATTTCAACTTGACGGTAACTGCGTGCAAATTGACCGGAAACTCGCGTGTCATCGAGACACTTTTCTCCTCAAACACATTTGGAAAATCGCTTCGAGCCGATTTCGACGTTTCTACAAATGGAATTGCGCATTTTAGACAGATGCAGAGGCACGATCGATAAAAACGGATCGATCTGTGGTTGCTGGCTCGACTCGCGCGCCGTTTAATTTAGAAATGACGCTATGCTCGATTTTAGATGGGACAGAGATCGGGATTGTTAATTTTATCTACGCGCAGCGTAGCAGGTTAATAGTTCAACTATCAAACGCAGAGACTCGTCGAACCACTCGCGGATCGATTAATTTCTTGTTTTATAACGTCGAGTCACGCATCTGGCGCAAGATTGCACTCATAATGAATGATTGCCGTTCCAATTGCCAATTTCTTTTTTGCCCGCGATGAACGAAGTTTTCATTTCCGTCGTCAGGATTTCAATCCGTTAGATCGATTATTACTGATTACGAATTCTTTTATTAGTTTCTTAATTGACGTTTCAACATCATTTGAATCACACGTGGCATCGCATGCAGTGGTGATATTTAAATATCTACAAACACAATGCTTCTCCAAAATTATTTTATCTCGTACTGCAGCAATCTATCGTACAATAAGTAACTAAAAAATTACAAAGATTCCAAGGGACGATCAACGACAATTTCAAACAGAGCGGCAAGCTTCGTCCACGTTCCTGCCACGTTGCTGCAGCTCGCACGTTACTTTTCCGCGCCGTTAATCCGCCCGTTAATTCCCGTTAATTACATATGCATCTCGATGCACGAAGAACGGTGGCGGGACGCGTTACGATGCGCCCCTGTGACAAGCACGTGACCGGACCGTCGCGAACCAGGCCGGATTTCAAACCGAGAACCAGAGGGACAGAAGAGGAAAAAAGAAGAAGAAAAAAAAAAAGAAAGAGAGACGGTCGTTCGAGGGGTGCGACTTCCTCCTGCTGGAGAGAGGAACACAACGACGACCGACAGCACCGCTTCGAAGTGAATTAACGCTTGGAAAATAAAGGCAACGTACAGGTCACGGCTGGTGGCAAAATGGCCCGTGACTAACGCGCCTCCTATTCTCTCACTCGATTTCGTTTCGGGCCCCGTACGCCGTGGAAAATTGTCCGCCATATTGCACGATCGTTTCGCGTGTCGCGCGTGCTCGGTGTTATTAACGGCAGGATGTTAAGACAATTTGCCAGCCAGGCAGGGGGGAGGGGAGGGGTGGGGGGGCGGTAACCGGTCGAAAATTGAAACGATTCGAGAGGCCCGAGGGACGAGTCATCGGGTTATATAGGCTCCACCGTGAATAAATTGATAAGTAATCAAGGAGGATTTGAATGGCGCGGTCACCGGAAGCGAAATAGAATATTTTTGTCCCGGGGGTGGGGAGGGTGGCGTTCGGGTTAATCGTGCGAACCTGTTCGAATTTATCGTTCGCATCGCTCGCGATTGGCGCGCGCGTTCGTGTCGACAATTACGTATTCATGGATATTTTAATGAACTATCGGTGGCGCGGCGCGATCCTCTCTGCTCGTTGCCCCGGACCGGTTATCGCCTCGAGCCGCGTGCTTCGATTTCCACCGATGATGATGGATTAAACCGGGAATGCGAAACGTCGTCCGTTATCGGTCGATGGCCCGTGGATTTTTCTTCGTTAAACGTGGTCTACGGTTGGCGAGTAATTTGCAATAAATTGCAAACAGTGGGAGGACTCTGTTAAAAATTGTAGAAAATGTAATTGTATCGCAATCGGTGTCGGTGAGTGATGAAAAATCTAGAGCGAGTGGAAAGCTACCAAACGTCACAAACGTGTACGTTTATGCTAAAAACGAGCGCTAATTAAAAAAGATTCGTGTACGGTCGATGATCAACGAAATAAACATGAAATTACACTCTGTTTCGTATATTTTTCCACATTCTCGGCACACATTTGTGCATTTTCACACATCCAATCTCCCCACGGACGAATCTAACGATAATAAATTGACTTTCTTCCACGCCAATAAAACTCAGGCACCCCTGACAATCCACACGCACTCTTGAATCCTCGTTGAGAGTCATTCAACCCCTGAAAAATAGGTCAAAGCAGCAGGGAACCGGCGAGAAAGAAAGGTAACTGCCGACAGTTATAGTCACGAGGTATCCTCTGTTACATTTTCACGCGCCGTCCCCGCGCGAACGCGTTCCCTGGTGTATGACGGTAGCGCGATCTTATCAGGATCGAAATCGACGTCGCAAACGGCGCACAGGGGGATACTCGATCGATCTAGCGATTTTTTTTTTTTCATACTTTCCGACGAAAATTTCTCAACTTCAAGACACAGTCATAAAAATTAACTGCAAATATCGCGACTGCACGCTTGGAAGCTACGGTAGATTCTTCCAATCGCACGAGTTGCAGCAATCGACCGGCCCCACTGGAATATATAATACAACGCGACGAGGCCACGACTGGCAGATGCCGCGATGCGGGCATTATCGCTCGACGGCATCTGATCGTCACGCCCGTGTTTCAGGGCTCGTTACTCTCGTTGCCGATGATCGTTTCGCTTTTACTGCACACTTACGTGCTAAACGACGATGCAGGCGAAATAGAAGCCGCCCCAGCTTTCGTAACGAGCGCTAGCCCTTTGCTACTTCTCCGATCGGTTCCTCCAAGCTGGCCACCCGCGGCGCGATTGTGCGTTCGCCTCGATGATCCCCCCTGCCCTGCGCTGCGAAAACGCGACGAGGACGAGAAAGAGAGAAACCGAGAGCGAGGGAAGAGAGGCGAGAATGAAAGTTCAAAGGGGCAGGTTTCGCTTCTTTCTGCTCGAGTTATTAGCCCGAGTCTCGATGGAGATGAATATCTCGGCAGCCGCGGGAGGATCGTAACTTTGCAAACGTCGCGCGAGAGGATGAGTCACCGGCGAAGCTTTCGCCGACACGTCCGCGCTTTTTGCCACGTTTCGCTTCTTCGACGCTCGAAGTTTACGCTCCGGAGTTGATGAATGGAACGACGGAGTGGCTCGTGACGTTCCGATGGAAAAGGGTTCCGCCATCGGGGGTTTCGAAGTTTCAGAAAGCTGTACAAGGGGGTGGGTTTGATGGTAATTCTGATTGACGAGTGGATTTATGGGCAGTTTGTTTGTTTGTCGGGAAGTTTTTAGTTTCGATTTAAGGGGGGAGGGGCAACGCTTGTACCACGGTAACGATCGACGAATTGGAAGAGAATCGTTGAGGCTTTTAGCGGTACTTTTACAACATTTTCACATTGTCCGTTCTATCGTGCAACGTTTTCATTCAACTCTTCAACTTCAGAAATGAAGCCTAAATGCAGTAAAACAATCAAATGTTTCTACATTTTCAGTGATGCTGCAAGAATTGCACTTTCAAATCCAGAAACGTAAGCAACTTTCTTCGCTCCTCCAAATTAACCGTGGTAAATGTATCCCTTTCTGAAAACCCGACCACACCTGACACCAAGTGAAAGAATTGCTCCAGGACGACACGAACGACGCGCATCGTTCAACATCGCGAAAAGTTACACGCGCACGATCGTTCGGAAAGTGTCGATAGCAATTGTCCAGCGGGTTGACAAATGGCCCTCCCCCGGCTGGCCAGTGGATTCTTGTAATTTTAGATTACACTTGGCCCGGACGAGGGCGAGTGGCGAGAGGGAGGGACAGGGGGGTTACGGTCAACGCACGGTCGAGCCAACCCTCCTCGCGTTGGCCCAGCATCACGGAGTATCTTGTCCAGAAGGGTTAGATTAGATACGTCGTTCACTTCGGGCCATATATCTGTTCGACCCCGTCTTTCCATCGCTATGTGTCGCGTCGTGTGCACGCGCACCCACACGCCGGTGTGCGCGTTTATTGACCACCGATGTGTGTCCAGCGTGGTGTGTTGCGTGCGCGCTGTCGGCGCGGGCACGCGTGTGCGAGCGCCGCGGTGAGTTACGAGGCTGCGGACAGAGTGATGCATTGCCGTGGAACCGAGGAGGACCGGATCCCACGGGAATCGAGCCAGGGAGGGATCCTTACACCTCACACCATTGCGCATCGTGACAGGGAGCCCGGTGAATTATTGGAATATCGACGCCACCGGGCATTAAATGCTTCAATTACGATTATTATCGAAATGCGGCAGAATTATGCGCGACCGTGCACCGCGACGATACTCGAGAACCGCGCCGGGATAGACACCTCTGGGTCTCCGATGCACCTGATCGAGGGGTGGTTTTCGTTTTTCTTCTTTTTTCTTTCCTTTTTTTTTTTTTTTTTTTTTTATCACTGAAAGTGATTTTAACGAGGATAATTCAGAAAATTGGGCCTCTTCATGCTGCAACGTTAATGCAACGAAAATTAGCGATTGGTTGATTTGGGTCACGTGATTCGTGAGAAGGCATGGGGTAGACCGCGCCTGTAATTTGTTTTGTATCGATTCAAATGTTTGCACATCGATAAAATTTTATGGCAAAAAAGTCGTCTTCGTTTCCTAGTCGGAAAGAAGTTGCTTCTGGGCCTTTCAGTGAGACGAATCGCACTTGGGTACAAGTCGTGCAGTTTTTTAGTGGGGTAATTGACACCGAGTCGTCCGATTACAGGGAATCGAAGCGATGCGACGAAGACAAATCTGTGCGATTGGAGCGGTTGCCAGAAGGTTTCGAACAGAGTGGAATATTAGCGCGAAGAAAATTTTTCGTGCAAAAATTATTTACAATATGCAAGATGTGATGGGTATTATACTCGATAAAGTATTCTTAAACAAACGTGTATAAAAAGAATTTCATTTTTCACATCTCACATCGTATACCTACGTTTCGACAGTTTCGCCGCGTTACGACGTAGTTCGGCTCTTTACATTTCCCGAGCCATAAAAAATTTCATTAAAATTACATATCTGCGGCACGGCGAATCCCTCCTCCGTTAAAATTACAGCGAGGAGGCAGAAACAAACAATCTCCAGCTGCAACCAGCGCGATAACGCGCGAGTATTCTCTACGTTTCCTTCCTGTTTCCTTCTCTCTTTATAGAACGTAAACGTCTGAAATAAAGATCTTTCAGAAACTCGGGTTTCTCGTTACCGTCGAACGAACCCTTGAAACGAGACCTTGCCCTTCTCGCCCGGTGTGCTCTCGCCGAATCGCGAACGCTCGCCACGCAAACGAAATAAAATAAAAAATTGTATCGCGTGTAATAAATATAATCGGGGGGCGGGGGGGACAGCGGCGCGACTGCTAATGCAGATAAAGTGTATAAAACGCGGTTATGGATTCGCACTGGTTGCGCCTGGGCGACGGTAAAACTGTCCCCGAGTGAAATACACGGGGGACCGGTATCGAGGGTAAACGTTATTGTTGCACCGTATAAATCGCGCTTGATCGCGGAGGAGTACGGGCCGTATATCAAAACTACTGCCGCCGCGGCGCGGTAATTTGTGGTCGGTAATAGAAGAGGGGGAGAACTCCGGACGAAATTATTATCCAGAAAATACATGAGCTCCGACTCGGAGCGTCCTTTCGAAATTGCCGGTCGTTTCGATGCACTTTCTCCCCCCTCCTCTCCGCTTCGTGTGCAAGAGACGATGAGTCTCGTCGTTCGGAAATATGAAAGTGTCGGTGAAATTGGCGAATTTATGATTGGTTTGGGGGAAGAGACTGTCCTGTTCTGAAAGATTCTCGTTTAGTCTGTGAAACTACTTTCTTCATCTTTGTACAAATTATATAATTTTTTTTGGTTCCACGTTAGATGGAATTTTTCTTCGTAAATATTAATTTAATATTTAAATTAAATATACGTACATTAATTTATTCACATTTTTTTTTTTTTCTTCTCAGTTTTCAGTAAACGTTAGTTGTTACAACCCGTCGCAAGCGTCACATGTAATTTGCATTTTTATTAATCTTCAGTTTAAAGGATTAAGAATGAGTGTATTATATTGCAACTATAACTCAAAGTTGTTGAATCTTTACAGATTCATGGCAGAAGTCACATTTTGCAAATTCCTCGACAAAACCCGTCCTCGGTGAAAATTACAATGTATCGACTACATCTAAAAATTGCCAAAAATACTTTCACCGAAGCACGCTGATCGAGCACTTTGAATCTATCGACAAACAATTGGTTCCTCGATTCCTAATTAGTTCCTCCCTTCGAATCCCAGAGCCACCCTGAGCAAAAGGGGAAAGACGCACAACGCGGATGTGCAGGTAGAAGAAAAGAAAGAAAAAAGAAGAGGAAAGGAGGGAAAAGGACGACGGATGGGAAGAGGAAGGCGGATAATAGTAAAGTTTCGAGGCGAGCTCGTTAAAACTAACTCGTAGCCTTTCCCCAATCGCTAATGCGTCCATCCGGGCCGCATCCATGATCACTTTATTTTTATTTAAAGCAGCCAAACGCCCCTCTGGTTGCGGTGTTGCTTCTGGTTCTGGCTCCGGGTCCCTCCCCCTCCGTTTCGTCGCAGAAAGGACGCATCGGGGGAAGCGACCGTCGATTCGATCGATTACCGCGACTCGAATAAAATGTAAATGCCCCTGTCGTGCGAGCTGCGACTCGTGTGTTATGCAAATTCCGCGACGGTAATCAGTGAGTGGAAGCTGATGTCTTCCTTCGTTACTAATGGCCCGGGAAAATGAACGAGAAAGGAGAACGGGTGGGGCAAACAGGGGAAAAAGGGCAAAAGAAATGAGAAGAGAAGAAGGAAGAGAGAGTAAGGAAGAGGGAGGAGCAGATGAGGTTGTCTACCCTCTAAAGGAAGAGAGTATAACTCGAGTACGAGTAAAACTGACGAAGGTTGAGTATTGCGTACGTTCGAGCTGGAAGAAGAGCTTATCGTCGTCGTTGAGAGACGACTGGCAAGCAGAAACGAGGAGCACGAGGAGCAAGCAGAAACGATGAAACCGTCCCGATCCCGAGGAAAACCGTAACCGGAGGGGCTGCACTCCGGGGGGCACTTGACTTCAATAGTTTAACGAAATTGCCGAAGACACATGGATGCTTCTCTCTGTTTCTATCGGAGTCGATCTGATTCCCGGAGCTGCTACGATATTTATTCGGGGCTCGGACCGTCTCGCCGATCGAGTTCGATCGGCGAACGTTCGACAGAGCCTCCTCTCCTTTAGGAGAAATTGGATCCTCTATTTCAAACCGACAGCTTTTCACCGTGTTCCTTACGTTCGTTCGAGGATACTGGCTTTGAGTAAATTGACAGACAGGTAGCGGGGACGAGGATCCGTTAAGGCAAACGAGAGACGAGAGTTATGATTGAGGAGGGAATGGTTAAATGCAGAGTTGTGATTTCTTAAAAAAAAAAAATAAAGAAAATTTCTTGAAAGAGAGATCTTAACCCCTTGAACATAACATTGATGAGCGGTGCTAATACGCTAAACTGCGTATGTTTTGTAGAACTGTACAGCTTGTATAATCTGAAACAATTCTAGAATGTTACTCCTTAGTATATTTTTGCAAAAATATGGTACTCCTTCATAATAGCTTATCTTTCTCTTTAAATTAATACAATACATGTATATAACAAATATGAATATGTTTGTAATTTTATAACTATCTTACTCTTTAAACTAACGTATATAACTAACTATATATATAAAACTGCACGATTTGTATCCCAGTACGATTCGTTTTACTGAAATGCCCAGAAGCAACTGTTCTGACTAGGAAATAAAATTTGAACATTTGCATTGATACAAAACAATCGATACAATCGATAGAAAACAAATTGCGCGATCGCTCAGTACCAGAGAACGCCACTCCTACTCGAGATCTATCCCACGCCCCCTTATGAATCACGTGACCCAAATCAACCAATCGCTAATTTTCGTTGCATCAGCGTTGCACCCGAAGAGGCCCGATTTTCTGGGTTACCCCCGCTGAAATCACTTTCAGTGATAATAAATATGGATGAACTGTTCGGTAAAAGCGTGCAATATCTACAGAATCATTTTTTAAATTTCTAAAAATTTCGCGAAGCAAAAGTACTCGTGTTGAATGTCAAAGAAAGCACGAGCCGAAACACGTCCTCGAAATCACGGAATCCTCGGCCACCCTCTCGGAACTTGTAGCCCACTCGGAGAGAGACGACCATCCGTTACACCGCTACCCACTAATTTCCACCACTTACGCGTAGTAATTAATGCGCGAGATGGCCCTCTATCGAAACAATCGGCCTTGCTGGCCGACGAAGCCGCGCGGTACCGGACGGTAAGCGTGACGTCGACTCACAATCAGCCTCGCGAGGGTGCAGCCGAGGGTGCAGCGAAGGATCGTAGGGCGGATGGTAGCTGCAACAGTGCCGATAGGCAAATCCAACAACGGGGATCGGTGTTCGAGGGTGTTCGACGGCGTACAGAGGCAGACTCGTCGCCCTGGATCGACGAAAGACGAGACCGGGGGGACAGGGACAGAACAGTCGCTGGACAGAGAAAGAGAACGACAAACAGAGAGAGAGAGAGAGGAAGAAGAGGAGGACTAGACGCAGACGAACGAGAGGAAGACGAGAGGAGAACGGGCCGGCGAACCGCGCAATTTGCAAGCGGGAACGTGCGCGCTGGTGTGCGTCGGTTGGACACACGTGTCCGAGTGGAAAGGACGCGAGGTGCATGCCGGTGCATTCATTGCAGCGGCTCCTACGTGCGCCGAACGCGATGTCCAGTTCCGCAGGATGATTAATTAGTTGTCGTCCGTTCCATGCCACCGTGTCACTCTTGTCACGGCTTTGTCACTTCGCTGCAAATACCGCTAGACCGTCGATGCACCCTCCCGTTTTCATCGTCTCCTCCTCCATCGCCATCCGCACTGTGTGTACATGCGTGTGTGTGTGTGTGTGTGCGTTTGGTCCCCGCGTCGTTCATCCCTCTACGCGAAAATGCAAACACACGCTCATGGAATATATATAATATACTCCCCTCCCACACACACACACACACACACACACACGCACACATACACGCGTCCCAGTGCAAAGCAAATTGCATTGTAACCGGGACTGCAACAGGCGCGCCATTAATCAATGCCCGATCCACGGTGCCGCGAAACGTTCTGCCAATTTCCAAGTCGACCCGCCGCGAGACAAAACCGTAGACCAACAACACGGTGGATAAGTTGGTTTCCGCGCTGACGAGGTTTTCCTCCTCTCCCCCTTTTCGCGCGGATGAAAAGCGAATTGAAAAGGAGTGAGGTGTAGGTAAGTTAGACGTTTTCAAGAAGCTGGAGCTGAGGTGTTTGGGAGTCGTCGGAGGAGATTTGTGTTATGCAGTTCTGTGGCGGTGTTTCAAGCGGAGTTGAATCGCCGATTTTGACAGTGAGAATGAAGTGACATTTGCTTCTAAAATAAAATAACGACATTAATCAAAATTTACAACTATTGTTTCCATGATACATCTATAATCGTAACTATAATATATTCTATCGTATAGTAATAATATATTATTTTTACACTATATAACACGTCACGTCCTTACGTATGATTTATATACCGCGACAAACATATTACACCTCCAATTTTCCTCGGAATACTAATACGTAGGAATACGTGGAATCTAACCAAGTTTCGCGACGAGTGTTCGTAAACGTTGAGCAGAAAGGAAAGCGTGACGTCCCTTCCGTCTATGGCGGGTAAAGGTAGAGTGACGTTGATCCGAATTCATTGAATGCGACGGTGGTCCGTCGATTTGTAGAGGGCCGTTGCGAGGACAGTAAGACGGTATTAGGCTGAATTGAATTCGAGACTATCACCGATGCATAACCAGGCGCCGAATGCACTCGCGCATTCAGAGTATCGACCCATTGACTAAGAGGCTACGGGTTCCTATCTCCCCGTCACGGCCGTCCAACAGTCGGCTCTGACACGGGAATGCTCTAATAAGCGATCACTAAACCGATTCTATCGAACGAGATACCGAAACGACGTGGAACGCGCGATACGGACGAAGAATTGGAAAACGTTAGGGAAGAAGGGTACATTTTGAAAGGGAGCTACTACTTTGAGGTTTTCGAAAGAGGATGAGAAATTATATTCCATCGCTGCTGCTTTGAAATTCTGCCATAGCGTACATTTGCGTAGGCTGCTCGAACTTTTTATATGAATAACATGAAAGGTAGATATCTTTCGCTCAACCAACGTTGAAAATGATCAGTGTTATTAGTGCATCAAAATAACAAGATAGATTACAATATCCTAATAATGTTAAAATACCCCGAATGTTAAAAGATTCAAAATCTATAACACCTAATCCACTTTTTTTTTTTTGCCATATTTCGCTTCTTTTCGAAATACTGTGGCAATGCAAGAAAAAAAAATTCTGAATCTATCTCACTCGTATTAGCATAATCGATATTCCTCTAAAAATGAAATTCCAAACTCTCTGAAAATTTCTCGAAACACTCCTGCAATACCGAAGAGGAAGATCTGTTCAATTTACGCGGCCCATCGCGAAAAATCCATCAACGGCAACCCAATCCAATGCTTTCTGCTCGCAATTAATCACGGCGGAGCAGCGACGTTAATTAAATTAACATAAAACCGGGAGAGGGGAAAGAAATGGAAAAAAGAGTTGCGGGATTGACGGACAGGTTCGCGAACCCAGGTTTCCCTTTCCCCTCGGGCATGGTTAATTAACCGAGGGGGGAGGCAGGGGGTTTCGTGGCCTCGAAGAAGGCGCGTCTGCCGTCAACGTGAAATCTGATAAAAGCAGCGCATCCGGCTGTCGACCGTCAGCAACGAGGCTCTCGCTCCTCTCACGAACCGCGTGAAATCCGCCCGCGAGAGGAAGCTGCCCGAAATTTCGCGCGATAAATACGTAATTCCGGCGACGGATGAGTCACGTCGTTTCCAAGCGAAACAACCTGCACGCTTTCGATCGAGAAGCGAGGATAGAAGAGTTCTTCCGTTTCCTCGAAGATCCTCGCAGGATCCAACTTTGCGAGTGAAATCAATTCACTTTTTTACTTCATTTTTGCCACTAACTTTTCCACTTTCCGTGAACGTGTCCTCCGCAATTTTTGCCCTGCGTAAGTTACGCATCTCATTGCAATTATTGCGCAAACGAATGAATTTTGACAAGAATTTGAGGGAAGGAAAAATTCCTTAAACTGAGTTTCAGAGAGAAACGTTTAGTCGGTGAGATAGCATCCGATTTTTATTCGTTTCTATTTTATATATCTTTCTGCGTTATTTTCCAGTTTCATTTCAACAAAGTTCTACTGTTTGTGTGAGATACATCGATTTTTATAAATACTTTACATCATCCCTCAATAAGATTCTTCAACCCCCCCCCCCCCATGTAATACGACGTGGAATCCTCTAACCTCGTTGAATGATAATTGAATCGCGATTATCTCAGTGTCACGGTGTTTCTCAAAGTCTCTTGTTTCGTTTTTGGACGTTTGGGACGAATCGTTATTTTCGTCACGTACGAGGCTGAAAAGCAGTGGGAAACATATTTCGTCACGTCTCGACGCGATAGCCGCGGAGCAAAAAACGAACGGTGGATCGGGACGGAAGCGTGGAAATTTGATAAGGCGACCCGGCGCGATTAAAGTCTGCGTCTCGTTTTATGCAGAATGCTCGAATCACTTTTCTAGATCCCACCTACCGCGCTTGAAATTTAAAGGACCGATAGAGGAACTCTATCAAAGGAGAATTGTTTATTCTGCGTGAGTAATCAATTAATTAATTAATGGGTTAAAATACTCAACAAGAATGCAGATTTGTGTCGTGCATTCCATGATGCGAACAAGTGATATAGTAAATTAGCGTATCATTTGAAAAATGAAACAAATCTGAGATTTCACCGATCCTAATAAAACTAAATATCTCCGCTAATTACAGACCCCATCCATTGCAATTTCCCTACTTCCACGAGGATTCTATAAATTTCAGAAATTTCTCAAAATTCGTCCAAATTTTTACAATTTTATTAATTCCGGTGAAACTATAAATTTACTTACAGTATACTAATTGCAACAAAGAATCTAAAATCTATCGCCTCTACAATTTGCCCAGTTGCCGAGTAAATGTTGCGTAAAACTTGCGCGAACAATCCACGGTCTATCAATCATATACATACACAGAGTGAATACAAAAAAGGATTCGTAACTTCCAGGATAGATAGCACTCGTCGAAACAAAAATTCAGTTTCAAAGTTATAGACGATCTTTTGTTTCGATCTAAATAATCGTTGGAACAATCCGGGAATCTTTGAAAGAGAAATGAAAGGAGGAACCCTCTGTAGTTCCTGTAGAAAAGAAAAGAAAATGAAGTTTAAATTTTATTAATTTCTCAATCCCATGTTTCGTTTACCCTACAGTTCTGAATCCATTTTCCTAGTTGCCCCGTATAAATTCGGACAGACATCCACAATCCACGATGGATAACACCGTTGCCAGTGCGAGTAGTAGTCCTCTGCTTGCAGTTTCACCGTTACACCCTCCAACCAACGTCGAGGATCCCCGAAAATCCCCGAAATCTCGATCATCCGGTAGAACGCACGGAGAGTCTTACATCCCTGCACGAAAACCGCGACAACCCGCCGGGCAGCGATCTGCGCGTCATTAAATGATCCGCGCGAGTCGCAGCGAATCCTCGGCTTTAAGATCTCAAGCTGTTGCCAAGGGATTGATGGTGTTACCATGGCAACCTGGTGAGGGCCTATTGTTGCACCCTGTGCGGATCCCGCGCTCCCTCCGAACCCCCTCGACCCGCGCGCGCAACATCGCATGGCATATTTATTTGCGCGTAATGTAGGTACGCTCGTCTCCGTTCCGTACGACGACACGCACGGCACGCGTGTGTCCCGCCGCGGCCCGTCGCCGTCGCGCGCCTGTGTGCGTGCGTGCCTGCTGCTCGTTTATGCATCTATGCCAGTGGTACCAAACCCCTTCGCGAGCACCCCCGGGGCAACGTCCTCGTCTTTAAAGACGAAGGGATCGACGAAGTTTTCGCGGAACTACTCCCGACCGGCCGGCCGGCCGACCAGCCGGCCTGTTTCCCTGCTTGAACGAGCTGCGGGACCTGTTTGTTCGCCGTGGTTTTACACGCGAAGGGGCGTAAGGGTGGCTGTTGAAGACCGGATCCGAACTAGGTCGAAAGAAATTACATTCTAGGTGGTTCTTCCTTGTTTTTAGCTCAGGGGTTCGGAGAGTAGTGGAGTAGAGGGTAGACGAGGAGAGTTCTTCTCCGCGTCTTAACGATGGTTATCGAGGTAATAGGGAAACGGCGTTACCCCCGAAGAGGAGGAGGATAGTTTCCGAAGAATTGCCGCCCGAGTGCAAGAAGCGCGCACCGGGTTAACAGGTTAATCGGCAGGAATCGTCAGCCTGGTTTTTGCGCGAGTGCCGCGGCAGTAACGCGCTACGGTTTTACGGTCCGAGTTGGTTGATAATGGCGCCCGTTCCCAGTGGTTCGAATAAATATCTGGCTGGGAAAAATACGAGCGTGTTCCGTCGTCGAGCGGATAGCCTCGAAAATGGAATATTGGAACGGGGCGGACCGTTCGAATCGACGACTCTGTTAATTAATATTCCATTAAATCCCGTCTCTCTGGTTAAACAGTCTTGAATCGCGGGGCAATGTTTTATTCATCGTCGGATTATAACAACAATGGGCTTTGTTCACGGGCAATGAGTTTATTGCGGGGCGAGCTCGATGATTTGAAGGACGGAAAGTAGGTGAGCAAATGCGTTTCGTCCGCGTATTTGTATCTCGTTCCGCGTATCGAAGGGAATTTGTATCGAAATTGGCAAAATACAATTTGCCAGGGGATACAATTGAAATGGGAAATTATATTTTTGGACAAACTTCGCTTTTTACTCCACGTGCGGATGCGCGATTGTCTGCGTTCGATTTCCCTCGACTGTGTGATTTATTCGTGTCGCTTATGACGCGCAAAAATACATTCCCGAAAATAATGTGAGATTAATTTCCACGCGTTTTCGAGCGACTCGATTATTACGTTATCGTTCGTATCATTTATTTACCGACGAGAGAGAAAATAAAACTTCAATTTTAAATCCGCCATTTCCGCTTGAAAACGAATGTTTGATACCGCGGATTTTTATGCAAATATAAATCGTACCCTCGTGAAAAATAATTCAAACAAATAAGATTCGAGCAGAGTTTCATCTCACTTCCTACGAAATGTTACAGCGAGCGTGCTTCGCGCGATGAGCGTTCTATCCGACAAAATCGAGCGTTAAAATCCACGCTCTCCTCTAATAACATCCAACTTCCACAAAAAAAAAAAAGAAAAAAAAAATGTGATTTAATCCCGCTGAAAGACAGTCTCCGATAAACGTCATTTCCAACCGGCTTTTTTTCCACGCGGTGAAGAAACATCTCAAGCACATGTGTGTCACGCGTTGCTCCATTTAAAAGGCGAGTCGAGCGAGCGATGATAGAGGAAGGACGCGCGCGTCAGCGTGTGCACTTTCATCCGCGTAATTAAAACCACGGCGTCGTCCTTCGAATAGGGAAAGAGAAACACACAGAGAGAGAGAGAGAGAACGAGGCGTAATGACACCGCGACGCCACCAAGACAAGAGAGGATTCTCCACTCTTCCGCGCGAGTTTCGCAGCGCCGCGGTCTCTCGCTTCCCCTATTCGCGCTCCAGCGTTAATGCTCGCTCGAGTGTGCATCTCGTCGATGCGTTCGTCGTCGCGAAATCGCGGCGTCCCGGCGCACCACCATCCGCGAATCCCGTTCCTCCACAGGCTTTACGAGCCTGTGTTCTGAGCGTTCGTTACGGCGGCAGGCAATAATTTCTGCAAAGTGACCCTCTATCTTCCTCCTCAACCCTTCCCCTTCCGTCCCCTTCATTCTTTCAGTTTCGTTGCAAGGGAATACAGCTACACGAGCTGCTGGCAGCACGAGCACAATGTCCTTGTTTCAGTTAATTTTTTACTATATAAGCGAACGTTGAATGACGAGGACATTGTACAGGGGTGATTTTATTGTAGAGACGAGGGTGAAGGTGACGAAGAGGCGTGGGTGTTTCAGTTCTTCCGCGAGGAATGAAGGACTTTTTATTTGGGTTATTACGAAAGACGAGTGGCTCTTCTCGTTTCGTCTTGAAGTCACTGATTCGTTGTACGAATGTAACTTACTTTTGTTTTTAGCATATCGTGGGATTGAGAATGTCGTAAGAACGCAACGGATGATTGAAGTCGAATTTCACCGTATTGTAATTTCATTGTTTATTGAAATCTCGCGTTCACAGAAGAATTGCAAAAAATAATACATATGTTATACTTGACGATACGTGCAAAAATTGCATAAAATTCGTAAGTTTAACCGCACGTAGTTCCCTATTATAATCTCTATTTATCTTCCAGAATCTTCCACCTAAGATCGTCAACCCGTTCCCCCCATAACAAATCATCCAAATTAATCAAACGCCCCTGTCAAAAATAATCGACCTCCCGAAATAACCGTCCCGTCGTCTAATCTACAAACAAATCTACAAACACGAAAATCAGAAAACGTTCTCTCCCCCGTCCCCTCCCCCAGAGGAGCGGCGTTGGCCGGCATTCATCCGCTCGATCTCCCCCTTGGCAGCAAGGAAACGAATTATATCAGACGAACAGGAGTGATTACCAGGCCACGCATCCTCGTGGGCAGGAACAACAGGCACGCATCCTTCCAGACCTCGTCTGCTCCCGAGGTCCCGCGTTCGATGATTACCCCCCTTCAAGTTATTACCTAGACTAGCTGGGCTTTTGTGGCTGTGCTCGCGCGGAGGACGAGAGAGAAAGAGAGAGAGAGAGCAACAACGCCGTCATCGGTTTCCTGCCGATTCGTATTACCGGCGCCATTGTGTCGTCCTCGGGAGGACGACACCGGCGCGGCGTAGAAGCCAAGAAGGACGATGGAAGGAAGCTGCTGGAGGATCGTCATTTCCGGGAGCGCGGAGCTGCCGAGCCAGAACAGTCGCTTTGTCCCCGTGATTATGAACTCGCATCGGTTCGTGGAACGAGCATCCTTCCCGTCCTCGGTTGCATAATGGGGGATGATGCACTCATTACTGCGACGTCGAGGCAAGGATCTGCTTTCGAAGCAGCTTTCGTGGCGCTACGCGGCGTCACGCGAGAGGAAACTCGTCGTGAACGGGGGGGGGGGTGCGAGGCACCTTGAAACTTTCCCTCGGAATAATTTGCTCCTCTTTTTCACGGATCTGGCTCGTCTTATCGGGACGCACCGTGCGTTCTTCCTCGGTTCTTTCTTTGTTTCCTGCGTCGAAGCTGTCGAACGGAGGGTGGCTTTTCACTCGTTGCTAGGCGGTCACGCCATTCCCTTTAAGGAGAGAGAACAGAGCGAGCGAAACGGAAGTCAGACGGGGAGCCAACGAGAAATCAATTTTAGAAGATCTCGTGTGAGATTTACCAATGATTAACGATGATAAGAAATATTTTTTTCTTTCGTATATGTATTCTGGTCATTTGCTGCAGATTCCCCGTTGGAGAATTTTTAAGTTGACAGAGATCTGGTTGCAGAATCTGGTAGAGTTGCGGTTGAAAGTTAGAACGTTGAACGGACGGTATCGTAACGCCGTTCAATCTCACGTTTCTGATCACGCGATACGATTAACAATCCATTAACGCGAACGGTGTTAATCGCACATTACACATTACACCGTGTGCATCATATTGTCACATCGTCGCATTGCATATATCGCGTCATTAAATATTCATGGATTAGCGATTCATCGACTCGACGCTCGAAATACGCGGAACCTGATAATAACAAATAAATTCCAGCAATCATCGCTGCAAAGCGATTTCGACCGTTTTTCAGTCGAAAATGCGCGTACCGAACAGCGTACACCCCTGGCCGCTTCGCTCTGCCTCCCCCCCCGCGCAAGAAATCCATCGGAGTACGAGAAGATTTTCTCCTTTCATGCAACGACGCGGGAGACTTCTTAAACTCTCTCGTTCAGCGTTCCAGAGCACGGTCCACGGAATTTTCATAATCCCTTTTGATACAGCGTTAATTATTCGCCGCGGAGGCTAAGCGCGCGCGAGACGAGCAGCACGGTCAAAAAGCGAGCAGCATCGGCAACAAGGCTCTTTGTGCCCCTGAAGGAGAAAAAAAGCCGCTTACAGCCCCCCCCCCACCCTGTAAACTGGGGATCGTTTCGCGCGCGCGTTGCACGCGCTGTAAACGACCGGCCCCCATGAAATTCTAACGAGTCACTGAATAAATAATAAAAACGGAAGAATAGCTCGCGAGAGGGAATTTCCTCTTTGGCCTCGACGCTCGCGCGAAATAAACCGGGAGGAGAGTTAAAGAGAGACTCGCGGCTCTGCGCGAGAGACGCCTCCCCCGCCCGTCCTTCAGCTTCCGTCTCAAAGGCAACTTTCTTAAGCATCGACCGTTAACGCGTAATTCCGTTAAACTTGACGGCGAAAAGCGCGAAAAGCAAGCCGCTTACTCGTGAATATTGCAGTCTCGAGATCAACCCTTTCGAAAGCATGAGGGGGGGGGGGGTGGGTCGCAACCGTGACCGACTGTCTGACGCGAGAATCGACTAAACAGAGCGGTCGTTCAGACGCGGTGACTCGTATTTACAGGGATGAAATTTATTTTGTGGAAAGAAGCTCGGTTCGGGTGGCGAGGGTGGAAGGTGTTTTAATGGCCGGAAGTCTTTGACTCGTTTGAAGCCTCGCGAGTGTCCTTTGGCTCCTCCGGTTGAGATTGAGTTTTCGCTTGTCTCCTTTTGCGCTCCTTTTGCTTTACCTCGGATAACTGCGGCGCTCCTGAATTTTTATCTCGCACTCCGAGCTGTTCCCCGGGACGTGAAGGTTCTTAACGTTCCGGAGGAATCTTTGACGCGACGTCGAAACGAGGATCGAGATTTCTGCACATTTTTTGCGAACGGTGTAGAAAAATACGTTATTGCGTCGAAAATCATTTGACAGAGTCGACGACTCGATACGTGCTTCGTGCAATCTGTTGGACGAGATGCAGACTTGTACAATGTGAAAGCTAAATGAATATCAAGATTCCACGTTTTTCGAGTGAACTTATGTAGTCGTGTGGGATGGTATATTTTAAAGAATGATCAAGTTCTGCAAAAGTACATGACTCAAGTAATTGCATACAATGAGAAAATACACAATCCAAATTATTGGAAAAAGTGAAAAAGGATATCAGCACGACTGAACATTGAACGTTAGAGTTAAATAACGAAAAATTCAAAAAGTCCCAACATTACGTAACCTAACCCTAATGTACAAAGTTCGCTGAAATTGCAAAAAGAAGAAAATTTTTAAATTTTCAAAACCACGGTGGATGAAGTTACGAGAAAAATTTTCTAATCTTTCTAGAGGTGTTTGAATGAAAACAAAGATACTCTTACTTTCTCACCCATTATATGATACGTAAAAACAAAACCTTTGAAAAAAAAAAAGACGAACTTAGAACAGCCAAAGTAGAATATCTGCGTTTTAAAACGGAACAACGCAAATTCTTACATTTTTTATCAATTTCATCAGTTCGGTTACGTCGTCTCTTTGCTAAAAGAACAATTACCACTCGAAGCACGGAATCAAAAGAACGCGACAAAGCCGTAGATCACTCGGATCGAGTGAAAAGCCGGCACGAAAATAACGCGCGCGCGGCTCTAAAATCGTTTCCCGCGGAAACTCAATCACGAATATTCATCGAACGAAAGACGGGCGGGGGGATGGGGATCCTATCAAGAAGTATTCGCCGTATACAAGAGCGTCCGCGGTGGCGGGAGATTCGGCGATAGAACGTGACAAAGCGGGAACCGCCGAGTGGAACGATGGAAAAGCCAGTTGGGGGGACTGGAGAGGTATACGCGAGGGTATAAAAGCGCGGCAGAGAGAGAGAGAGAGAGAGAGAGAGAGAGAGAGAGAGAGAGAGAGAGAGAGCAGGGGGATGGACACGACGAGGAAAAGAGATCCGTACTCTGTCGACTCTCCGAGGGTCGTAACTTTTTTTCGCCGGGATTATAAAATTAACGTCGGCCGACGTGGCCCGCCAACCCTTCGCCGCAGCCGTGGTATTCGTACTGGCCTCCCCGGAGGGCCGCAATAATCGTGAACGTCAAATTTAACGTTTGCGCTCGGCCGATGCAATCCATTAGATATTGCTCGTAAAGAGGCCTCGTATCTCGGTCTCGGTGCATGCACGCGCGAGTCGCAGCGTGAACGACTCTCTCTTTTTTCTTTTTTTTCTTTTCTGTTCCGCGAGAGGCCACTTTCGTACACCGCCACCCTCTCACACTAGCCCGTGTGTCCAACGATCTCGAGCTACGCAAAAATTCTCTCGTTCTCGACGACTGGCCGGACAATTTATACACCATGGTGGCCACTTCCACCGTGGACGTTCCGCCATTCCGCGTGAAATAATATTCCCTTTCTCTGTTTGGCTCGTGGCTCGACGACTCCTCGATGATTCGCTCGCCGGAGTAGTATCGAAACTATCGCCGGGCCATCGATTCACTCTGGAGAAACGTTTTCTTTTGGTTTTGCGATCAAGAGCGTTGAGATGGTTTCGGTCCCGAAGCAGGTATTGCGATGGATTGTTGTATTTTATGTTCGTTTCATTTTTTAGGAAAATAGTTTTCGAAAGGATAGTTGTTACGAAGTTTGGTAGTAACTGCAAACATCTTCTGAAGTAATTGCATCTTTATTTAGACACACTGCCTTTTAGCCTTGTAGCGGCCCTACAATTCCTTGACTACGAGTTTCGAACACTCGACTAGCACAAGCCGCAAGTGGCTGCGCGCTTAGCGTCGAGGTCCTACCGATCTCCGATGTTAAGCAAGCAGCATGCGGAACCCCGCTAGGAGGGTGATCCGGGCCCAGCCTAGCGGGTAGTTATATAACAACAAGCGTCTGGGGTAAGGAGTCGCTGCCATCAGCCCCACTGATGAGTCTAGGCAGTGACTCCGAGACGAAACGCAAAATCGCCTTTCTTCTCACTTCTCTCTCTCTCACTCCTTCAGTCCTTCCAGCAGCATCCTGGGTCTTAAAATTCTTTACAGAACCCCCTAAAGCCTTTTAGCTGATCTCTATGGATTTCAGTTACGATATCTGTCGTATACTACTCTTCCAACTATACTGATTTTACCGTATTTTCAAAGAAGAAATCCGATTCCCGTGAATGCAATCACGTAATAAAACAGCCAAAACCAACCGCCGGCAATTGCAATAAAAACAGAAATCCCAACGAGGGACACGCGAGAAATCGTTGAACGCTCGCATCGAAAAGTCGTTTCAGTCAGCCATTGTCTCGCAGTTAGCCACGTGGAAATCGTAAGAGTGTGGCTTTAAACGGGCGGAGGGGGGGGATCGATGTTTGGCGGTTCCCTGTGCGAAATGTTTCGGCGAGGAACGCGTTGCCAGGTACGTACGTACACGCGCCTATAGGCATACTCGACGTTTGATATCACGTTCGATATCTTAACGATACATCTGGCCCGATATCGTGATCCGACTGGTAGCAATCTACGCGGATGTGTATCGCGCAAACAGCCGCGGCTGCGAATCGTGGTCAAACACGGATCACGATAATACGACTACTAAACACCGGCTATATCGCTGCGTTATTGCTCGTACGTACACGCGCGTATGCGTGCAGGGAGCGCGCGCGCGTCGACGCGGAGGAGCGATCAAAAGGGGGGTGAAACCCACCCCCTGCGCGTTGACTCTGTCCGACGAAGAAGCGCAGAGGAATTGTCGACTGACTAATTTGAAACAACGTTGAAACGTCGCAAGTGAGAGAAGTGTCTGATCTTTGAATTTCGAACATGGTTATTTTACGAAGTTTATTTTACGAGTGTGATTGTGGCTTTTAAATGGTTTTTGCTAGTTAAAATTAGATTAACTCGGTCTGAAAATTCGACCAAGTGGAAGAAATATTTTCGAATCTTCTGGACTGACTTCATTCTTAATTCACTTTAAAAACCGATTAAAAATACTATGGAAGATGATGATTTTATTATGTCGATTTTAATATTATTGGTAATGGAAAAATGGAAATATCTTCGGAGATGATCTTTCGAACTGATCCAATCTTCTCGAATCTTTAATACGGCTATGTTTAATCCACGTCGAGGAATTTTTGAAACGGCCAATCTCGAATTTTTCATGGAAGCATATTTTCAATGTTTCAATGCTTTATCGATTCGTCGACACTGAAATAGGCAAGTGTCGCAAATATCGTGCAATTACCAGATTTTCGTGCAACGAAAAAAAAAATTAAACACGGAGAGCAAACTAGTTACACAAAATCTGTGACTTTGTACTCAAACTACGTCATACATTCCACATCGAATGGTATTCAGGAGCACCTGAGTTGGAAATCTCGAAAAGCCAAAGCTCCCATAAAACAGAACTACTCCGAGGAGCCACTTGGAAATCGTTCAGATCTACAAACCCCGGCCCATTCATATTATACGTTTCATCCGATATGATCGGAAGGAATCTGCCCGCCCCGACTTTAAACCACCCGTTGGACGACCGGCAGACGGTCCTGGAAAAATTACGCCCGTGCACACGACGACGACGAATAGACCGCGACCATAAATTATTCGCGGTTTACGAGCGCGCGGTTTTCCCCGGGCCAGGCCCCGGAATTGCGCTTAATTCGTAATAAAGCCGCGTGAAACCCTCGTTCTTAGCTGTTCCTCCGAGCGTTCCGACTGCGAATTACGCGAGCCTTTGTAATACACGGATGTCTGTTGCTTCTGCTTGTAAACGTTGTGACTTGCGCTACTTGGCTGACAAACGACAAACGACTTGGATCGTGAGAAGACCGATCAATCGGATAAAATATTAGAATTTAATTTTACAACTCGCAACATCTGATTTTGTGCCTCGTCGAGAGCACTTTGCATGAACAGCAGATGGAAAATTCAGAGGAGTCTGCTGAAAATCTAAATCTAAATCTCGTGGAGCAGTTGTTTATCGTACTTTGATCCTACTAAATTTGAACTGTCACAAAGTTGTCATTCGGTCTCTGTTAAACCCATTATTAACTCTTTGCTCTTGGAAACATTTTGCTCCATCATCTGCCAGCAATTTATATTTACGAAATAGACCTGTTCAAATGGTATTTAATTTGGTATGAAATGTTCATTGATCATATTTCTCTGGTATGCGACTTTGATTTAACCAATCACCAAGTATAGCATAATATAGAGAAGTTAATGTAATACGTAATTTCAATTTTCTGAGAATTTTCTACTAATTTTCCGCTAATAATAATTTGACGAATCAATGAATTCAGAAATGATGATAATGAGTGTCAACTGATTCACAACTAACCTAACCTAACCTAACCTAACCTAAACCTAACCTAACCTAAGAAATTGCTCGCCACTTCTTTTTTTACTTTTTTGTACTTTGTAAGTGACTTAATACCCTCCCTGATACACATACGTGGAACGGATATATCCGTGTACGGTTGGCAGGAATCACGAGAACGCGGATCTCACGTTTCCTATCATCGTGGAAACTCAAAACCAGAAAGCCATCGGTGTGCTTGTACTCGACGTCAGTTCGTAGGCGTGTCTGTTGCCCGTGGCAGGTGAAACGGAAAACGCCAAGGAGCCGCGGTATTCCGTTTCAAACACTAATGGATTTCTTTGAATTCCGCTGATTCGCTAATCTGTTTCTCCATCTGTTCCGATAGAGAAGAATGAACAAAGGATAAACGGCCCTTTGCCCCCGGACGAGATTCAGCGTAATTACTCGAACTCAAACGTTTGGTCCAAACGAGCAGATAGAGCGATGGTAGAGGTTGGAAGATGAAGTCTCCCTGTTAATATTTGTACGATTTTTTCCTTCAGTTCTTGGAACCAGTTGTTTGATCCTCGGTTGCTTTCACTCTGCTGGTGGAATAATATTTTGAACCATTTTAAATTAAAAGATTCTTCTTGCGTCTTACGTTTATGAAATCCATGAATTTTCTTCTGAAGATAAAACGATATTCCGGTTCTTCTTAAATTCTTTTTAAATGGACGAACATATAGCAGCATTTTTGTATCTTCTTCTCGAGAACTCAGATTGTATTCAGACACGAAATAATGAATTTCGAAATTCTTTTAAAATTTTTGAACGGAAGCTTTTTAAAAATTACATCTTACATCTGTGAAATCCATGAATTTTCTTCCGAGGATGAAATAATATTCTGCTACAAATTAGCAGACACATCGATAAAATTTGTAACAAACTCACACTCCAAACAACACTCTGGAATAATTAATATCGTGGAATAATATTTTCGACCGTTTTAAATTAAATTCTTTTAAAATCTTCAATTGAATCCTTCGATCAAAATCTTTTCAAGTTACATCTCACGTCTATGAAATCTATGAATCTTTTTCTGGGAATGAAATAACATTCTGGACCTTTAATGCTGTTTAAATTGACAGTTTCTTCCTTCCAAGGATACAGAACTCGCGACTGTATTTAGACGCGAAATTAATTTTTGCGAAATTAATTTCCGCGAAATGCTACTCTACCACTCTGCCACCGCCACTTTTACGATTCTTTCTTTTTAGTACCTGCAAACTTCTCCGTACTTTGCTATACACTCCTGAAACAAGACACCGGAGAATATCGTTGGCGACGATTAAAGCCTAAAATTTTCATCAGAGACGTTAAACTGCAAAATATAGCGGATTTTTGTAACACAACGAAGTACACGAGCTCCTATTTCATTGAAGTAACGAAAAATCACTTCAATCTTCGAAAAGCTTCGAGCAAAAATCATGAATTGATCATTTCGACGAACAACGTGTCTCTGATTAATTCCCAACGAATCAGCCTTAAAAAAAAAAAAAAGAGAGACCAAATAACGAAGACCGTCGCCGGCTTGGCAATTTCACGCAACGCGCCTAAAGCACTGGGCCGCGAATTTCACGAGACACGACGCTACAGGCCCAGATTTATGTCGCCTTCCCCCAACCCCCGGTAAACAAGCTCGTAGATCAAACCGACTGCGCGCGTCCCGTAGAGGGATGAAACGACCTACGCGATCGAACTCGAAAGAAACACAGCCCGCTGCCGCAATTTCGGACAGGTGGAACGAACAGAAAAAAAACTGCACGACTTGTACCCCAAGACGATTCGTCTTCCTGAAAGGCCCAGAAGCAACTTCTTTCCGACTAGGAAACAAAGACGACTTTTTTGCCATAAAATTTTATCGATGTGCAAACGTTTGAATCGACGCAAAACAAATTACAAGCGCGATCGTATCAGTATCGGACAACGCCACTCCTACTCGAAGTCTACGCCACGCCCCCTCGCGAATCACGTGACCCAAATCAACCAATCGCTAATTTTCGTTGCGTTAGCCCCCGATTTTCTGGGTTATCCCCGCTAAAATCACTTTCAGTGATAAAAAAAAAAGAAAATAGACGAGGGTTGGAAAGCAGGAAGCAACGGCACGCGATACGTCGCGTGTAAGTGAATTTCGACAACGAGCCTTCGGACCGGTTGTATCGTTCGATTTTCCATCGACCGTGTTACACGCGACCTCCTGCCAAGCGGAACACCATGGCCACACCGTGACCGTGGCCGCTGTAATATCACCGTGGATGTTATAACGCTGTTAACACCCGTGATCGCTTTCAATCCACGTAGTTCATCATCCCATATTGGTTGCAGCGCGTTCGAAAGCTCGGACGGGAGGAGGGGGGAAGAGAGAGAAAGGAAATGTACAATCACAGCGCCGAAATCATCGTTGGTGCTGACCGAGATCATCGAATCCGGATGCTCTCCGTAGGCCCATCCCACGGGTGGGCATAAATCTGGGATTTTCGCGCGGACGCTTTAATTTCGATGGTTATATTTTCATGGATTACGACCGAGTAATCCTTCTTCGATCGTTTCGACGTTTTCCAACGGTCAATTTGAGGCTTTGCGTTGGGAAATATTCGCCTGTGTTTCTTTCTTCTTTTTTTTTTTTTTATTGCAGGTTGGTTTATGGCAATATGTGTGTTTTGGAGGTGTAGAATAAGCAAGGATTCTCTGTTTCTTTTTTTCGACACGTACGTTTGATTTGTAAGACTGTGTGTTTGAAATTGAAATGGTCAAAATGTCGACGAGATCTTAAGTCTCTGGTGCTTTGCAAAAGCTTCTTCAGCTTCTTCAGACTAATGAGAAAAGGAATTGAATTCTGGGTTCAACCCCAACCAAATTTTGATCAAAGTCGAACATTAAATATGCAAATACCTTCCTCGCGAACCTTTCGACGGATAGATTTGCGATAGACCCTCCGATCAACCGTAAATGAAACGTCGAAGCGATCACGTGTCCACCCAACGCCTACTAAAACGCGCGTCCACGCCGCAAGAGGCGGACTGTCATTTGAATCAAACACCCTCCCCTGGAGAGATCATCGAGCCTACGATGATTCATCCCATCGGAAAGGGTTTGTTTCACAGTGCGGCTGACCAAACCGCGTGTACCTTTCCTCTCGTTAGTCCCTCCACGAGTCCCATTCTGCCTCGCCATTACGCGAGTATCGAAATCGCCGGTCGTCTAATACCGACGCGTCCTGTAATAATGACCACGCGCCCGACAGATAAAATTGAATGAACGCGTAATGAAAACCTGTCGGTTTGTACAGGTAATTGCTTTTGCTCCGTCGCTTCGTTACGCTGCGAGACGAAGAGGCGGAACGTGTACAAACAGAGTGAGAGAGACAGAGAAATGGGGGGGGAGGAGGAGGATGTATCGGAATACAGAGCCCCGAAAATCGAGGTGTACGATCGGTGGTTGCAGCGAGATATCAAGCTCGGGGCCACAATGATGATAATCATCGTCGTCGTCATCATCATCGTCATCTCCATGGACAACGAGCACCCCTTGACGAGGGGCCGGCCTGAAAGCCACGGTGATTGCGACTCCTCGATTTATTGAGCGAGCCTGGGTAAAACCCAGGTCCCCGCATTATGGATTTCTCGAATTTACATGAAAATCGAGCCGGTCTTATTTTAATTGGCAAACGTCGGGACGGGCAAACGTTGATCGATGGTTAACGGGATATCGAATTAACAAACGTGCCATCGGGCTTTGAACTTACAACGTCGCGTTGCAACGGAATTTTACACCGGGCTCGCTACAGTTTAAATTGGAAATTTGATAGTTGAACTGCGCGATGGAATTTTCTTCTGTTTTTCTTCTTTTGCGCGTGAGAAATATAAAATCGTGAAATCTGCGGTCTTTGACAAACAAAATTTTCTTAAATTTCGGCGAGTGAAAAAGAATTAAACAAGTGTGACTAATTTTTAATTTTTCTTACATATACTGTAGATTTAAAAAAAAATACATTTACAGGAATCGAATATTTTCAACAAAGTTTCTTCTCTTTGGTGCAAATTTCACACTTTAAGTTCCAGTTATTGCAATTCCCTCTTCCCCGAAGTGAACTAAAGTTATATACGCCCGAAATTAAAAAAAAAGAAAACAAAAAACAAAAAACAAAAAAACACCGAAAATCCACAAGAGACAATTCCAAACCTAACCAGTTGCGGCTATCGAGCAGAGAGAGAAACAAGTCCGCGTTCGAGCAACATTCGCGAAACATCCGTCAGAGTGGTTAATGGTTTTAACGGGGGAATTTTCGAAAAACACGGGCGGAAAGCCGGGCGGTAATACGGCGTGAAAGGTGCGTAAAGCGGAATGGTGGGGTTCGCGTCGTTTCGAAAAGCGCGTTTTCGGACAGATGGGCGCGCGGCTTGCCCGGAAAAGCCCGGGAAATACCCGGCCGCGGAAAATCCAACGCGGAATCGTGAAGCAGCGAGGGAGTCGGTGGTTTTCACGGGGACACGAGGCGAGACGAGGCGAGGCGAGGCGAGGCGAGGCGAGGCCTCGCGATGGTGCTCAACGCCGGACCGGTTTATGGGCATTGCGCTTTCGCCCATGGCGCAATCAAAGCGAGAATCGAATGGCGAGCGGACCGAGCGCAATTTCACAGGGCATGAAACACTGACTTCATTATCCGGTTGTTAATCCTACGCCACGGGCGATCCTACGCCTGCCACCCTCTCCGCGAGCCGCCGATAAAACCCGGACCTCGAATTTCGCGGGTTCGCGCGGACCTGGATCCGGTGAATCGATGAAATCGCACGCCGGTGCCTCGCGTTCGAATTCACGGCGGAATTGCGGGTTTAAATCGGCCGCGGCTTGACGATTGAATTCGCGCGAACGCTCCACGCGCAGCTCGCGAACGTTTGTCCGGTTTGTTTAAAGTAATTTTTTCGGTCTTTTCTCTTCTTTTTTTTTCTTTTTTTTTTCTTTTGGTTTTCGCGTTGGACAGTGATTACCTGATTTTTTAAGGGTGAACGACGCGCGACGCCGGTAGAGGGAATTTTTTTTTTTTTTTTTTTTTTTGAGCGAAAAGAGGGGTGGCTTTATGGGACTGTGAGCAGAGTTGGTTGACCCGAGACCGAGCTGAAACGTTTCGTTATTTATTAACCGCGATCAACGTCTCGTCGATAGGGGTTTCTTGAAATATTCATCGTACTGTCGGGACGATTAGACTAGCGAAGAAATAACGGTAGCAGCGATTTCGCACGCGAACCGCTGGCTGGCGGATGTCTCGAATATTTCATACGTTTCAATCCTTTCTCTGCTCGATATTCTTGCCGACTTTGCGGGGACGTTTCTACAGTTTCTTTTCGTTCGTTGCGAAGAAGCGGAGGTCATCGAGTTTTTCACGCATCGATCGCATTCTTGCAGGAGACACGTTGCACGTTTCGAGAAACTTGTTCGTAAAATCGCAACGAGAAAGCTCGGCGCAGTGGGGGAAAAAAGAAGGAAACGCAACGACGAATGCGAACGAAAGTCAACTCGCCTGTGACCAATTCGAATTCCCGAATGTCTAAAATCTCACGAGCCGCGCTGCCTCCCCGTTAAACACCTGGTGTCCGACACTGAACAACAGTAACGAAGCAAGCAGAGCCAGAGAGATGCGTGTACGTACGTACGTATTGCACAATAGCGAAAGCGAAGGACGATGGCAAAGAGTGGCCGGCTAGGCTACTCAAGGGGCTAACAACCTCTGCGTCTTCCAGCCAGCGATTTCGAATAACGAAAACACTCGAGAAGGGTAGCCATTGATCAAGAGCGAAACAGTGCACGGGCTGGAGCCGCGAGGCGAATGGCACCGGCATCAGGAAGTAGGAACGTGTTTACGGGCGCGCGACCGCAACGGATCAAAGGGGGTTGTGCACGTGTGTTGTTTCCATACATAGAATGTTTATCAATACAGGCACGGTGACGATGTATTTCCATCCTTCTTCTTTTTTTTTCTTTTTTCTTTTTTCTTTTTTCTTTTTTTTATGAAGCAGGCGCACGACTGTGGCTGTGACTGCGCGCTCTCACGCACACGTACGCGAATCGAAAGAGAGAAGTCGTGGCGTACAGGGTGATTCTTGCGGCTGGGACAGGTTAGGAGAATTCTTCGGAGCGAGTCGCGTCTCTGGGAGATTTTAAGAATTTCCTTCGACGGCGGTTTAATTTGATCCTTGTTGAAACGAGTTGCTTAAAGGTTACGTTTCATTTGAAGAATTGAATTTACATTCGCTCCTCGTTTTGAATTGACAACGTCGTTTGTCAACGTCGAATTCGAAACAGAAGAATGAAAATTTTTTTTTGAAAGGTAAAATTTTTCCAGTTCGACCGACTCGATAGGTAAAATCAAAGTAAAATCACCTGCAAGATTTAGAATTTGAATATTTCGTCCTTGATACTTCGATACTTTGTTCGTATTATTCGGATTCAGAATAAAAAAGAGACGAAAATCCAATCCAACATTTGACAAAACAACAAGAATTAAAATTTTTAAAGAGAATGTAATTGAGGCAAATTCTTCAACCCCCCCTAACTGAATTATTCTATAAACACACGCAAAGAAATTTATTCTCTACTTTACCAACGCAAACACAGAGTTACAACAATTACTCAACGTTTCGATCAGTCGAATTTCTCTGTCGTATCAAAAACAGCTGTATCCCGAACTGGTGACGAGGATCAACCTGTATAGGAAGTAATAAGCAGGGTGAATGGTGGCGTATTCATAAAGTATGGTGTTTTTCTCTCTCTCTTTTCCTCTGATCTTCCTTTTCCTTGCTCTCGGTATATATTTCTCCCTAACTTTCTCCCTCTTTCGAAGATTCCTTCCGTTCAGGTTCTCCCTTCGGTTCACCAGGGTCCGCGCAATCCCTTTCCCTGCCACGCACCGTTCCGGCCACACGGCGCACCCTTCCCCGCTTCTCCCATCTAAGACTGCACTTAACGCATTCACCGAGCCACCCTGCATTGACCGGATCAATGCACTCGAATGCGCGCGGCACGCAGCATCGTTGACGCGTTGCGAGATCTCGATTCCGTCCGATACGATTTCACCCGATAACGGGTAGCGACGCGGAATTTTAGCCCCTTGCGACTTACCCCCTTTATTCGTCGGAGTCGATCGGTCGCGACCGATCACGGGACGCGCGGGGTGAGCGCCGACGATCAGAAACTGCTGGCTGGCGAACGAAAGGGATAATCGACACCGGCGGTGTGTGTCGGGGATTGGCCGAAAATAAAAACAGAGAAAGACTTTGTAGTTAGATCGAAAAGATGCAGAATGGAAAATGTGGAACGAAAGATGTGAAAAACTCGGGGCTTTCACTTGGAGTGAAATTCAGGATCTAAGATCTAAGATCTAAAATCTAAAATCGTAGAACGTAGAAAGTTTGAAGAATCTGGGATCAGCGGAAAGTTGCAATCGGAAGATTGATCTAAAAACCAAAATCTAGGACTTGGAACTCGAGGTCCGGAATCCAAATCCTTAGCCTCGAAGTGAAAATCTGAGATGCGCGATACCAATCCGGAGAGAGCAGAGTCCAACCCCCTCGAAGACGAATCATTCATCATGGGGCACGACGCTTGAATAATTCAGAATCGCGACTAGGTCCGGTCGCTTCGATAAGGCTCAAAGGACGCCGAGCGTTGACGAGGCCGCGGGAGAGAGAACCAGGCTCGTGCAATTTGCATAGCCCCGTCCTGCAGCCGAGGCGGTGCAAATAAACCGGCTGTTTGAAAGGCGTAAAAGCCGCGATCGCGCGAGCAAGAGGCCGCGAGATTACGGGAGGGGAGACAGAGGGCGGAAAGAAGAAGGAACACGAGAGAGAGGCTCCCGCAACGGGAATCTTGACTCCTCGTCCTCCGACCTTCTCTCTCGCTCTTGCTCCCCAGTTTTCCAGCTTCGACGACATCGTAACGCGACACCACCATCACCACCGTGCGTCGTTCTCGTTTCGTTCTCTCCTCCCTTCCCGGAACTTGATGTAAAAATCCCTCTCCTCGGGATTGCATCGTGCATTCTCTCGAGCGTGCACCGCGTTCCGCGCGGTTCAGAGTCCGTGTAAGGACCTCCGTATGTGTTTCACCAGGTCAGGTCAACGTCCTGACTGACAGAAAGAAAGGAGAGAGAGAGAGAGAGAGAGAGAGAGAGAGAGAGAAAGGAAGGAAGGGATGGTGGGAGGAGGGAGAGACCAACGGGTTGAAACCGGCGTTCGAAAGGGAGCGAACTGAAAGAGGAAGGAGGCTCGATCCTTCTGATACGCACCACCGTACCCTCTCTCTCTCTCTCTCTCTCTCTCTCTCTCTCTTTTCCTCCTCTCACCCCGTTCTTCGGATGAATGCAGTTCTTCCTTAGTGACGCCGCGGCAAAGGGTGTACTCCTGAACTCTGAAGCCTTATTGCAGCGCGGCGCGCGTTCCTCAAGGGGTGCGACTGCGTTTTGCGAGCCCGTGCGAGACCGCTGTTGCGTCGAGCAACTCGGATACTGGTGTTGCCAGGGACGTGTTTCAGGGCGAGGGTGAACGATAGACGTTCGCGGCGCTCCTCTTTGGAAAGTGTCGCGTGGTAACAGGGTGGATCGCGAGATGGCGAGTTAACAGTGGGATGTTCAGGGCACGGACAACAGGTAAATCGTCCAAGTATAGTACAAGTTTCTTACGAAAGACACGTGGATCGAGCGGATGGGAGATCTATTGGAAACCGTTTCCACAAATCGACTCTAAATTTTCAATGGCGAAAACGATCCGCCAGCCGGATCGAACATTCCTCGTCGCTCAAAGGAGGAGTCCCGGATCGAGGAACACGATCCCGGCAGCGAGCGTTCGAGCAGGAAGCAGCAGGACAATGGAAATGAAAGCGAGTGTCGATCTGCGAATTGACTCCACCACGGATCCCTCTGTTGCTCCGTTTCGTTCGCGACGCCATCAAAGAGTCTTTCGCGGGAATTTTCACTTCTGGATTCGAGGCGCGAGGCGCGACAACAAGTTTCCACAAAACATCCACCTCTCTTTCTCTCTCTGTCCCTCTGTCCCTTTTCTTCTCTTCTTTTTACTTTTTTATTTCTCCCTTTTAATGACGTTGAAGCCACCGCTAATGGGCGTGCTTCTCCTGGCTGGGTCATTGGCTGAACGCCGCAAAGGGGAACGTTTTATAAGCAGGGAATATTAAATCACGTCCCCGGCCAAAGGGGTGGAAAGTTTGCTCGCTACGTTTCGTGTCATCGACGTTTCTATCCGATCTCTCAACTATTCTGCCTGATGAATAAAAGGGAGCGGGGGAGGGAGAGGTACGAACGGACGGAATAATTTAACAGAGTAACAGGTTATTAGTTGATTGCTAATCCACTATTCTGACGGGGCGGTGAAATTATTCACTGACGGTTCGAATTGATCCGCTGCCATTTGGCATTTCAAGGACTGAAATTATTCTCGTTTTTAATTTAATGGGCAATTAACGTCGGGGAAGATTCTAACGACAACGTGGAACATAATGCGTATCAGCCACTTTTGATCAAGCCGAAATGTTAATTGCCAGGCTGGAATTTATATTTTCACGAGGACGTTTAAAAAAAAAAGTGTAGTGCCCGGATGGAAAATTTCTTCGTACGTTAAATGTTACAATAGATATAAAATAGAATCAAATATCCCAACTAACCTACGCGTAACGCAGACCAAATTAAACAAATCCCTCAGCAAGAGTACAAATTCGAACGACGATTTACGAGTCCACCAATTACAAAGACAGAAAGACAAATCCATTCCAATTCCCCTATAATTCATCTGCATCGTCTGGAAAAAAATATTTTCTAAACCCGCTCATCGATCGATGTTCGCTCGAATCTAACGCGCACGATGAATCTTCCCGCGAATTCGTCCCCGAAATATTCAAGCAACGATAGCCCCCGTTTCTCTTGTTCGTTCGCGTGCCGTATACCCATCAATCGCTTTAATCATTGTACGTACTCCAATCGGCGATCCACGCTCAAAAAGCGGATACAATATCAATCATCTCTCGCAGCGGCCGGTCGTTGCAATAAATCACATTGTTGTCAAACCAATTTGCCCCGATCGTTCTGCCGTTCGATTCCCTTTGTCGCGTTCATTTGTTGCGCCCAATCGTGCACGAGCCTCCGCGTCTCGACGTTGATACGACCAACGAGACCGTTTCGTTCATCGGGAAAACCAGCACCCGTTCCGTCGCTAATTTCCCGATTGTTCTAACCAACCGAACATCTTAACACGTTAACTAACTTTGCTCAATGGCAAAGCTATTTGGTCATTGTCCTCTGTGTAACTCATTCCGTCAGTTTATTGAATTCGTACATCCATCGTCAACTTTTATTTTGTTCACTTATTCTGATTTTAGCGCGGGTAACCCAGAAAGTCGGGCTTCTTCAGATGCAACGCTGATGCAACGAAAATTAGCGATTGGTTGATTTGGGTCACGTGATTCGCGAGGGGGCGTGGAGTGGCCCTCGAGTAGGCGTGGCGTTGCCTGGGCGATCGCGCCTGCAATTTATTTTGCATCGATTTAAATGTTTGCCAGTCAGAACAATCGTACTGGGATACAAGTCGTACAGTGAAATTTCATTTTTATTTCTCTAAACGTAGAACCTAACTTAAATCTACTAAACTTAAATCACAATGATCAGTCCTAAAGATTTTACGAATTTACAAATTTTTTGAAAACGAATGATTTCTCCTGTAACAAATGTACGAATGAAACTTACTACGAACTTCTCCTTATTCCTTGCACTTGAATTCCTCGATTTCTTTGAGCGTCGATCCTCAGTCAATCAATTTCGACGATGCAGGTACACCGATGGTCTTCGTATCGTCTCCAACAATTCTTCCGATCGCTGTAGTAATCACCGAGTGACACGGTAGCAAACGGTGTTGAAAAACACTCGCCAACCTTCGAACCCTTTACCCAACGATCAAAGGTAATAAAAAAATTGCTCGCATACCGACATCATCTTTATTACCTGACACGAGTACGAGTCGTTCGCGAGTCTCGATACTTCCACCTTCCAGCCGGCGTATATTGCATTCCTGTCGGTCCGTTTTCCATTCAGCAACCAGGCGAATGTGCCGCGGATACGGGCGACGTGCGAATTTTCCGCCTGACGAGAGCTGAAAAATCGGCGAGCGGCAACCTGGTGCAGAGTCAATCCGGGAATTGATTCGCGAACGACGCTTCTGGAAGGCGAGCCTATTCACGAGATTGCCGTGCGCTCCTCGGCTCCTCCGAGTTTCTATCTTCTTTCTTCGACGCTTTTCACGGGAGAAACGTAGTCGTCGTCGACGTCGTCGTCGTCGTCGTAGTCGTCCCGTCGCGATAAATTTCCTCGCGAGGATGCGCCTTTGTGCGGGACGGCTCGCACGGACCCGCCTCCTCCACGTCGACGGCCAGACGCCTCCCTCGCGGATTCGAATCGCGTGAAAAATTGCCGATGAATCGACTGAACGCTTTCAGCGACAGGATAGAAGCGAGCTTGGAGTCTGAATTTTACCGACGTGTGTGTGTGTATGCGTGCATGTGTTTGTGTATGTATGAAGTCGTTCCGATGGTTACCCCGTTTCTGCAACAGAAAAGGAATGTCTTTATGGTTGGACGTTTGTCGATCTTCACGAACGAAACTGAAATTTGATTTTTAACCGTTGAACCGTTACAACGACCACAAGTCCGATCGACGAAGACGATCGCTCGAAATTGACCGGCAATTTAGTAACACTTTTACAAACACTTTTATTCAAATTACTAATTGTTCCGCATTCTAAACGTTCTTGCATTTTTAGATATGTAAATATCAATTGTCCACGTTCGATTGACTGGGCGTTGAGATATTCGGAAATGATTTTTTTCAGTATTTCGTCGAAAGTGATTAAGAACTAAGTAGTAAAAGTTCAAGGAAAATTCGTTTTATTAATTGTACATAACATGATTCATTATATAATATGTTGCGTAAATATTAAAAAAAAGACTTGTTTCTCAAGATTCATGTTCTTAATTGTACGTAACATGATTTATTATATAGTTGTGTTGCATAAAGATTCGAGAAGAACTTGCTCTTTGAGAGTCATTTTATCAATTGTACATAGTACGATTCATTATGTTAATTGCACAGTATAATACACAGTTCTACAAAGATTCATTTTTATTGTATATATATTTTAATTGTATATTAATACGATCCTATATATAGCACAGTGTGTTTCTCAAGATTCATTTTATCAACATCATGTAATACCCGAAGGCACTAACTACTCCAGGAACTAGGCAAATTAGTCAAAGAGCAAAACCGACATTGCGAGCCTCCCCTCAACTTTCCTAATTCGCGTAACCGAGACGCTGATAATAAAAAAGTTTCTATTCCCCACTTCCCTATCTTTCATTTTCATCTCAAGTACCCTTCTAGCTCCCTTGGAGCGACATATTCTCAGCTCCTGCACGCAGACCCAATTGACTTCCACTTTTCCACCCTTGTTCTCTCCAACGACACCTACGCCCAACCGCGTTTATCAACCGAATAAAACTCCCTCCCTTCCCCCCCCTCTCTCTTAGCAGCTCAGGATAGTTCTGAAAAATCTCATACAAATGGCCGGGCTGACCGCCTGGCACGCGATTAAAATACATTCCAGAGCTGTGAAAACCCGGCTGACTGAATGGGGGATTCGTTTCCACCGCGTTTCTCTCCTCCTTATCCGCGCCTTTCACTCTGGAAAACGTCGCTGTACACTGCAAGTTCCGCGTTCGAGAGCCTCGTCGCTCACGGTTCAGCCGATTTGCCGGGTGAAAAGAGGCGACAACGGGGCCTGGTTCGTTTTCGAGGAGCCGATAACGACGCTCCACGGTCGTTCGTTCGTTCGTCGCGCGAATAACTCCGGATTCCACCGCGAAGAAACTCACCGTCGACGAGCTCGCGCGTCTTCGCATCCGCACGCTGAATGGAAACTACGCTCCGGGAAATTCATTTGAAACGAGGCTGAATTACGCGGCCGCGTAAGTAAGAACGAAACTCCGCGGTTGCGAGTTCTGGCTCTTTGCCGTTTAATGATTTCACGCGCCGCTGACGGCTCGTCCCTTTCCGCGATTTTGCACTTGCTCGCGGGAACAGCGGCAAGTCGAGAAATCCAAAAGTGTGTACGCGCGTACGACGAGGTGCGCACGGCGCGCGAGGATGAAAATTTACGGTGAATCGCGCGCTGGCACTGAGGAATTTCGCGTGAATGGAGAGAGTTTAAAACGAACGGAGTAAATCGTTGTTAATCGAGCACTTTCTCCTTCTTTTATTTTTTAATATTTGAACGAAGTTAGAGATGGGGAGAGGAAGGAAACTTTCCATTCATTTCCACGTCGTGCGTTCTAATTGAGAACGTTTCTCGAGAAGTCGAAAGTCAGACTCGTCAGAGGAAATGTTTCGACGAAGTTCGACGAAATTAATTGAGGAAACATTCCGCGTTATTTTTTACCGTAATACTTTACTGCGGTGTAGTTTTAATTGAATATCTCTCGACGAGTCTAAAATCATGTTCGAGGAACGTTTGAACGGAGCCCAGTGAAATCCATCGGAATTAACTTTCCTCCGAGTGTATTTTAATTGGATGTGTTTGGAAATCCAATTGTTCTAAACAATTCCCTTTATACTTTTGTACAACGGTACGTTGATAAAATACAACGGCGAAGCAATGAGTGAAAAATATCAAAATCTGTAATACAGACGATTGGTAAAAAATCTAAAATCAAATTCGAAGGATATTTCGATCAAACTAAATAAATTCATCGAAGAATAGTAAACCTCATATTTCAACCAAAATATACTAAACTGTCGCGTTAAAATTATATTGTGATATTAAATCGTATCATACAATATTACACTACATTAAATGTTGTATTAAAATTGAAAACATTATATATTACATTATTATTGTCAAAAATCTAAAATCAAATTCGAAGGATATTTCGACCAAACTAAATAAATTTATCGAAGAATAACGTTTATCACAAAACATTCCCCGTATTTTAACCAAAATATATCATATCAAACTATTGCATTAAAATTACATTGTGATATCAAATCACATCGTAGTAGACACTAAAAAAGATAAAAGATACTAAAAATGTTATTATATGAACGCGAAGAAACACGAAACTCGACGTAACGGCAAGTTAATTTCGAAACCGTCAGCCCTCGCACGGCGAACTCCATCGTTACGCGAGTCGTTACGAGAATGATGGCAGACGAAGAAGCTCCGACTCTCCCTGGCTGCTAATGAAACTCTAATACCGACCGAGCGAAACATCGCTTCGAGAGCGGCATCATTTTCCAAAAGGAAACGGCCCGCCCGCCCGCCCATCCACCGCCGGGTGGTTTCCACAGTTTTAAGAAGCGAGGTCGTCGCCGCGTCGAGGTGTGCCGTTTCATCCGTCGGAATTGTTTCCACCGTTTACGCGCACGATCCAGGCTCGCGAGTCTCGTTATCGCTAGTAGCAGGTTACTATCTTAATTAGACTGTTAACAGGGGGTCGTCTGCCGAGCAGAGAGATCGCGTTTCCGCGAAGCCAATCTCGGGTGCACGGTTTCCAGCGGTAGGCAGCCGAGGCCTCTCTGCCTCTCCGCGGCTTCAATTTCCAAGCGATCGCCTCTGCTCGGTCTTTGCTGGCTGAATGGACGAACCAATGGCGTTTCTGGCGACACCGATCGGTCGCCGGTGACCCGACACCACCGATCGAACTGTCTCGATTAGCCGATTAATGTTAACGATCGGGCTGATTAACGTTAATGATCCGGCGAGCGAGTGTGAGAAGTATGTGGCACGAGCATTACGCGTATCGGCGGGTAAACAGGAACTAACGAGCAATTAGAGCACGCGATTGGAAAGTTCTAATTTCTGGATGTTAACTCGGACGTTTGTTTGTTTGTTTGTCAGTGACTCGCGAGCAAATCGCTGTTGAAGATTCGAAATGTATCGTCTTCTGTCTAGACGACGCTACACGGGACAACAAGCGAGGAGTAAATTTCGATTTTCGACTGAGAGAAATTCGAAATCATCTCTCGGTTCAGAGACGTGGAATATTTAGAACATTAATCGATAAATATTATTAGATAATTACATACGTATATTCTTAGACTTGAGTTTTGGATAATTTTGATTTAATTGGAACCTTTCAACCAGGCAAGAGATTCCTCGTCATCGTTGACTTTTATTGTGAACTGTTAAATTTTCGCTCAAGCGCGAGAGTCAAATTTTAACAAATAAATAAAATACTCTTAAAAGCAATTATCTATCATCGCATCTTCGCACTCGAGTATACACAAGGATATAGAAAACAAGGACGTAGAATGGTTCGTGGACTAGAATGTTGAAGAATTGAAAGTTTCGAAGAGACTAGAAGCTGATTCGAATTTAATCTTCTTTCGCACGTCGAACGAAGGAGACGGCGAAAATTCCCCGACCAGAAAAGCCTAATTTCGAATTGGAGAGACGTACTGATGACATTTGCATTTCTATCCAGGAGCTCGAGATCCGGTTTCGTTGCATCGGCCCTCGCGGACCGTCGACCGTCACTGATTAAATTGGAGAGCCGGGGAAAATCAGTGCATCACGTCCTGCCTCCGTCGAAATTAAGGGGAACTGAACGCTGCCCGTATCGGAAACGCGTTTCGCCACGATTAAGTGCACGGGTGTCTCCAAATGGAGGAAGAACCTCGTGGAAAATGGTAATTGAATCGAATACGAGATATATCGCACGAATAAATGCATACACTGAATGTTGAAAATAAATTGGCACTGGAACCACCGACGGGACTAAAATTTCTATCTTTAATGGAAACGTTGAAGCAAAGGAAACCGAAGAACATTCGCAATACAATAAGAGTGTACGAGCTTTTATTTGTATATTTCACGTAAAGTTTATATAAATCTCCAAGAACACACTATTTTTCATCCGCAAAATTTCCGACGAAAATTATAAACTGATCATTTTCATCGCTTTGGTAGTTTTAATGTAATTAAATTAAATAGTTTAGAGGTTAGGAATATTATGGGACTTTGGAACATTTCTCTCGCGAGTAAATGTCGACATCTTGTAAAAGAAAAAACTCACTGAAAGGCCCAGAAGCAACTGTTCTAACTAGGAAACGAAGACGACTTTTATTGATATGCAAACATTTGAATCGATAGAAAGTAAATTCATACAGGCGCGATCGCTCAGTAGATGTACCAGACAACGCCACTCCTACTCGAGGTCTAGTTCACGCCCCCTCGCGAATCACGTGACCGAAATCAACCAATCGCTAATTTTCGTTGCATCTGAAGAGGCTCGATTTTCAGTGATAATATTTCAAAGAGTATGCTCGATGACAAAAATATTCTTTAAAGTTCTCTTTAAAATATCTCTCGTTTGGAATTTAGAAATATATCTCACACTTTACGCAAAATTTCTGAAGCAATAGCTCACGGTAATTGACAAAAAAACGCAGAATTCACAATTTAATTCCCAAATAGTATAGCAATATAGATAATATCGTAGTGATCTATATTCAATCACTAAAATTTACGATTCTTGATTCTGTTTTGTACTTTACATTCTTCCTGATGGATATCAATAATAAAATTCTTAAATTAAATTTAATTTCAAATTGTGACAGTTCCCAATAACCCAATAAAATACCACTGAATAAAATTAAGATTCAAAAATATCTGTAACCGGAAAAATCATTAAAGAAATATTTACTCTTACGACACAAGATTCCAAAGGAGATTTGCCAAGATTTACTAAAAGCTATCGGGGGCCAGAGACAACGGGAAACAGAGATCATTCCCAGGGTGAGAAGCAGCATCTTCGCGCCATACGACAAATAAATAGTCCCTCGTAAAAACAGTCTCAGTGGGTTAATACGGTGCGGCTGGACCGGTTGTGAAAGGGCGAGTGTGATGCAAATGAGCCAGGACCCCCCACGAAACCCGTTAATGAGACGATTTAGCCACGAAATCGTGGAGCCAGCCTTCGCGACCGGTGCAGATCCTGCATTAACGCGATATGACAGCGAGATAGATGTAACCCCCTGTCGGACTGGTGAAGGCGTGATGTTGCCACTGCCTCGACAAAAGGCGCAGCCTGTTAAACGCGACATAAATCTTCCGTCCAATGGCCTCTCATCTCTCCGACGTGAGTCGAACTAGTTTCCCAGTATATACACGAGAGTCGACGAGATAAGTCCGCGAGATTTTAACGACTCCGAAGGGACGTTGGAACCTCGCTGGCTTTTGTATTATGAAAAGGCGCGAAAGAAAAGAGGAGAAACACACGAGAGGGGGGATTCGATCGCAAAGCGTTGCATTATTTCGATCTGACGATTATTTCTGGTGAAAATGAAACAAATATTAACTTTTTTGATCGTATCGATGTTCCAATATTTATATTGTATCATATTATTTACATATACATATTTATATTATGTTACATGCTCTTCGATTTGAATTTTCCAAATATTTAAAGATCTTCGTGTTTTTTATCTTTTCGAACAAAACAGAGAATTGCGGACTAATGAAGTGAAGTGAATGATTGAACGTTTGAAATCGAAAATAATAAAACTACAATTTCTCCTTTCGAGATACTTCGAAATTTACATTTTTGGATTTTGTGTCAATTTGGAATTTGTAATTTTGTATAAATAAAAATTTGACTTTGATTTGAAATCACACAACGAACTTGAAGAGGTCTGTATGTACCTTACGTCAACGCATTTCGTCATCCACTTCTCGTTCTCTGAAACTAAAAAGAATCTACATAAAAATTCTTCTTCTTTGATTTCAATCGCTTGATTAACGAGTGATCAAAATCATCTACATATCGTCATTTTGCACTGAATTCCTTCATTTTTTCTCTCCTCGAACATCGCTCTGGAGAAATAACCAAAATGTCCAACAAATCGATCATCTTCGAAGCTAAAATTTTCAAGAACAAATTTAGTGTTTTTTTATTCTTCTAACAAGAGCAACACGCGTGAAGGCACGTCGCGACGTTTCCATCGGGAAGGGGTTTTACGCGTCGTGAAGGGATGAAGCGGAGCGCGTTCCGATCGGGCGAGACCGGGATCTCGCGGAAACTTTCGCAGCGGAACGGATGAAGCGCACCGGAACGAGAGAGAGAACACGGAAGAAAGAGAGAAAGAGAATCGTTGCTGCGAGCCTCAACCGTCGTCGTCGTCGTCGTCGTCGACGACGAAATTATATGCGGAATCCGTTCCCTATGGAAACGGGTTTCTATGGGCTCGTGCGAAATACCGGGTGTCTCGACAAGAGCAATTTATCATGCTCGATCTGTATTTGCATACGTCGTCAAAGGGCCCCGTCGCTTACGTCGGGGACATCGCGCGCGCAGTCGAGTGCCTTTTGAAATTCGCGTGTTTGCGAATACTCCACCCCTCTACGTATCTACGCATCTCTTTATTTCACCACGCTCCCCGTGTCCCCCTCTACATCTCGACACTCTTTTCGCCGCGAAACAACCCTCCATCCTCCTCTTCGAACGTATTACTCGAATTTTCTATCGTTCCATCGCTCAACTTTCACGTTAACGGGGAGACCGGAATTTCGCGATTTCAATTGTTTGCAATTATTCGTCGATGCACGTGTGATTTTTTTGTTCGATTTTTTTTTTTTTTGATCATTTAAAACGTATTGATAAGATTTTCCGTTTTTGTTTCCGAGAGATCTACCTACCTATTTTCTATTTTGAAATGTGTACAAGAAACTACCAAATTATAAAACTTTAACTTGTAACCAACTGTGAAATACAAAATCCAAATAATAAAATTGCAACGCCAATGTAATAACAATAATTCTCCTCTCAATTTTTCGAGATTTCAATTATTAATGTCAATCAATCTCCGTACATACGCGCCAACCTTTCAAAATTACCCCAAAAATCGCATTAGATCTAGTCATTCGATCTTTAGACTCGACATCTCTGTTACGATCAAATACTCTCTTTTGTGACTCGCGTCTCGTTCGCTATAACCCTCGGGGTCCCGGTCATCTCGTTGTATCTGAATCTTCAAAGGCTGGAGGCCCCTCCGCTCCGTGTGGATCGTCAGGTGTGCAGTTTTCAATGAATCGCGAAACACACAGCGTGTGATGCGTTCGTTCCCCGTTTTGGGGCTCGCTTCTGTTCGAGGGAAACGACGCGCGAGATATGAACTCCGGTAACGGGAACTGATCTCGAGCTGCGCGGAGGAACCTGATCTCGCAGAACGACGAGGGATCATCGCGAGCGGCTGGCCGCTCTTTTCACTCTTGTGAACCGGAGTGCGAGTGCGAGTCCGAACCCGAGGCGAAGGGTGGTCTCCACTGGCGCGGGACGATGCCCAGTTCCGCTAATGCGTTTTCAGGCTTGATGGACTCGTAAGAACGTCCGTCGAATTAAAAGCAAACGTAAACTCGAGGAGGCGATTAGATCGTTGGTTTACGACCGCTAAGTTGGAAGGCAATTGAGACATAATTGCTCGAAATTATACGGCGAACGAGGCAGAGGATGGCGTGTGACGAATCGCAGGACTATCAAATCCAGAAAAACGACGAACTCTTTGAATTTTTACCCTACGCGAGCGTTATTAACGCGCGGGCAACTTTCATTTTTGCCATTTGCACGTATATATCGTTTAAGACGTTTGTTGCATCAGTCTGATTAGTACTGTTGTTTCATTTTATCACTGAAAGTGACTTTAGCGCGGGTAAATCGGGCCTCTTCAGGTGCAACGAAAATTAGCGATTGGTTGGTTTGGGTCACGTGATTCGCGAGGGGGCGTGGAGTAGACCTCGAGTAGGAGCGGCGTTGTCTGGTTCTATTGATTCAAATATCGACAGTTTGCATATCAATAAAATTTTGTGGCACAAGTCGTGCAGTTTTATTGTCTAATCACTCTACTAAATACGAGAGTGTGATGGAACAACAGACTCGGCGCAGACCTCCGTTTCTGTTGAAAATTTGCAAAATTAACAACATCATCGACGTTTCAGCGGCATTATCGATCGTTACACGGTGTCCAATAACATACACTTTCTCGTCGAAGAAAAAGTGTATTCGGCAGCGAAGCTGCACTTAATAGCGAGATATTGGACGTAACAAATCGTCGTGGATGGTCGGCAACGACCATTAATCTTCGATCACCGTTGGCTAGACCCTCAATGGCCGCCAACGATGCACGAAGGATCTTTATCCGCGCGCCCTGTGCAACCTTTCGCTGACCAGTGTCCAGTTTCGTTTCCCATTCAAGTGACTCGAACGAATCGGGATTACGATTGTCACGCCTCCCGTCGCCTCGGGAGAAACGTGCTGCCGAGTCCTCGATACAGATAAGTCATGGCACACCGTCTCTCTTTTCTCCTTTTGTCTCGTTCTTTCAGAGAGAGAGAGAGAGAGAGAGAGACGACGAGGTCTGCTCTCAACGGACATCAGCGTCGCTAATCTCGCGGGACAATTACTCATTTACATGCTGTCCTCGCCGTGCGAGGACTTCTTCCGACGTTTGTCCGCTGAAACGGTGGTTCAACGACTCGTCTGAAATGTCATTTTCTACGTTGATGGGAGAGATGCGAGATTAGTCTTTCGAACTTTGGCACGTACTGATTTTTTTCCCTTCCTAACGTAAAGAAAGAAAAAAAAAAAGAAGAATTGTCGCACTCCTGCTACCGTTTGTGAGAAACGCCGTTTTTGTTCTCGCCGAAACGTGAGATGTTCCCATGGTTGTCACGCTCCGTGATTTGAAGAGTAATCGAATAAAGTCACTCTGAAGAGTCTGGTAATTTATTCGTTCAATTTTTTTCACGTTCACTCACGGTTACAATCGTGACAGTGCACCGTTGAATTTCTTCAATTACAGATCAAACGTGCGATTCGATTATTGTCTGTTCTAAAAGATACATATATGTATATTGGTAATGTCGTTTTCTGATACTGTACAAAATTTTGGTTTATTTAAGAGTTAATATAATTTAACATCAAGCACGCTGAATGTCAATGTATTTAACTAGAATGTAAGTCACGTTGTAATAAGTTAAATCATTGCCACTAGACGGCAATGTTTGTTAAATTTGAAAGAAACGACATTACTCGTGGGTACTCCTGATAATGTGAATAATTTTAATGCCATAACAGAATATTAAATCAACGAGCAAACCAGATACTTGCAAATCCGAAATATAATATACGTGACGAATATAACAATCAAATAAAAAGTTCTCGAGTCACCTAATTTCTTCCAGCCACTGTCAAATTGTTACCCAATTATCCTCCAATTATCCACTTTTGTTAAAAATCGACTTTTCCCAAGAGAACTGTCTCCTACGGTTTTTATCAGAAAGCGTCCATTTTCCAATGAAGCGGGGCGATCCCGGTTCAACATTCGTCAGAAAACGATCCAACCCGAAGGCGCATTAATCCTCCGGACGTCAAGCTCGCCCCGAGCTACACCACCCCGACGAAGCTCTCAAGCACCGTTTAAACGTCGCGAAATTCGAGCAATCATTACTCAAGAGCCGAAAACCCCCGGTATCTCTCGGCGGCGGTGTCGGTCAGCTTCCCGACGACGACGAGGAACGAACCCCTGGGCTCGTTCGCCGGTCACGCCTCTCTCGGGGTGGTTCGCTCGTCTCGCGGCTCCTCGATACAGATAAGTCATGCTCGTCATTTTTCATCGTCCGCTTTCAACGGTCGGGGCAGAGCCAAAGTACGAGAGAGAGGGAGAGAGAGAACGGGAGAGGTGTGTTTCCGAGAGACGGTGTTTAGTAGCAGCGCGCCTCTAAACTGGACTTTTCCACGGTCGCGAGTTTTATCTCGCGCTTCCACCCCTTAATTTGATTAATCGTGGAGGATCTTGACCCTCCTGTTCGGCATTAATCACCTTCCGGTCGTATGCATACATGGCCGCGGCATTAAAGCGGTGGTAGCCGGACGTGAATGAGAACCGACTGCCATTTGTTACGCGGCCGCTTGTTTAGAGAAGCTTTACGCAGTCGACCGGCTCTTGCTCTTTCGTGCGGCAAGCGGATATTAATGGCGGATTAATTCGGCGACGCTTGCGAAGACGAAGACGATCGGCTTGACATCGAGTTTCTTCTTCTCTCTTTCCTTTTTTTTTTTCTTTTTTGTTCTTGTTGTCGTTTGTTGGCTCGAGTTCGAAGGGTCGAAGGGTGAGGACGATCCTTCTCGCGGACAGCGAGCTCGTTTCTGGTTCCGTCTCGTGTGATTCCCGGGGGATGAATAAATTTCGTTCATTCCGAGTTAATTTCGTGATTTATTGGAGAGGGGGTACACGTAGGGGGGGACAGGTAAGTGCATTTTGAGAGATTGCCAACTGAGATGTGTTACAGCGGCGTGGCGATTCATAATCTTCAAACGTAGAATCGAAGCTCGCTCTTTATAAAATTCAATGAAATTCTAGGTTTCTGTTTTTCTTTCTTTTTTTTTTCTTTTGTCATCCAGTTTGAGGGGTCGAAAGGTGAAGACGAGTCCTCCGGTTTCTGATTTTCAAAGAGCGAATAAATTTCTTAATTCCAACTTAATTCCGATTCGTTGAAAATGTATGTATATATATATGTGTGTGTGTGATAAAACGATAGCAGTAGAATTTAATTTCATTTGATTCGTTTAAACGCAAGGAACAGGATGAACTCGTCAAATGGAGAATTGGAGAATCTTTCCAACGACAAGTTGACTCGTCATCATCCCCGGTCAGAGGATTCAGAAGCAAGTTGCTGTACACGCCGAAATCCACTGGAAAAAGTTTGTCGACAGACGTTGTGCTAAACGTTCGTTCTGGTTTCGAGTTCTATCGGGCCCCTTCGGCACGAGGGCCGAGGCTCTTGATTTACTGGCTGTTTATACCCTTTCCAACCCCAACGTCTGCATTATAACCGTATTTATACTAATAACACCGCCTGATCTTTAGCAACGTTTACCGGCCCGGTCGTGATTTAGTGCGTCGAAAAAATAAACCAGGGTCGAAGAAGGTCGCAATGGTAAAATGTCGATCGTAAAATTTCGACTCCAGTGACGCTAAACAAAACCCCGTCTCTCGAGGATCGAACCCTCTTTCGGCCTACCCTTCGTGACTGCTCCGTACCTTCCTAGTGATAATTGTACGTTTCCAACGTAAAATCGTGAAATATGAAATATAAACGTGACAAACAGTCGCACGTTGCGTGTGAGAGAGTAAATCGGTATTGTTAGGGTATAAAATGTATCTCGTTAAGTGGTACGAGAGTGGCTTTCACCAAAGCGAAACAGGCAGGCTCTGCTAAAAATTATGAAATATAATTTCAAATTTCATTCAAACTCCCTTTTTTGCCCGTTGCGGGAGAGAAAAATTGCTCCTTTTCTCTGGAAAGTTCGCAAGTTCGTTTCAAAGTGACCGTGTGAGATATTTATTAACCCTTTGCCCTCGAAAAAATTTTTTTGTGTCATCCACCAAGCATCGCTTCAAACATGACGCTGGAAACAATCGCTCAAATGGTGTTTCGATTCAACAAAGTCTCGAATTTCGATTATATCTTTCGATACGTGTGACACCGTTTAAATTGCAATCGTGAGCAGTCATCGACGTGCACTGTAGGCTAGCTAGAGCAAATATAACATTAACAAGAGTTAGCCATTTTTCAAACTTTCGTAAGAAGAAGCGATAAAAAGTCCAGTTTGTATGAATTATCGAGTGTCTTGAGAAATCCTTCCGTTTATCGGCAAATTATTATTGACAAACTGCTGGCTAGATGCAAGTCGAGCGCAAAGGGTTAATAGTACGTACAAACTTGTCGTTTCTCCTCTGTCAATCCTCTTTCCTCAAAACAGTGAATATCGCACGAGCGATAATAACCGAACAAGATCGTCGTGGCACGAGAAACCACGTGTACCAACGTAAACGTCACCACGGCCGAAATCACGGAGAACAGCAGCACAGCCCTCGTCCGCGTCGTGAATCATTCACGAAGGAAGCCGGCAGGCACCGCAAACGACCATCAAAGACGTGACCTAAGCTCCGCTGCCAGGTTAGGCACCATTAAGGATCGAAATTCTGGTAAACTCTGTCGGAGATATTCGTGGCAGGTGATTCAGGGTTGAAATTGCAACGGGAGGAGGTGCAGGAGGTGCGGCGGCTTCCTCTCGGAGCTGGCGTGCATCGTCGTCCGCCTGGAGGCAGAGGGTTCTGCGAGAGGAACTCGGCACAACCGGCCACCGGTCTAGCTTCACCAACGTTATATAGGCCGTCCCTAGAGTACAACTATGCCTTTGGCTTTGATGTTAGCCCGCCGGTGGAGTCGCCGTGATGGCGAGCTGCCGTTCTACGGCGACTAATAGGTGAAACCTCCCTGCATGCGATCGCACACCGTACACACGTGCAGATATAGGGATACAGATAGAGGGATGGGGTGGTAGCATTATCGGGAAGGCAGAGAGAGAGAGAGAGAGAGAGAGAGAGAGAGCCGGATGGGAGCGCGAATCGAAGGCTGACCGCCAGAAGGTAGCAGCTTCGACTGGTACCGGGGGTTAACGGAGAGAGAGCAGGATCGACAGGATCCGGATGCTCCGTGGATGCCTTACGGCTAGCCGGACACGTATCCACTGATTCGGCATATCGCGAAATGCAATTAACGTGGCGGATTGAACGGAGTCGAATTACCGGACGGTTGTGACGATCGGCCGCCATTCGAGATTGCCACCGATACTCGTTTTCATCGTTTCGTGGCTTTTTTTTTCTCGGGGAATGAACGCGGGAGAGGGTGAAGAACGTTAGGGATATTGGCAGTTTCGGCTGACGTTGATGGTTATCGGTTGCTTTCAATTTTTTTTTTTTTTTTTTTTGGCCGAGAGAGAGGCCCCGTAGTGGAAATTTCCAGCCGAATGCTCTCGCCAGGTGTGTTTTGTTAATGACGCTAAATTGGAATTTCCGAGCATTCCATCGGTATTTACATATAGTTTGTGATTGGAATGAAATACTCTCGTGAGTATTAGCTTCTAAATTCTCGATCCGTGATCTTTCGAATGACTCGAAGAGGAGTATTCTTATCGTTGTCGATCTTCTTTCACGAGCACGTCTCCGACTCGATTTATGTTTCTAACGATTCAACAGAGCGGAACAGGCGATTGAGTCATTAGACGATGGTCGAGAGGAAGTCGGTAAATCAGGAGGGCCTCGAAGGACGTCTGCGAGGGTGGAGGAGACAGTGTGTGCGCAGAGGTGGACGTGGAAGGAGCCAGGATCTCCAGTAACAGGATGTAATTATGATCGGTGAGATACGTCACGCGTAACCCCCGTATTGACGTCCACAAATCACGATGCACGGCCCGGTATCTCGCCGGCTCCGGGCTCGATCCTCAAACTCGAACGGTCTTAACGCGAACACTAAATCCAAAATTATGTACCCGTCCGCCACCGTACGTCGACACGGAACCCACTGTCTCAGCAACTGACGTCCCGACGTCGAAAAATCTTCCAGTCAATCGCGATCAATTTTTGATACCCTTTAAAGTTTCATCTCGCGTGGACGGTTATCGAGAAGAGACGAAGAATACGGAGAGCAAAAGTTACAGTTATGTAGGATAAAAAAAATTTTTTGATACCCTATGTAGTCGTTTGTTACGTGTTATGTAAATTATTAATTGATATACCGATAAGTTCTCGAAAATTTAATGGAACATTGAATATTACAGAGAGCACTACAATTTGGATGTTTTATGGTGTAATTCTGCATTTCGAAATTTTCGAAACGAACACATAAAAGTCCGCACTCTATCGATGACCAACTCTTAATTATTTTCAGTATTATTATTTATTAATTAGCAAATTATTGTACCAAAGGGTTCTATATTCGTCACTTTCACATTTCTTTTCTCAGCTACTCGAACTTCCTTCACCTCACCTCCATTCATAAAAAAAAGATTTCAACTAACAAGGATGAAATTGATGAAATTTCGGCAATCGTCGATATCGAAGGGGTGAAAACCTAACCTCAAAGTTGAGAGTACGGAATTTGCATATTTTGTCAAATATCTCGGAAATTATTGAAGATACAGTTTCCGTGTACACGTATATTGATCAAATCAGTAGCTTTTAACGACAAATTTAATGGTGTACACCATTTTGCGAAAAAAACCATTTGTTTGAACAATACATTTAAAACACCGTATTTTTCCAACTATTCAAACGTTGATGAATTTCCTTGAATATTTGTTTACGAAAACTATACATGTATATTCAAACGCAAATTACGGATATAAAAACACGGAATGTTGATTTTTGCGTAAGCGGATTACAAGTGTCGCAAAATCCCGAATTCAAACGTTTTGCTTCAATTATCGGAAATCTCGCGATACTCGAATGTTTACTACGAACGCGTTACCGGACACGGTGTCGCGTAACGCGGGGAAACATTAGCACTCAACTGCCCCCCGATGCATTGTTTGTAACCGAGCCCGCGTTCTGCGAAACGTCACAGAGACGTCCGACATAGTCTGATCGAGATGCGCGTTGGCCAGCGGTAACGCCATCACCGCTTAATTTAAACCCCCCCGTTCCGTTTAACGACTGCGCTTTCGTTTAAAATTAGACGCGCTAACGGGCGTCGGTACCGAACGATTCATCGCTCGACCGAAATCGTTTCCAGGAGAAATATTTAGCTAGAGGAGATCGGCCGCCAATGCGTATACGCGCCGGCGTCGATGAGAATTTTATTGGCCCCATTGAAAGCTCGAGCACGGAAACGTGAAATACGGCGATCGCGCCGGAAGTGGAACGGCGACGACGTTCGCAACCGTGCGATCGGCCGGCTCTGTCCGTTCCGGAAGTCGGAATACTTTTTCACCGCGGGGAACTCGAAACAGCACGGTTCGCCATTTAAACCTGCAATTAGAAATTAACGTGAGGCAGAAGGAAGCAAGGGAGGGGAAACGGAACAAGTTGTTCCCCCTACTTTCTGCGGTTTCGATTTTTCATCCTGTGTAATTTTTTTTTTTTTTTTACATTCCACATCTCGTGATTCAACCCTTCCTTCCCCGAGGAATTCAATATTTCACCTTTGAATTTCTTTGAAAAATTTCTCAAAATTCCCGACTCCGAAAAATGTTTGTACAAAATCGAAATGCTCCACTCGTGTTCTACAATTTCTCCAAATATTCTTGGAAAAACGCGAGGAACATTACGAAAATGTAAATGACCATTTGGGTTTAATCGTTCGAGTCGTGCGATGAAACGAAAGGAAAGTTGGTCGAAATTTCATTAGAGAATTTAACCAAAGTCGAGATTAATACAGTAAACGGATTTGGACGGCGAGACGCTTTCGATAAAACCCCGTGGCTAAAGATACGATTCTGAAACGCGAACGTTCCTTCCAAGAACGGACAAACACTCGTGAATAACAATGTAGAGGTCCGAACGGCAACCATATGTCGCCTCACGCATAATAGAAAACCGTCCTCCGAAGAGCTGCTGCTCCGTCTTGACCCAATTCGTTCCGTCTGGGTAACTGACCTAGCCTAACCGCCGCTCACTTCCCTTTACTCCCGGCTTACACAAACCCTTCGCCCCATCAAAGGAGACAATCGATCGAGCAAGCATTTCCTCGAGCCTTTCAGCCTCGAATCTTCCTACGTCACTCACGAGGATTCATTTCGATATGTTATTACGATCGTGTTATCATACTGTGTATTTGTGACTTCTTTTTCCACGATTTTAATTTTCAAAAAATCATAGAAATTAAATCAACGCTTCCAAGAACGAAAAATGAACGTCAGTTATTTCACGTGGGAAAAAATTCAACGTCGTGTTACAGGTAGAAATTAATGTATCGAACAAGGATTTTATCATCAGACAGTGATGAGAATTATTTCACCAAACGTCACGATATTTTACGACGAGACTTAAATTATTCGTTGAAATGAAATTTTCCAACTATCCATCTTTCGAATTACATTACGAAAAAAATCGAACATCCATAACTTTCGAAAAACATAAAAAAGAAAACCATCTCCGGTTGGCAATAATTTTCCTGTATGTACATCGCCGAAAACCAATTTCAGCCAATCGGACACCGTTGTCAGGCAAATAATAACCGTGAAGAGCCGAGAGCATAACCGGCGAGACCGTACCCCCCACGAGGACAGACCATAATTCCAGCAGCCGTGATACCCTGTCAGAAAAACGAGGAAAAGGAAACGCGAGGAGGGTTGGTCGTGCGGGCACCACAACGAGACACGAATAACAACGTGTCGATCCGACACCGTATAATTCGATTCGGCGATGTAGGACGAAGCGTCGAGCGTGTCAACTCGCTCATAGAGAGACAGAGAGAGAGAGTTCGACCGCTCGCGGCTAACCGACGCAACGATTTTCACACGATCTATGAACGGTGCTGTATGCGCGTACACGCGCACGCGCGAGCGTTTACTCGCCTCGAAACGCGTTCCCCGTTGGAATTATGCGCTTACACGCTTCCGGTTTAAATTGAGCGTCGTGTGGAGTCCGAGGGCTAGAAACGGCGCGAAAGGAGGGTTCGAAGTTGCCATCGGGGATGGCGGAGAGGTACAGAATAAGAATCAGGAGGGAAGGAAACGTAAGTTGTGGAAAACGGAGGAAAACGGAAAAAAGAAAAACCAGTACGATTCGTCTCACTGAAAGGCCCAAAAGCAACAAAGACGACTTTTTTGCCATAAAATTTTATCGCTACGCAAACATTTGAATCGATACGAAAGAAATTACAGGCGCGATCGCTCAGTAGATCTACCAGACGACGCCACTCCTACTCGAGGTCTACCCCACACCCCCTCACGAATCACGTGACCCAATCAACCAATCAACCAATCGCTAATTTTCGTTGCATCAGCGTTGCACCTAAAGAGGCCCAATTTTCTGAGTTGAGGAAGGGAGTACTTTTGAAAAATTCAAACTGTTCAATTTCGACGAATACCTTCAAATTATCTTTTTATTATTTTCTTCAAACAACGATCTGATTTGAAGTGATTCCGAAGATTTAATCAACGAAATAATTAAAGACGTTGAGAAAAAAAAAAAAAAAAAAGAGTTACAAAGTCGAATAATTAATCGAAATTTAACACGTAAAATAATGGAACAAAGTCTAAACGAACAGGGGGATAGGTGAACAAAGATAACGTTATATATTATTTACAGAAACAGTAATTTCTAGGAGGGAGATTGCTAATGACACTAGTACTTAATCGCACGTAAAAAGACGATTCGAATGACGATTCGAATAACTGCAGGATAGTCATCGAGTGGGATTGACGAAGGATTGATAAAGGATCATTAATGCATGTAATAGGAGGGAATGGAAATTACACGAGACGAATTAAAACTAGAAACGTTAATAATGCGGTAAGGTAAGTGACGCACGCGAGCGAAGAAAAGCGATGCAGGAAAGACACAAAGGAGACAGGGAGAAGAAGGAACGAACGGTCGTAGAGACGTACCAGGTGAGAGAGAGAGAAAGAGAGCGAGCGAGAGAGAGAGAGAGAGAGAGAGAGAGACGAACGTTTTCGCGACAATAGGCAGGATGTGCGAAGGGTTACCATTGCAAATCACAATGGTGACCGCAAAACGCGAATGACAGGTTGAATAGACTCGGCTAGAGCAGCGTGCCTCGCCGCTAGCACTATTATTACCGGCATCTTTTTCTCCTTTATTCAGTCGGTTCTGTGGGAAAACGGGCGAGGGGTGAGTTCTTCAATTCGTCGGGAGAAAAATAAAATACGCCACGAGAGAAGAAAAGAGGAGCAGAATCGGGGAAACGAATACACGTGCAATAAATACACGTCTCTGCTGAGGAGTGTGTATGGGGAATTTTCCTAAACGCAAAGAGAGGTGGGAGGGGGGCGGAGAACTCGAGTGTTCGATGGCCTGTTTCCAGAGAAAATGAAATTATCGGGCTCGTACAAAGGACACAATCACGCGGAAATGTGGAAGCATTTGTTCGACATAAATGTTTGTAAATTCCTTTAGCCAGCCTCGTGTTCTTTTCTGTTGCTCTTTTCTCCTCCGTTTGAAATTGTTCTTCGGCAGGATATCGTGAATTCCACGCACAATGAAATACATGTGTTGCGCGGTGCGCGCACCATGTACCCATGCATCGGGCTTTACGATTGGTCATTATTGTGGAGATTTGTATCAGCGATAGAAATTAAATGTCAGTTTAGAAATTAGAATAACAAGAATGTTAACTTAAACGTGTTTTCCAATTTTTAAAAATTTCTTGAGAGCGTAAGAAAGATGTTACAAAATACCTGAATATATCGCGAAAGTTCATTAAAAAGAAGAACAAGAAATCATTAAATTGAAACATTCGAAACACTCTGCTCGTCATTTCACGTTTTCTTTCAACGTCGTTCAAAATTGATCTAATGAAATTGAGACAGTTGCTGACAAATGCATGCACGATTTCTCAGATTGAGAATCTTTCTTTGCAGCGCAAAAGTTCGAAGAACCGCACGATACGAGATTAACAAACGCAACGCGCCTACTCCACACGGATCGATAATTGTACCAACGCGGTTCGTTGTTCGTTATCGGTAGCGTACATGTAAATGAGGCAGAGATTTACACAAGACGATCGACTTTCGGCATAAATTACCGCGGCGTTTAGCCAGCTATACTCGTGACGCGAGCGATACATAATATCCTCTAATGTTCCAGTAGAGCGGGTAACATCGCACCCCGAGGCGACAGTGAAATATGACCGCGGCTCTTTCGTTCGTGCTCACACACGACAGCGCGCTCTCGAAATACAGAAGAGAGTGGAAAGCTCAGGTGCGGCGACGCTTAATTTGAAACGCTTTCCTCGGGAAATTCGATGCTAATCACCGGCTGAAAGTCCGAACGCCAGACTGGAAAATCCTCCGTGCCGTTTATTAGCGCCGTGCCGGCTAATTGCCAACGATGACTCTGCGCGGGAAGGAACCAGTTCCGCGGAATGCTCCAGATTAAATACCGGGGAATCCTCGCTCGAGATGACTACCGGGGGAGGGAGAGAATATCGCGCGATGGCGCGAGGAGAGTCAACGAAAGTAAATTTGATCGCGAGGAGAGATCCTCGAGTGAGAAATGTCACTTCTCGTTAAGGTAAAAGGTAACCTTCGCCGTTCACCGAGGTTACTATTGTCTTTTACTCGAGAATCTCCGTTGGTTAAGGACTAGAGTCATCTTCGTTTCACAATGAAAGTCGCAGAAGCAACGAAAGTTATGGTCGCACGATCAATCCTGGAACTAGCGGAGTGAGTGAAAACTGAACTTGTCATCGTGCTCTTCGAATATCGAATGTCAATTAATTCCAGAATTTTTTATATATTATTAAACGTTGCATCGTTGAATTAAGTCATCACGTTTGTACAATTTATGTCGAAGCTATTATCACTTCAAATCGTATATTCCGCAAAGTCTTGTGCCGTGACAATACTGACGTTGCAGTTTCAATTAATTTCAATAAAAGTCCCGATTAATTAACTGAAACAAATATTTTCATAGTATTTTACGTACAACTTGTTTTATTGTTATTCGAATTTAAAGATTTATTCTGGATCTAATCTAACGGAAGATCCTAATACTAAAACACAATTTCGGGATTTATATTTTTATCATTTTTTCAAGTAAGATATTCACACCCAACGAAACTTCAAAGCGCACTTATTTTAATCTTTGCTTTTGTCTTATTTTGACTTGTAGACAAATTCCTTAAATTAAATCGTCCGTCATTTGTTGAAATAATCCTCCGTTTCTACACTTCTCTCGTTTATTTTTTCATTGATTCCTGAAATCTGAAAAACAAAAAGAAGAAAAGAAAAGAAAAAAAAATACAATTCGTTCTTCGAAAGTGCTCGACCCTCCGGGCTATCCGATTAAAATTTCGCGAGGAAAGAAATGACCATGACTCGAATGAGCCAAGAAAGAACGAGGCAGCAGTGCTCGACGAGCAAATGAAGTTGCCGTCGAGCAACGACAATAATCACTCGACGGTAAATAAAATGTTCCCAGTCGCGATAGCGGGTTCCGAGTAACTCAACCGATTCGACGAAAGGGAATTTCGCCGTGCGGAAGGCCGAATCGTCTCCTGGCGCTGCGTGCACGGCGAAGGTAAACGACGACGAGAACGGATACGATAATACCTGGTCGCACGCCATCCGCTTCAACGGGCCACCGCCATGGTACACGCTAAGCGTTATAAAGCCAGCTCCTCGCGTAGGCCGGGCGAGAAAATAGTAAAATCTGACCTTAAAATATTCTCCGCGGTGTATGTATGTGCCGGGGCAGGTACTCCGCTTGATTACCCAGCAACACGTGCCACGAGATACAACCGCGTCTCTATTTGTCAGCCAGACGGCGATATAATGCCTGGAAATCGCCTCGTCGTTAATTCACTATCCGCCATCACGATAATACGTTGCTTATATACCGCGTCGACGCGATGCTATCCACCGAGGTATCCCTATCCCACGGGCTCGAAATTGTTCTCTTCCATTTCACCGTGCAAACGCTGCTGACTACATGATCCTTGATTAAACATCCCTGATAACGCGTTCCGTGATTTTCGGCAGGCTGGTCGCACGAGAACAGCTTGCAACACGTTTACCCGTGTTTTCCAACGGAGTCTCGCCTAATAGTTCGCAGTTTCACGGAGGTTGTACACGCGGAGCCGGATTGTTTGGAAAGTTCTCTTCTGTGTAGTGAAATTTAACTCGCTGCGATGCCAGCCGAGAGTTATGTATCTAATTCTATTTGAATTTTCTAGGAGTTTGTTTCGGAAGAGGCACGGACTCGACGAGCAGATTTTCCAAAGTTTGAATTCGGATCTGACTCGCCATTTTTAGTGACAAACGTTTGTATATTTTAATTAATACTCTTTACGTATTATTATTATTATTATCACTGAAAGTGATTTTAACGGTGGTAACCCAGAAATTCGGGCCTCTTCAGGTGTAACGAAACGCTGATGCAACGAAAATTAGCGATTGGTTGATTTGGGTCACGTGATTCGTGAGGGGCGTGGAATAGATCTCGAGTAGGAGTGGCGTTGTCTCGTACTGAGCGATCGCGCCTGTAATAATTTGTTTTCTATCGATTCAAATGTTTGTATATCGATAAAATTTTATCGTATAAATAATTATAGTAGTTTGTTGGACTTACTTCGCGTTTCATTAGTACTAAGCCATCTGGTACTTGAATGGCTCCAGTCGAAATTTCATTCACTTACAAGAGAAACAGAAACATTAATTAATGATTTACCGTAATTCCAAACCTGGGAACTAATGATCGAGCAAAATTATTAGCAAAAATATAATATTCTGCAAAAATCGAAATTCTTCGATCCTGTCAAATACACAAAAAACCATTATCGTTCAATTTTATCGAGTACGCAAAAGATCATTTGCCACGACAGCGATGCCAGTTTCCCAAATCAGAAAAGACGACATCTGATAATTTTACTGGACGTGTGAGAAACATTTGTCTAGTAGATCGTTGTCTAGTGGATATAAAGTTAAAGTCCCCGATGATTTAGCAAGACGGACGTGAAGAATGTGAAGTTTTTAACAAGCGTCGAGCCTGGGATCGAGAGTTAACGTGGACGGCGAGAATCGGCGTTAAACGGGTCGATTTTACCTGCACGTTTTGTGGTCCGAATATATAATTCCGCGTTCATTTCCCAACGCGCGAATATTGCTCGGCGTGATAATAGCGATATATCTAGCGTGAGTAATAACTCAGGATTAAAAGCGATTACAGCTGTGATGGTGACTAATCGATGGGTGGCTGAAAACTGATCATTAACCTCCCTATTCCGAACGGACGATTCCACGGGCTTGACAGTGCCGATGATTTACATTTGCGTTTTATTGCTACGAGCCTAAACGCCTCCTCCTCCTCCTCCTCCCTCCACTCGCTCGTTTTCAACCGTACGTTGCAAAACAAATTCTCTCCGTTTCCCTTTCGTTTCCCGCAAGCAGGTCGACGTTACCAAGCCTGTTATTACCGAGAAGAACTAAAATTGGAATAACGACATGTGATAGGCGGTGGTTGACGAAAAATGTTGGGACACTTGTTACGCAAGAACGTTTTGTGGACATGTTGCGTACGTCATGGTGGATCGTTTTGAACGTATGGTACACTGCCGGTCAAAATTATGCGAAGCATAGTTTTCTCTTACTTTTGAGAAATTAATCAAACCGTTTGCATCGCGAAGTAAGATATTTCGCGAGCAAACGAGTGAAGCTTGAAATAGCTCGCGATGAACAGAGATTGGCCAAGAATTTTACATTTGTAATCGTTACACTACATTGCAAATTGTAGTATACAGGTAAAATAATTTTCTTGCCAGATCTCGTTTCTTTATGTCTTCGTAAAAACACGACACACCCGGTGTTAATCCAACAGTTAAGGAAAAGAAGATTAAAAAATAATTATTGATAATTGCGAGATATATATTAATAATTGACATTGCTATTTGCACTCCATTTTGCTGTTAGTTAGTGTCAACAGAGAACAGTAAATAAATTTAAATCGAGGTAAATCATGAATGCGACGCAAATGGTTCAATCAACATAAATCAATAAGACATTAATGGCGTATTTTTATTAGTTTTGCTCTTCTCGAATTAATCATCGACAACCAGCGAGACGCGACTATAACTCTTCTTCCTGCAATCACTTTTACGACCGTTCTCCGTGAATTCTCCACCGAAACAAAAATTCTTTTCTTCGAGCCAAGAGGACCAAACGCCTTCGTAGAACGCTCCAAGATTTATTTGAACTACGCTCGCAACCAGGAAACCTCCTACCAACAATAATATCCTCTAGCTCTCTATTGAGCAGAGGTTTGTCCAATTTCTTTTTATCAACCACGAGAAATATTCCCGGCCAAGATAGCAATCTTGGTTAGCTGGACTATCTGCACGCGATATTTACAAAGAAAATATGCTTTCTACATCTGGATACCTAGATAGTTGAGCTAAATTATAGTTTGGTAAAAACCAACCCATATTTTTATGGCAATAATCCTCGGTGTATCTACGTTTATTTTAATTTTATTAGACCAGATTCTGCCGTGCGCTGGTATCCGCGATAAGTTTATCTTATGCAACCGTTAGTTTGACATAATTGTAAGAACATTGTTACCTGTCTCAGAGGGAGTACAGTACGGTGCAAAAGTTTCAAGTTTGTCGATGGAAATTTTTCAGAATGAATAGTCGAACAAATCTACGATTCGAATGCAGAAATTTAAATAGAAGTCTGGACATCCGATAATTTAAAACTCTCGAGTTGCTACGTTCCAAAATTCCGAAATTTCAGACTTCCAAGTTTTCAAAATTTCGGAGTTCCGAAGTTTCCACGTTTCAAAGTTCCAAAGTTCGAAAAAGTCCCGCAGTTGCGAGTTTTCAAAGTTTGAGCATTCCAAAGTTACAAAGTTTGAATGTTCCTGAATTTCCATGTTCCAAAATTCTAGAGTTCCAAAGTTTCCATGTTCCAAAATTCTGAGTTTCAAAATTTCAAAATTTTGGAATTTCCGAGATTCTAGAGCTCCAAAATTCCAAGATTCCAAAGTTTCCAAGTTCCAAGTTTGAAAGTTTGAATATTCCAAAGTTCTTATTTCCAAAATCCCGAAGTTTCAAAATTCCAAAATTCCAAAGTTTCCATGTTCTAAAATTACAAAACTCCAAAGTTCCAAACACCGAAATCTCCGAAACTTTGAAATTCTAAAACTCCGAAACGTTCCGAAATAACCGACTCCGAAGCGGCGAAAATTCGAAATTTCTTCAATATTCCACGAACAAATCCGTAGATACCCCGAGACTTCTGCGCAGCCCTGTACACCTCCCGTGCATACAAACGCTGCAAGAAAGTGAATACCTGCACGGTACCCGATGATATCGCGAAACAGAATCGTACAGGGTGTGAATCCTCGCCTCGGCCGCCGCCAGCCCGACGACAGCATTATTGTTCTGATCGGCGCGCGACTTGGAGATTTGGAGCGGTCGTTCGGTGTTTAGATAATCGAGGATCGCAGGTACTTGGCGATGTGACGGCAATCGCAAATACTTGGAAACGGTTCTGCGAACGATCGTTGCGGAGTTGAGCCGCGAGTGGAAATCGAACGGTCTATGCTAATTCCTGTACTTGCGCGAAATGTGAATTACGGGAGGAGGAAAGCAAGCAAGCAAGCGGAGTTCGTGCGAGTGGAGTGGCAGAGCAAGTAGACCTCGCGTCGACGACGTTCAAGCGTACGAGCGCTCGATTCGAGAGTTGTTAACTTTTCGAGATCCTCGGATGGTGTATTAGGAGTTTGATAGCTTGAAAGCGATCTCGGAACAGGTAATTTTCGACTTGAGCGACTTCGCGTCGATCACTCGCTTGAATCGGTGGATTCACATTGGGGACGATCTCTATATAATTTCAAACGTCGGCTATTTCTAATCCAACGGGAGTCCGGGGCAATGCTAATTTTCCATTTTGCCAGACGCACTATTGCTCAATTTTCGATCCGGTAGGCCTGCGTGGAATTAGCCGTCTCCAATTTGGAGGGTTTGGTAATGCTGATTTCTAATTCAGTGCGTCCGGTGTCGGTAACGTAGGGAACTGAGATTCGGAAAATCACTAGATCGAACTATCAAGGAATTATTCCTAGGTACTTGAACTTTATTTTTTGTACGCAGAATGTGTCTAAATAATAATTAGTATTAATGGATCATTATATGTCGTATGTTGAAACAATTTTTATCGTTAATCCTATTATCTCATTACATTTCTAATTAATCATATTAGAAGTTGACTGTATAGGTTCAACTATTAAAAGAAAGACGTTCGTACGATATTAAAAGAACTTTGATAATCGTAAAAACGTTTTAATCGATTTGTCAGTTCTAACGTCAACGAAGAGAAAACATTATATTGCTTTGGTTTAGTTTTATCCTTCATGCACATTTAAAGCATTTCAATTGATTTGTTAGTTCAAATATCTTTACTTTATAATGCTTTAATAATTTTGATCGATTCTTGTCTCAGTTCCGATATCAATGAACAGAAAACGTTACATTTCTTCTGGTACTTTCGTAGTTTTACCTTTAATAAATTATTACGAAAGAAGCTGCTTCTCCGCCCGGGAAAAGCCGAAAGAAAGGACAAGGAAGGCGGGAAACGAGCAAAAAACGACGCGGCGGCAGGCCAATATTTTCCGTTGCTTTTGCCGACTTATGGCCCAGCCAGCGTGTGTCCGGCCATCACGCTTTACAATACGGGAACGAACGCGGAACAGCAGTTGGCGCAATATGAGACACACTGCGAGTCGAGGAGATAACAGTGATTTCATTAGCGCAAATGAACTCGCGTCACGGCGCTCCGCCGCTCGTTCGTCTGATTAAAACTCATAAAACTTTTTGGCTTGAACCGTTTCGCTCCTCCAGCTTCTCCGCTCTACGTAATATATATATATATACACACACACACACACACACGCACATACACATACATATATAGCTTTCGCTGTACAATCGCACGTACGTACGATCGTCCGACGCGTCGTCCGAGAGTATTACCGTCGAAATCGTCCAAGCGCTCCTATCTTTCTTTTTTTTTTTTTTTTTTTTTTTTTTTCTTTACTTCTCCTTCTTCCTCTGGGAAATTAAGTTTGATATATACCAGGAGATTGAGCATCGTTCGCGAGAAAGAGACGAGTCCCTGCTCGTAGAAGATAGCCGAACAGGTTTCTTCTTCGGGATACATTCTCGTTTTGCCGCGCGATGTTTGCACGTTTCGCGCCTCCAGTCGTTCGTATTCGATTCACGACCGGCGAATTCGATTCTGCATTCTGATTAGAACGTTTCGTTTTACGCCGGAGTTAGCGGTTCTCTCCCCCCCTCCCGTCGAACCGTGAACGCCAAGTGAACGCCGTGCAGCGCGGAAATGTATTTCGTTGTATTTTATTATCTCTCGGAAGGGATTTTTGCTCGGAGGGAAAATTATATGTGAAGCTAGACAGCTGACTCCCTCTCTTTCTTTCTCCGATAGAGTCATCCGTGCGTTTCGAGAGACGTTAAAGAACACGTTTCTAGAAGTATCAGCGAAACTCGGGGAAACGTCTTCCACGCTGGTAAATACAAATATTACGCGCGCCATCTCCTCCGCGCGCAGACGCGGTTTCTTGGAAAAGAAAAAGAAATTACACGCGGTTGTGTAATTTCGATTGAATACCTCGCAAAGTCGGGAATAATGGACGATAAAAAAGTTTCGATGCCGAGCGAATATCGATTTAGTCATCGATTTAGTCATCGCGCGCCGCTGGCAGACTGCAAAGTTACTTTACTCTCCAGTAGAATCCCGGCACCGATGATCGTTCGCGTTTTAACAGGCGCGAGCACGAGAGATCGAGCGTCGTAAAATTCCCCGCTGGCCTTATTCGTCAAGCTTCGCCGGGCTCTTGCGCAACACCTTTCAACCGTAGATCAGACTTTATCATTATCACCGACGGCTATAAAAAATCCAACGTTGGCGAAGACGCTGGACGAGCGTAATAAAAAAGAAACAGGAAGGAAAGTTATCTTCGCACAGACTCGAACTTAAGATTAAACGATCGTCCTCATAAATGAGCATTGCTGATTTCTGACGATCTGACTTGGACGCTAGTTCGCGATCAAACAGACGGAAACTGAGAATTCCTAGAATTTATTTTTATATTTCCCGCAAAAAAAAATTTTTATTATATCAATATATAATAATTTTATTCCCTACATTTTTCACTACCTTTTGTAGCTTTAATTTTCTACCAGTGTTGGTGTAATATGTAATATGTAATATGTAACAAAGTACGAAAATACAATTTCCCGTAAAAAGTCACGTAGTTTTTAAATTACAGATCGAACAACGTTCATCGATCGATCGCGCAGCTTCGATTGTCCGACCTCTAATTTGCGAAATCGTCGACGCACAAGGAGTTCGTGGCACGTTCGCCGGAGAAGAAAGATCGCGAAGGAACAGCGATCGTATAAATTAAGGAAAACGCGACGTTTTCTCCTTTATCTCGAGGCGGCGTGATAAAATTTTATGGAAAGTTCATTTGCAAATGGCTTGAAACAGAAACTGCCCGGTCGTGACGGTGGAATAAGAAAGAGACGAAGGTCGCTGAAGGGAGAAGGAAAGGAATAGACCGAGTGCCCGAAACCGCGTGAAACACTTTGAATAATTTCGCGATTCAAAGTCGTCGCTGGTAAGGATTTTATATTTCTCGCGGTTGCTGCACCGAAACTGCATCCACGGTGCCAGCCAGACCGTCTGCATTTTTCCGGGCTTTTATGTAGGCGTTTCTAGATGAGACTCGGCCCCGCTGGAAAATATCGCATCGCGGCGGTTACAATAAAACAGAGATCGCTCCCGGATTCTCCTCCATCGTTGGTTCGATTAACGTCGCTCCTCTGGTTTGCGATTATATCGAAATTTCTCGACAAAAAAAAAAAAAAGGGAGCGAATTGAGCGAAATTTTTGAACAAATTGTCGAGTATCTAATTAAATCTTGAAACACGCGGATTTTGAAATATTCCGAATAACTCGAATTTTCCAAGTTTCTCGAACGCAAATCAAAATTTTTGAATGCTCGATTTCTTTGAAGTTTCAAAATTTAACCATCCGAGCTTTCAAATTTCAGAATATCCAAATTTCCTATCCATCTCTCTAAAATTTCAAATTTAAAAATATTCAACCTTCCGAATACCGAACTCCCCAAAGTTTTCGAAATTTCCGAGCTTTCGAATTTTCATATATTTATCTCTTTGAGCTTCTAAAAACTTCTGAATGCCTAAATTTTCAAATATTCGACTCTCTAAATGCACAAACTTTCGAATATCCAGATTTTCGACTATCCACGATATTCTCTAAGCTCTCAAATTTCTAAATATTCAATTTCCCAATCCTCCAAAAGTCCAAATTTCCAAATTTTCAAACGTTTAATTCCTTGTAATATTCCACAACGTTTTAAAAATCCATCATTCTCGCAATCAGAACGAATTTGTGTATCGATCACGACTTCCTCGGATATTTTTCGTAGGAATGATGTCTCGAGGTAATTAACCGTGCCAGAAATGGTAGGCCTCCTCCTGCCTATTACTTTCTCCCCTTTGGAAGCTCACGGCGTCCGGCAGTGGGATAGGTCAGCACGCCCTTTTACGCGTGTTAATGCCATATTACTTTCTTCTACGGTTAATGGATCATTCCGTTATCCAGGCGGTATTTTGTCGTACACGCCTAGGACACGTACATGGTGTAATACCTGAACACGACGTGGCTCTATGCAAAATACGCTTAATTGGCATATATCTCGAGGGGAATAGCTTCGGTAGCCGGTGTTCGATAAAGAAGATTGTGGTCGAGCCCTCGCAGGTTCTTGGCAAACACCGAAGGGAAAGATATTAATGAATAATGCAAGGTGTTTTATTATCACTGTGATTTTAGCGAGGGTAAAGCGGAAAAGGTGCAACGCTAATGCAACGAAAATTGGCGATTGGTTGATTTGGGTCACGTGATTCGCGAGGGGGCGTGGAGTAGAGACCTCGAGTGGGAGTGGCGTTGTCTGGTACCGAGCGATCGCGCTTGTCATTTATTTTCTATCGATTCAAATGTTTGCGTATTAATAAAATTTTACGGCAAAAAAGTCGTTTTCATTGCTTCTGGGCCTTTCAGTGAGACGAATCGTACTCGTCGCGCAGTTTTTTCATATTTTCGCATACATTGAAAGAAAGATCGGACGAAAATCGATCGGATGAAATTAATTATCGAATGAAATCTAACGATTGAAATTACATATAGTTGAGTAACATAGAGACTGTTTCAAAAGATTCGATAGATCGTCATCTATCACGAGTTGATTCTTAAAAACGTGATTATTAACTTATCAACTTGATAAGTTAATAACATTTATGTGAACTTTGTTTCTTTGACTTTATTATGAATTATATTCCTTTTTTTAGCACCGATCCAAACAGATTTGTAGATCGCTAATAAATTCATATTGAGGCAGCTTCGTTATTCACCCTCGACTGAGATATTGAAACTGGAATATGAATATCTTAATGATTATATATTAATACAAAAATTAAATCTGAATGTGTTATATACTGACAAATCACAACCATAAATCTTGACGATAGAATCACTCACGATCGACTTTACAGAAATTATAAGAATATTTCATTACACGATAATATTCTCCTACGCTGGACGTAGACAATCGTTCTAACAAAAGCAACAAACGCGTGTGTCTTTAATATTTCAAATCACCCTCTGCAACTCTCTGCCAAACAGAAATCCCCTCCAAATATTTCCCCCAACACCAGACAAACTAAATCCGGATAACGCCGGGAACTACCACGAAATACTGATAGAAACCCGCAGAGAGAAAGAGAGAGAGAGAGAGATGCTCGATTCGAAGTCGAGGGGGCGGGTCATCGAGCGAGGACATACGGAGAATCGGCGAGCTCGAATTCCGCGTCAGCTCGATGAAAATGAAATCGCGTCGGTCGAGTTCTTCGTGCAATTTCGCCGGAGCGAACGAGCCTGGCAATCATTCGATCCCCTCCACGCCCCCCCCCCCCTCCCCCTCTTTCGTTTCTCTGTTATCGCGATAACTCGTCCGCGATACTAATTGAAACCGCGAAACCTAATTCCCGAGAGTGTCCAATATAGGTCCCCTTCGCAGCGTAACCGTTCAACGGGTCAATATATACATCAACGTTTCACCAGCCCCCGCTCTTTTCTCTCTCTCTCTCTCTCTCACTCTCTCTTTCTCTCTCTGCTTCTGGTACACTGTTCTCTGCGCTCTCGCCACGTTTCGCGTGGACCCTTCGCGAATTTATTCCACGGTTTACTTTATTTGCTTTCATTAAGCGGCGCACGCTGGTTGACGGCCGCGATTAACCGAACCCTTTCGCGCAATTAAAAATGGATACGCGGCTCTCGCGTAAAAATAGAACGACTCGATGGGAGAAACGAGAAGCCGTTGAACGAAAGCCACGGGTTTCACGCGGATAAATTATACAGTTACGCTGCGAACAAACGTTCTCCGGCCGGAGTTTCAACGTCGATTTTTAACAAAGCGACGCGTTAGTTTCTTGGTGGAATTGTTAGCTGCAATTTTTAAGGCTCGTGAGCTGGCGTATATTCGCCAACTGATGTATTGTTTTTTTTATAATCTGTTATAAGTAATAATTAATGTATATTATTGTAATTAAAATATATCAATATGTTGTTTGCCATGATCTTTTCGTAAGTATCTTTTCAGTTTTTATCTTTCCCCTATGTAAAATAGGAATACCAAGAGTATTCAGTGTGAAGTTATATTTTTGTATTCAATATGATTTGAAACACGAAACATATTTTTCCCCTGTACCATAAATAATCGTATAACAATTATTGTGATCCCGACCGCGAGAGGGCACGTAGATAGTTGGAACGTTGCGTAAAAGCTGCGTATCCTCGATAAAGATCGTTGGAGCGCGTGTGCCCCACGGGAACCCTCTGCCCCCCTCGGTGTATGCGTGCGTGCGTGCGTGACGCACGCGGAACCGACTCCTTCTTCACCACGAGAACCACGTCTGCATCGACGTGTACCGCTCGCACGCATACTGACCTTCGCCAATGACGAGCCACCGTTACTCATGGAAATTACGTCGTATTCAATTAAATTCGAGGGCGAATCATCGTGATAACGGGCCGTCGCTTCGTCCGCATCGGCCGAGACCGACACACTCCGACGTCGCTGTTTCGTTAATAACATTTTGCCGCGAGATGGTTCACCAGGATAGTTCTCGAGGGTTAACGCAACAACGTCAGGATTTTTTTGGGGGGCAGGGGGTACAGTCGCTTCGTTTTAGGAGGTTTGATTAATAGCGTTGGCGTGAACAGTCGTGTGGCGTAACACAGTTGCGAGTCGCGAAGGGTTCTTTTGAAGTGTGAAACGATTCCAAGGGAGGATGAGGGTGTTTTGAGTGGAAGATAAAGTGAAATTAAAGAGAGCGACGCGTGGATGGGATGGTATGTGATGAAGCATCGAATTCAGCCTCTGTGAACCAAGCGTGAAAAACGTGAAAGGAAATGAAATTTTCTAAATCATAGAGATTTGACCGTACATAACCAAACTGTTTAATGATTAAACACGTCTGTTTTGAACGTATCGTAAAATTCCTTCAAGATAAAAATATTACTTTTGTCATTGGAGGATATCAATAGATATTAATAATAAGGATGTTAATATTAATTAGATATTAACTAAATATCTCTCCAAACCGAACATCTGATATCTATATAAATGAGAAGAACAAACGGACAAATTAAGATAACTACAAATTTCGAATGACGCTGAACAAGGATCTCCTTGTGAGACGACTGCGAGCAAGTGTATCGCGAGAAGATTAACCGGCCTTTCAGCCGATATCAATGAGAGAACAGAGGCCTGTTTCAAACAGAGTGCCGCGGCAGATTTATCGATCCACAGCTAGAGTAAATACCAAAAACCACATGACACGGTGGTATAGATGTCAGGTATAATTTACAACAGGTGTGAAAGGTAACACGTTACGGCAGCTGTTTAGAGCCACCTGAAATATCCGATTCTAACACAGCCGCAGGAAATGTCGTTACGGACACGTATACACGAGTGACAGAAAATCCAACCCTTTACACCGACCGACGTAAGAAACGTCAATTTTCCTCGCTGACGTTGATAAAAGAACCACTTGCCGTGGAAACCTGACAAACCTATCAGCCAACGTGTGCGAGACAACGGTTCCCAACCTGAAACAGAAGGATCGAGAGAAACGCGTTCGTTTATAAAATCGAGCGCAAATTTGCATTGTAAATGGCGTCGCAGCGCCAAGGTTGTTCCTATCCTCGTTCGTCCAATGACGATTAATCCTCGAGCGGAGTCGCCTACGTGCGTCCGACGATCCTTCCTCAATCATCAATTTTCTTCGACGCAGTCTTCCTCCACGCAAACCTCACCTGGCCCGCGGATTAATTACGTTATTTAATCACCAACGTTCGGAATCGATGACTTACAAACCAACGAGACAGCGTAACGCAACGCAACAACCGAGCGGTCGGCGGCGCGATGAATCGAACGGGAGCGCGGAACGCGTCGGGTAATTTGAATAGAGAAGAACATTAGTTAATTACCAAAGGCGCGACCAGTGATTGGTAATCGAGCGCCGGCCACAACTCACGCCCGTGGTTTAAGCCCGAAGTTATTGGCCGGATCATCGTCGAAACTCGAAACGTATCAGGCAGGGAACGATGCGTGTATGCGCGTATTTTAATCCTCTAACACGCGAATCGCGGATCGCGGATCGCGCGATATGACCTTCTATCTCCCGCAGGGGAATTTTCGAGGAGGATGAAATTTCTGTGAAAAAAACAAATTTTTAGGTTCGCGTTGATGAGATTGCTGCGTGACAATTCTACGTCGTACGGAGTAAGAGAAAACCTACCCTCTTCTTTTCTCCAATAAAATATCAAAATATAAGAAAAAACTGATTTTGTTGATTTTAAATCAATTTAAGTTTAAGTTTAAGTAAAGTGAATTTTTAAAAATATATAGCAAAAGAATTAAACGGATTTATTTTAGTGGGAAATGATTTTTGATTCGTCCTCTACAAAGAAGTGTTTTTAACGTTATAACGACTGGTGATAATTAACGATCCAGAAAATACGTCTTCTTGCTTCGCAGTTACTGGTAAATTTTTAACATTGTTTGCCGATCTCTGGTAAGAATAACCACCGAGAGTACCCGGTCGCTGTTGCGAACAAACCTAATTAGCAATCGAATGCATAATTTCGGCTCAAGGATTTAAAATTGATAGTTTATTTAAAGGTTGAGATATTCCCCTGACGTGACATTAACATGACATTTGTATCTTTAAGAAAATAACGATTCAACTCGATTCAGGTTATGTCAAAACTGTACAAAATTGTACAAAACTATTCGAAACTATATGTAAAGTGTGCAAAAATAATAAATCCTTTCGTCCTAAAATAATAAACACGCAGAAACCAGAGAAACGATAAAAAACGGAAAACGGCAGGAACGTCACAGAAAGGTAACAACCCGCCGCGAAACCCCGGTGATCGAAGCACCCTCAACCCCGTCGAGGAGTTGCGCCACTCGGATGCTCGCATCGCGGAGGAAGAACTTTCCTTCCAATACATAATCGGGGAGGTTGCTGTTCGTTCGGGCAACCGGAGGATGAATCGAGGAGAGGGTGGATCTGAAAGTTTCCTGGACTTGGTCGAGCAAGAGAGAAAACGTCGCGATGGGGGGGGGGGGAGAGGCCATCGATGCGGCCGCTAATTATCCAGGACGGTGGATTAAGAGCGGCGACATGAAAATGAAAAAGCTGCTATGTTCCACGGAACGATGCGAATCTCGGCAGTAAATCCTTCTTCCACTCTTGGCCGCGCTCGTATAACGAGTTTCGCTTTTAGTTCGGGCGTGCAACGCGCGCCATTGCGACACAAAGAGCACGGGGGGAAGGGGGAGGGGTGAGAAGGAGGGTGGAGGGGAAAAGTCGACGAACGACGAACAACGTGGCTGGGCTAGCCATCCGGTGTATCTTGCGACTTTTCGAGTTATCAACGGAGGTTTTATTAATGACAGCTAGGGGGAGGGGGGGGGGAGAGCGAGAGCGGCAGAGCAGAGTTTATGGACGGACATAAACTCTAAACTGATTAACAGTAGCCCGCCTAGCCCCGGCGCTCGGCGCTCGGCTCTCGCTCGGGATATGCAATATATACGCAATCGCGGGGGCCGTGGCACACGGGGAAAACCGAACTACCCCGAGAGCTGCCGCTGTCTCGTTAGCAATCCACCCACGGTTTATAGTCCATCGTCGGCGGAAGAGTAACAGTGACCAATTAAATTGATGGATGTACCAGCAGCGGCGATACCTAACGCGGAATCGAGGCGTAAATCTAGAAAGGAGAGGAGGATTTTAGTGCCTTTGGTTCCTTTTCCACCCACGCTTTCGCGATTTCAATCGCCGCTGTCCAATTCAGCCCGGACTCGCCGTTTTCGAACGAAACGCGCCTTTGGTCTCTTTAGCACTCGTGTCGTTTTCAATTCGACGACTGCAATAAAAAAACGCGAGAGAACGCAATACCGTGTTGTACCGTATAACTGTGACGTCTCAGTGTAAGATCGAATTTGTCTCTTGTTGAAATGTAAAATTCCCTTTCCTAATTTGATCCCTCTCTTTAAAGAAAGTTCTGTAGGAATTATGATCGAAACGTACTGTTGAGTATCGAGTTGAGAATTATTCATTTGTTCGACAATTTCTACGTAAGGAGAACAAGAATGTACATACGTGCGTACCTGTGTGTATGTACCTCGACGATCGTGCAAAGAAGAATCACCCTTTCAAAATGAAAGGGCAGCCCGATCGCGATAAACGCGGCTCGGTCAGCGGCGTTGATAAGGCGCAATTAAATACATCTCGCGCGTACCACGGACCCTCGGCCTTTCGACGCGACCACCGGTTCCCGTCATTACCGCCCCTGCCTTTCTCGTTTCGTCGAGAAAAGGGGAAAACCTCTTTCAGTCACCGTAAAACGCAAATCGGATTAAGAGACGCGCCGCAAGCTCTCGCGGCCTTTCATACTCCATCTCGTAGGAATGGTCGCGCCTGAATACACGGACTAACCCTTCCAATACCCCCAATTCCACGTGTCCACTCTCTTCCTCTCTAGTTTGACAAATAATATCTATTAATTATGTTTGGTCGTGCAGAATCATTGCGCAGCTTTTATATTTCATCTCGTGTTTCTGTATCGCACTTTTGTATCTGAATGCAGGACGAAGTCTATTCTTGTTTCATTTATCAAGCGTAATTAAGTAATTAATTAATAATCGAGCAATTAAAAAGTAATTAATAAATAAATAACATTTATCAATTACATTTAGTCGTGCAGAATTTTAATATTCCATTTCGCGTTTTGTCCCTGAACACAAAGGGACTAACTCTTCCACCATACCCCAATTCTACGTCGTGTTTATATGTTATTATCTACTACGCAAATAAATAACATCCATTAATTATGTTCGCTGACAAAGAGACACACTGCGATTTTTCATACTCCATCCCGTGTTCCTGGCGCACTTTTCACGTCCAAATGCGTAGAATTAACCCTTCTGTCATCCACAATCCAGTCTCCTGCCCCTCCTTTCTCTCCGTTTCATCTTCTGCCAAGCGAATGAATAATATCTATTAATTACGTTTGGCCGCGCGAGAGATCGTCGCGTAACGTCGATGCAACGAGCCGTCGTCGCGTCCCGGGGTGGTTGAGCCCAGGGGGTGGTGACCAGGCCGAGCAATAAACGGCGGCCGCGGTTTATCACGAAACGGAATTAAACGGTTTACGACTGGACCACAGATTAGTACGGACGGCGATGGACGAATGCAAGGGTGGATCACGTTGCTGTACAAACCCCGTCCATTCTCTCTGTATCTACTGTCCTCTGTGCCACCCCCGATATCGCCGTATCGGCCGGCATCAACCCCCTTTCATCATTCGTGGCGCTCGCGCGTTTCGACGCGCTGCCTTTTCATCCGGATTCAGAACGCGTACAAACCACAGAAATTATCTTGAGCAGACGTGGCTCAATGGATACTTGGTGGTTTCAGAACGTGGTCTCTGAAGAGGGTTGCTCGCCGGGGATTCTGTTCGTTTCGCGTGATTTGAGTTAGCGTTCGGATGCTTGATTTGGAGACTTGAGAATCGTTTGACGACTCGAGTGATTTTCCTCGGTAATTTTGGTAATGTGCATAATCGTAAGAACGTGTAATTTGCTGGCAATTTAGTTTGGTTGTTGGATTAAACACGAGTACGAATAAATTAACATTCTCCGAACATCTTTTTTTCTTCAACTCCCCACTTCTTTCGTCATTCAAACTTCTCATCCAAATTACAATCACACACCAAGACTAAACGGCAGAGTTAACTACTCCCAGAATAAATAAACCGCAACGCGGAAAATCCCGCGACTCGAGACTTCCCCCATAAAATAAAAGATCCAAGCCGAAAAATAAGATACTCGTTCCGTTCCGATTGGAGGACAATCAACGAACCAACGTCAGAGCCGGAGGCAGTCGGTCTGTGGGAAAGCAACGATTCCGCGGAACCTCATTGAAGATTCCAAGTACCAAAAACATCGGTGCACGGAGGAATCTTCCGGGAAGAGCTCGCCCGGGGAACGTAACGAGTTTCGTGACGCGTCGCCAACGCGAAAGAGAGGCGGAGGAGGTTCGGAAGTCGCCGGGAACATCGAGAATTACGGCAGTAAAACTAGATACGCATTACAATCCCATAAAGTCGAGCCCGACGAGTTCGTCACAGACAATCAGACCGAAGTTTATGCCAATTCACCGTATCCCCTCGCCGACCCCCGCGTACACCACCGCCGGGGAGGGGGGAGGGAGAGAAATCTGTACACGCGATCACGAAGTCGTCGGGATATCGAGAAGTTTGTCGTCCCCGGTCTGATTTATTCAAAGACCATTTTCCGAGTTCCTACGTTCCGAGAACCGAGCCAGATAAGAGAATTACGATAATTGAACGTGGCACTACGGCGATCGATCTAACGAGATTCTCAACGCCTCGACTCCGCTCTCGGGCATCGCCACCGAGAGAGAGAGAGAGAGAGAAGATACCGAGAGGAGGAATTTAAAGTCGAATTACCAATTCCTTTTGACTCCGGCGCGATCTGCCGCCACAGCTAAGTCCCAATTTCTTTTCCCACGTCTCTCAACGAGAGACGTCGCGTCGTCGCGTCGTCGAGAGGATATGACGATCCAGCGACGATCGATATCGAAAGAACAGAGAAAGTGGAGAAATTTAATTTTTAAAAAGGTAGAACTGTAAGATGGAGATTGTTGTTCTTTCTTTCGTTCCAACCTCGCTGATTCTGACTTTAACAAAGTCTAATAAATTTTCAAGAAAGTTAATCGTAATGTTCAGGATTTTTTTCGAGACGAGCAAATGATTTTTTCCAAAAATTAATCTCTTGTGAGATTTATTAAAAATGATGGGATTTGATTTAATCGTAGGTGTAACAGTTACTCGAAGCAGACTCATAAATATTCTTGAATTATTGACAATTTGACAAAACGTTTGAAACGACGTTTGAACCGATAGCTACGTACGCACACTTGATTCCAATCCATGTTCCTTCGAGAAAATAACAGAAGGAACGTGCGGCCGTAACTCAGCTCTCTAATAATTTTAGCGAATTGAGAAAGTCCAAGTTTCATGTCGTACGTTTCTCCTGCACAGTCAGCTTGTAATTCCAGTAGAAGTTCTCGTATTATTACAAAACTTGTTTCTATTACGCAGAAGAGAGTGGCTTGTAATTTTAGACTACAAATTTCATCCGTAACTTGCGCAACACTCTTCGAGAACCGTTGATCACAAAGCAAGCACTGCACGATTAAAATTTCTTTGCAAGTATATCATATGTACATGTACCTTGCTTACAGTTACTCTACATATATTATATCTCACATACTCTTAAAAATCCACGCCTTAAATCTCGTCGGCCATCGTCTTCCCAACCGCGTTCTTCCCGCAAGCAAGCTCAAGAAACCGGAAAGGAGGAGAAGAGCAAAGAAAATGAAAACAGCGTGCTCTTCGAGCCACTAGAGAACATCGACCCTCCAGCAATCCTCCTCTCGTTCCGAAAGAAAGATGCACCCTCTTTCTCTCAATCGGCGCAAGAGGCGAGCACGCGCCACCCTCGCGCAAGTACCCGGACATTTTGATCGATTCACAGTAATAAAACCCGAACGAACGATAACCGCGGTTCTGGATACCACTGTTTAAATTAATTTCCGCGCTTTCTCCGTGGACGTAGAATTTTTTCACGTTCAACTCGACGCACGAAACGCGGGTCGGCTATTTTTTAAAAATTTACATCCTCCGCGTTATTCTCGTTCCAATTTCGTTTCATTTTCAATCCCGTTGAATTAAAATTCCCCTGTTTGTTCCCCGTACAGTGTCGTTGAAGCAAGTAACCGAAAGTCAACAAAAATCTCACCGCGATCTTCGCGCGTAAAATAATAATATTGCAAAACAGTCGAATAATTTCTGCCAAATCTTCCTTCATTTTCGTCACTGATGAACCGAATTTCTACAAACACGATGAAACGAAGAGAGATTCATTTCCGTAATGAGCATTCTGCTTTCGATTCCTTCGATTTCCCATACGTAAAAAGTGTTTCGCGAAAACCAGGCCACCTGAATATCTTCTCTATCAGCGACGGTACGAAAAATCCCAAAGTAACTTGAACCGACTGAAGAAACCAACCATCCGTAATGAGTATTCTGCTTTCGATTCCTTCGATTTCCCATACGTAAAAAGTGTTTCGCGAAAACCAGGCCACCTGAATATCTTCTCTATCAGCGATGGTACTTAAAAATCCTGACGTGACTTGAACTGGTCGAGGAAACGAATCGGATGGGAAAACAATTTTGCTTCGAGTATTTTTTTACGCAAGAAACGCGTAATCTTTTTCCACTGTTTATAACGTGACCTTCAAACGTCCTCCTCGGATTTTAAAATTTTTTAATCAATGTAAAACTCGCGTTGTCCACAATCCAGCCGTTAGACTACGCTCGCATTACATCACACAAAGAAAAAAAAGTGTCCAGAGATACTTTCGAGGGGTAGTGTAAATACGTGGGTTGCCAAGATGTATCTCGGTTAAACGTGACGTATTATTTCAACGATCCTCCAACGGTTCCCATTACCGTGACGCTCGCTGGTGCGGTGTGTCCCTCTCCCTTTCTCTCTCTCTCGCTCTCTCGCTCTAATTGCATTTCTCTCTTTCTCTGTTAGTTTCTGCGGCGAACAGTGCTTTCCGACGAGAAAACTAAGGGTGGCGACGGTATATTACGCGGAGGGTGGCGCAACGATACGGTCGACCGAGGGCGGAGACGGAGAAAGTTAGGGTGGATACCTGCGGGCAATCTACCTGTATTAAATTAACCCCCGCGAAGCGCACGGGACGAGCGACGTGCTCGCGTGTCCGGGAATGCTCGAAAGCGAGGCACGGACACTAAGAATTCATTAGTCGGCCACCCTCGTTGCTAACCTGATGCCACGCCGCGTGCGTCGCCACCCCCGCCCCCCGCCAAAGATCGATGAATCTTTCGAGAGGGGAGAGAGGGAGGGGGGCCCAAGTCTAATTATCGTCGACCCCGATCCTCGCGATTCCGCCTACTGTAATTCCTCGATCGATTCCTCCTCGACGTCGCTTCGTCGTGTCACGTTCAGTATGTGTACTGAATGAATTACGTTTCTTTCAAATTGTTGTGAGAACTTTCAGTCTGAAAGTTCAGAGTGGAGACTCTGCCATTTATCGTAATTTATCAGCAATTTTATTAGTAAATTTATAGCGAGTATCGGTAAAATTTACTCTTTCGATACTCTTGAAACGCAACGATTGTAATCGGCGAGTGATCATCGACGGTGAAATTTTTCTACAAATTAACACACACACACACACACGCGCGCGCGCGCGTATCTTTATTAAGGATTAAATTAGATCGTACTTTCTCTTATCACGTGTTCAAACAGTCTCGAGCCACGAAACTCGTTCGCTAAGAATTCATTAAAGTTAATCGTCCTTCTTTTACGTCCACGATTACGTTAGACATCACGCACCCTCGCGAGATATTAACAGACCATTCGACAACGCGATAAATTATAACTACTTCCATTAATTAGAAGATTAATCGCAACATTAAATAAGCAGTTCAATTATTCATGCCCTCTTTTTTTTTTTTCTTCTCTCTTCGATTATTTTCGTTCATTTCAAACGGAAGGGTAGTTTGATTATCTCGTTAATATATAATATCACGCATCCCCACTGGATATTAACAGTCCGATCGATTGTACGATAAATTAAAACTGCTTTTATTAATTGGAGCATTAATTGGAAAATAAACTAGACGTTTCAAATATTCAAATGTTTTCTTCTCTGTTTTTCCTTCTTTTTTTTTTTTTTTTGCTTTTACGTGTTCCAAACGAGAGTAATTTGACTGATTGACTTTATCAGACGTCACGCATCCCCATTGAACAGTAATGATAAATAATCGATTCAACCATTTATTTACCTCGCGTTCTCGTTCTCTCGCTTATTCGAAGCGAAAGAAAGGATCCTCGCTGCACATTAACCGTGTATTAACAGTCCGTTCGACCGTACGACAGAGTACGACTGATACACTTCCATCGGTTATAGCGTATTGATTAAAAGATTAAATAATTAATACGATCGCTCGTCCCTTCTTTGCACTCTCTCGTTCGATTTCAAACAAAAGGATGAATTTGATTGTCTCGCTGAACATCCTGCCCGCTCGTCATCCTTTTATCGAATATATCGGCAGTCTGTTCGATTTATCGGCGCGATAAATTACAACTACTTCTATTAATTAGAGGATTAATTAGAGGATCAAACAAGCGACTCGAACGTCGGTCGTGCTCTCGTTTTTACTCGTTTACTCGTTTATTCCAAACAGAGGGGTGGAGGTGGGGGAGGGGGGGGGGTAGTTTGATTACCACGCCCACGGGTGAATCGAGAGAACGGTCGCGGAGCGATAGCTGGCGAGATGTATCAGCGGTGGCAGCGGCGGTGGCGGCGCGGTGAAATATCGGCTCGCGGCGCGAGTAAATACCATCGAAATTAAACGACTTCGACGCGAGGCACGTTTCCGTTTCATTTGCTAAAACAAATCGTACGCCGATTATCCGCGAGGCCGCGATGAAAGTGCACTTAGCTGATGAGAGGCTACGCGGCACGCGATATATACTCGCGTGTCTCGCGCATAATCTACTCTCGCTCTCGCGCTCTTCTTTGACGCCGGCCAAATCGAATTCGAGTAAACACGCGTCCGTCGCTATTTTCTTCGGCTCGTGGAACCACTCGTTCGACAAAGGTTTTTCACAAATCCTCTTGTAAATTTAAGTAAATTCAAGTTCGTACGTTTGCCTTGGAAATGCGCAATGTCCAGAGTCGTCAAAGTGAAATATTTTCGGGGGACTTTTGAGAAATTGCGACAAATTGCGAGAAAGCGCTCGGATTGAAAATGTTGATCTTGGACGACTGTCTGTGATATGATGAACCTCAATTGCAACTGCAACGAAAAAAGAAAATTCTCAAAACTTACGTCATACAGAATACAGAAGCAATTCCGAAGCAATTACGACGAACAGTGAATATTTGACAAATTTCAAATTTTACAATTACTCCGAACGTGCGAGTTATAAAAACGACAAAGTCTGATACAAAACAGTGTTGTCGAAAGACTGTTTTCTACGCGCAAAATGCCTGTTTCGTCACTCGTCGCTAAGTGGGTCACCTACTGCACGAGTACTGCACTTTCGTTCAAATTCAGTGGGCGTTACATTCTTCGCAGATATTCGTCGACTTAATTTCGGTTTCGATCGACCCTCGTTCCACGATCGATGAGTGATTTTCCACGAGTCCCCGCTTATTATGCCTCTATTAAACGAGGAAAGAAGGGAAATGGTTCCGATGAAATTGGCGTGCACGCACATCCGGGGGGGCGTGGGGTGGTCGGGAAGGCGGCGAGGAAAGGGTGAAAACGTGCTCGCCGGGTTCAAACCTATCGTTAACTTTTGTCTGGTCACGTGCCTCGCGATGTTAACCCGTCCATTACCTTCGTAACACTGCGATTCCAAGCGTAAGAGAAATAAAGAGAAAGGCGAAAATACAATGGGGGACGTGCGTGATCGTAATTTAATTTTAAAAAAACAGTGTCCCACGGTAGAGAAAACGAGAACAGAAAGAAGGATAAATACGGAAAAATACGATAATAACGTGACCCACATCGAAAAACTCGCAATCAGACAGAGTCTGATGAATGTTTCACGAATCGTTGGACTTTAATTTGCGTAATGTGTGTCATTAAACCCGGCGTGACCGAGCCTCTTTCGTTCCGATATAAATTCATAAACGTATGACGAGTGGGAAATTCGCTTTCGCGCCGCAGGAGACGGATAATTGCCGGCATTAATACGAATTGACGCGACATTTCCCGGACAGAGTGGGCTTTCGGCGCTCTGGTTAAAGTTGTTAATGTTTTTACGATATTCGATAACAGAAATTGATAGAAATTCGACAATAATCCGCTTAAACAACACTGTCGTCGATTCAAATATTAATAGTCGGAATTAAAAAGAGAAAAGAATTTTGTTTCGTCGGAATTACAAAAGAAAAGAAATATGTTCGTCGTTGTAAAAATCGTTAAACATACACATGATGCGTAACATAGAAGATTTGAAAATTTATCGGAATTTCGGTGATTCCATCTGATATATATATATTTATATCTATATTTTAAGCTATCGCGAAATCATTAAACGACACGGATACCTAATTGGAACGTCTCCGGCATTTCTCTCCGACGCACAAGTTATCAGCGTGGTAGCGAAGCGTGCAGTGGACATCTCGCATCGAACACGAGCGAGATATCTCGTTGGATGCGAAGGCACGCGTGATTAAACGCGCGGCGTTATCCGCCTAACCGTGTAAACGTCGCTGACGGCGAACGGGGTTAGAAAAATCGCCGCTACGCCGCACAATGGTGCACTTTATCCGCGTAATTGACTCAATGACCATTTGCCAACGTGGAAGTTCATCGTCGTCCACCCTCTCCTCCTCCTCCTCCTCCTCCTCGTGTCTCCATCTTGTCGTCGTTGTCGTACAAACCATCGAGGTTTCTTTATCCGGCTGACCCACTCAGATTGCTACAACGCAAAAGACGCGCGACGAGAGATACTAACAGAAGGATGGTAACGGAACGGAGACGAGCCGATTGGAGAAAGTAAAATAACGAGATAAAACGAGAGACGAGCAAGATGCGTAGTACGTAGTAGGTTGAGCGTGTACTCGACGTGGAGAAGAGCGTTATTGTTTAGAGTAAAGGTTCGAATCTTTGAGTCGTTGTGCGACTGAACGCTTTTTGCAACTATCTTTTACGATATATTACTGCTTACGTTTTCAATCTTTAGGCATTTTCGAGTATATCGAATATCGAACTATTTGTACAGAGTGTCCCAATATCAGGTGATTATACGTGAGAAAATGAGTCGAAAAGAAAGGATAAAGTCAAAACCTTCGTTTGAAGGAAACTCGAGGAAACCGAGTTTGAACATTTATCAAGTATACTTGAATTTAGATAATTCTAGTTTCTCGTTGTCTCAGACTCTGAGTAACGTGACAAAGCAAAACAATTTGAACGTATAAAAACAAAATAGCAGAATCATTGCGTAGCAAGTGCGATCGAAGGAGGACGTTATGGGGCAGAAGAATTAGAAAGATTAAAAAGAACGTTAGATACCTATTGAGGATGAAGCACAAGACATCGAGATGAGTGAAATATCAAAAATTGTTACAGTTGTTGAGATGCCAAGACAATAAAAAAAAAATGAAAGCAAGCTAATAACGACGTTGAAACAAATGTAGAATAAAAGAACATCGAGAGATCTTGCATGGACAAACAACGAAAAATCGCTCATTGTTCGAAGATTAACTTTTACATTACACGCGTGTGAAGCATTTTTACTTTCGACTGAACGTCAAACTTGATTTAAATTGGCATGTACAATATTGGACTCGATCCCATTAATGCTCGAATGAGTCACTGTCCCAACCAATGGCGACCGATCCTATCCGCGAAAGAAAGAAAGAAAGAAAGAAAGAAAAAAACACAGGCTGATAACAGTTATCTATAGTTATACGCGTGCTCGAGACCACGATCCGCGCTACTGTACGCGAGATTTATACTCGCAGTTGTTGACTAACGACCGATTAATGAAACACGATGCCCTCGTTCGATCGGATCGATCCGTCTCCTCGTATCTTACGTGTATGTACATACATACGTACGTACGTGCGTACTCCTTACAGCTGCATTAGCACACGCTGTGATTTATCTTCAGGAAGCACGAGGAAACGCGATCCGACGACTTCCAATGAACACTTCGCCGCGATAACGACGAAATTCGCGAGCTTTCGCGACACGAAAGAAACGAGATTACTTGGAACACGCGTTATCGTAGGACTTGAAGAGTGGAACTAGACCGAGGATAATATAGGTCGTCATTTTCGAAAAGATCTTCGAAAGTACATTTCTTTGAAATATAATCGGCGAACTTGTTATCGACTTTCGCGAACCAAAATCTAACTTTAAATTCAAACGTTACAAACGCTTCTCTGCAAACGAACGATTCTGACTTGCAATTCACCCGCTAGAAATTTATGAATTTACGAGAAGATGTGAAAATCTTTAAAGTAAAAACTGCACGACTTGTACCTCAGTACGATTCGTCTCAGTGAGACGAAGGCCCATTTCCGACTAGGAAATGAAGACGACTTTTTTGCCATAAAATTTTATCGATGTGCAAACATTTGAATACAAAACAAATTACAGGCGCGATCGCTCAGTACCAGACAACGCCACTCCTACTCTAGTACTCTACCCCACGCGCCCTCACGAATCACGTGACCCAAATCAACCAATCGCTAATTTTCGTTGCATTAGCGTTACATCTGATTTTCTGGGTTATAAATTCTGACTTGCACTCGTTGTTCACTGAATTTACGAAAAGACAAAAATGTAGAAATAAAATATATCTAAAGTACTCGTCACATTGTTTAAAGATTTTTTTTTCTTTATTTACATCAGAAATCTGTTTTTAACCTTCATCTAAATCATAAATCCTTCGTACACATATCACACAGTAAGAAAAAACTTGCAGACAAACATGCTCTCAAACAGTTTTAAAATGGAAAGCTCGCGCTAAAAAGAACAACTGCTCTAATTTAATATCGTAAAAACGGACGCCGAAGAGACAGAAACAAAAGAAGGACCGTTCAAAGGGACGGCCGGCAGATGAAAGGAAGAACCAATTCGAATAATTTCAATTCGCTTATGGTCACTTTGACGGAGCTGCGAACGAGCCATTGTCCTGCACGACCGATTAATTCGAATCACGAGCATTCCACGCGTTTTAATTCCCATCGTGGCCGATCAATCCATCCCCCATTCCGTTCCGCGTGCCCTTTATTTCACTTTTTCTCCCACGCTGCGGGGGAGTACATTCGCAAGCTGACCGCGCGAGCTGAGTCGAAGCCGGGCTGGAGAAACAGAGTGAAAGAGAGAGGGGGGATAGGGGAGATGAAACTACCCCGCTCGGAAGTTGCAGAACTTTAAACCGGGGGTTTATCGACTAATTTAGACGAAGCTAAGGACAGCCAGAGTCTCTGGAGACAGACTTTGCGCGATGGCCGAACCGATTGGACGGTCGAGCAGTTTCGAACTCGATAAACCGACGGAAGCGACCGGAGGACCGGGTGTCGAAGTTTCCACTACGAAAACGTTAGTCGGAGTCTCGTGCACAAACCGCGTCGTGAGATTTCGTTAAAATCAACATGGAATTTGCTCTCTCTCTCTCTCTCTCTCTCTTCCTCCGTTTAATTCTATTAAAGTCGGTGCCGATCGATCGTTACCGGGCATCCTAGTAATTAACCGGGTTGAACGCACAAATTTCAAGACTATTTTCGTCTGATTTATCTACGTGTAACCGAGAACGATCGATTTATCTCAGTTACGAAACTTTAACTGTCGTAGCTTTTTGTTTAGAAGAGTTTGCTGTTGAACGAATAATATTTGTTCATAATAATAATAATTGTACATTTCATTGATCATGAAAATTACACGTAACGCTTAAGGATTGCCAACGTTTTTGGTTTCGTTTAATAAATACGTACTTCCTCTCATGGAAAATAAAATAGTTACTTTTGTTAAAGGATTTTGTGATACTAAAATCTGTGAAATTGAAAGTTTGAAAAGCTATAGGATAAAGTTATTAACATTCGAGGATTAACCATTTCTCTGGCCACTTCGTATCTTTTTTGATGGAAAATTGGCGTGAAAGAGAAACAAGATTCCTTGAATTTACTTTTGTTGCTGAAAGATTTTCTGACGTTAACCGTAAAATTGAAAAGTTCGATAAAACCGCAGGATAATATTACAGCACGAAGAACCGTAATCGCTTCCTATGCGTAACGAATCCCTGTTTAGTCGAGCATAATTGCGCGTCTCGATATTCCCGAGAAAAAATCTGGCAGGCACGATAAAGCCGTGTTTCTTCCGCTGCAAAGTTTCTGCTGAACATGTAACCCAAACGTTACATGCGCTACGATATAAAACATCGATGCTACACGCTGTGAACCATCAAAAAAAAAAAAAAATAAGCAACAATCCATAGACATACATCGTCCACGTATATCAAAAATCTCTCGTGACGTTTTTCTAATTTCAGTGGCAGATTCAGCGTTGATTCGACGTATCGTCAGTGACGCGATTAACGTTCCATGACTCAACATGAGTCGCAAACAGTTACGCATACCGCTACACGTGCTTTGTAAAATGACAACCGAAGCATTGTCTCGCGGTGAACCGTGCAAGAAGCAAAGCAAGGAAACAAAACGAGAACGAGAGAGCGGGTTCGAATGACCGCGCAACGAGCCAAAAACATTGTAATTACGTCACCGGGAGGGGGGGGGGTGGTAGGCAAGAAATCGCAGATGGTTGTTAAAAGCGAATCCACGTGTAAGCCATTCGTGTGTTATTTTTTTCGCGAAAAATCTTTCACCGACGAAAACCGTCACTCGCCGCCGCTTCTTACTTACGCGCCGAATGCTTACGTATCACGCCGAGCGTCTATTGCATCGTCCCGGCTATTATTACTATCGTTCGCCATGTGTGCACCGCTCGAGATCCACCGACACTACTATAATAAGATACGTGACCAAACGTTCTGACACGTATCGCCGCTTAACGAGCGATATTGAAGGGAGCCGATGAAAACGAAGAAAGAAACACAGAAGACTAATAGAGATACGGGGGATATAGGCAACGATATAAATGGCTCCGAACTGGAGTCGGACACGTTGCGACACAGTTATGAATACGCGCAGCGAGTTGTTACTGTTCGGTACTTGGGCTCGCGGTACGTCGAAGAAACAGAGTTCGATCGCTGCAGGGTATGGGTCAAAAGACCTCGGAATTATATAAAATCTGACGCAGAGCGTCGTTTTAGATCAGAGGTTCAAAGTGTCTCACATCCTCGAAGTAAATGTATATAAAAATTAAAAAATTCCACTTGGAATCGAGTATCCTACATTTGAAAAACATCCAACTACTTTAGAATCGGGAGAGAGACCAAACGTCAATCAATTTTAAAGAACTGTCACTTCACTGTGTCACTTGAATCTCTGAATGGATGATCAGATCGATTCTTTGATTCTGGAATAATTCCACTCGTGTTTTTTTTTTAATTCATGGAACGATCTAACTTGGGCTTCTTAATCTTCGAGGTAATCTAACTTGGGTTTCTTGCCTCTCCCCTCCCTCCCTCCCGCCCCCCAGAGTAATCTAAATCACGTTCTCTAAACCCTGAAGCGATTTAAATCATAGTCTTCGATCGTAGAAATGACCAGAGTTCAAATTTTTTTGGTTGCGAGCTGCTCCAACTGGAAACCACTACTTTCGAAATGATCTGATTTATACCCCTTGACCCTGGACCAATACAATCCATTCGTAGCGTTTTAGTCTTGACGTGATTCATGCCGAATTCTACAAGTCTCATTTTTGTTGGCTCATGCCCATAGTTCCATGAATCTACATGGAGTATTCCACTGGCCCGTGCACGCGTACGTACATTCGTATCGCATCCCATTAATCCGAAATAAAATAATGCTGGCCTGCTTCTGTGAATATGAAATCGAAAACAGCCAGTAGCTCGCGCGAAAGATTGTCATCTCCGATACGCGTTGCAACGTCTTCAACAACCTTGTCGTTTGATCCACGGAAGTCTAGCATGCCTCGTCGAGGATCGACATTGAACTAACAATATAATAAGAACCGATTGCTTTCATGAAAAAGAGGCAATTAAATCGCGCCCTGGATTTTTTTCCCTCTTTTTTTTTCTTCCTTTTCTTTTGCAAACTTTATACTCACGCGTTCGATTCGAGTCGTTGAAAGGCGCTGGTGGCGAGGAATTTATTTTTAACGACGTCGTCGTTGTTCGTTATTTGTCAATAATATTTATCGCCGGCGTCACGATCGTGTAAACGTACACGTACGGCAAGAAGTTACGTACATGTCCCCGGTTTTCTACGTTCTCCGCGTCCCCTTCGCGAGCTTAATAGCGAACGATCCTTAATGACAGTTCCTGAAGCGAGGTTCTCCGAGCACGGGGCAAATGACCTTTCCCGTGAATGCAAAACGGTTTTTCTTACGCGGGATCGGTCGTTCCGAGGTAAACGAGCAGAATCATAATTCATTTAAACGACTCATTCATACGTTGCTTTTGCAGCTATCCTCCGCGAAATTGATTTTTATACACACCCGTGTTCAACGAGAGAGACACGTCATCATCGTTCGAAAACGGCTATATTTAAAGGTATGAATTATTCAGGTCCACTTTTTACTCGTTAACTGGAGAACTCAACTGTGTGTATAGTCAATTTAATAGCCAATCTCTCTCGAACGTTGATATCTTCTTTTTGTCCAAAGTTTTTCCACGCTTTTACGTTCGTTGAATTAATTGATTAAATTCATCTATTTTTATTTGTTTCCTGCATAAAATCGTATTCGAGTTTGATTTTTTTACTGTTATTTAATTCTCAAACGGCAGAAACAAGTAACAAAACACAATGTGCAATATACAATACAAATTGTTGCATTTACAACAAATACAACATAATCAAATACGATGTAGATGTAAACTATACTTTGTACAGTAAAGTCTCCGTTAATATATATAAAATACGTATACACGATATTCCGCTACAAGTACATTACGAATATTAAATATAAAAGTGTCCCAAGACTTTTGCGCGGGAGTGTATCTCTCCCAGTAAAGAAGTCCAACCACCACGCGCTGATTCCCTTGTCCGGCTAATAAGACGCTGGCCGAGCCCCGCGAAACTCTCCTTCGACGCAACTTCGATTACCAATCGACAGATCGGTAATTTGGTTCGCGTGTCACGCAGCTGCAACGGGTAACGAGAAGGACACGAAGAAAGAAAAGAAAGAAAGGAAGAAAAATCGGCCGGTGATAATTACGCGGTCGATCGACACATGGCGGGAGAGCACTGTCGCGGCAGGGAAGCGCTTCTGACCCTCCCACTGGCCATCGCGGGTTTGTTTTGACGGTCGGTGACAATTTGAGACAAATCTATTAAACTATTGCCGGCTTTTGTGTTCCAGATAGGTCCCATTACATTATCAGTGTAAAGTAGAGGCGGCGGGTCGCTTCGAAGCGTCGTAGAACAGCAGCAGCTAGCCGGCCCAGCTGTCCGCGTCCAATTAGCCTCGCTTGATAAGCTCAACAATACCGGCATTATTACAGAACAACCGAGCGTTTATACGTGCCTCGTAGCGCCGTTACATTTTGACGTTTCCATTAGCTGTCTTCTTCTACGTCTTTTCTCGTCTCCGCCCTTCCCCCCCCCTCCCATTTCATTCTTCCCCTCTTATCAATCCACCCTTCTTCTTCTTCTTCTTCTTCTTCTTCTTCTTCTTGTTCCTCCACTTCCCCCTCTTCCACAAAGTAGAGACTTGGTCGACGGAGACCAAGTTTTATCGTGCCTCGAGATGCTTTTATTGCCTCCTTAAGGTCGCTTCATTAATTAATACGTTCGTATCGATCCGTCGGAACGCCTCGTTCCTTTGTTAATGAGATAGTAAAGCGAGCTCGTGTGCTCACGTCGTAAACGTGAGCTTTAATGCTTTAACGTTTGTTTTTTTTTTTTTTTTTTTCTTTTTCGGTTTCAGAGGTAAAAAGAATGCGTAATTTGTCCGAACGAGCTTTCAGCCCGTCGAGACGTTTTACGATACTTTTCTTTTGTTTGTTTTTTGCAGTTTTTTTGAAACAACAAGACACGACGGTTCCGTGCGCTCTCTCGATTGCAAATTCGCGTTTAAATCTCCTTATTTATTTTCTCCTCTCGTCGAGGGAATTTAAAATTCGAAAGTTAAAATATTCCCGCGTCATTCTCGACGTAGGATGGAACTCCATCTCTGAGGGGCGGAAATGGAGGTTGTATTTCTCTCTGGCGTCTCGTCGAACCGCTCTGGGAAAGCCCATTCGAAAATATGACAATATCGCGTCAATGCAGACCGTTGCAGAACGATCAAATTGACGCGACCGCATCTGAATTGCAGATGTGTATCGAGAAAATTGTGTGTGTGTGTGTTTGTGAGGGGGACGAACGAGACAGAGAGCGAAGACGTCGCGGAGTGCATTACGCCGAATGTGCGCGCGGCTGTCCTGGCATTATTACCCTTAAATTTCGCTTCCGAAACGCCCCGAGACGATATATTCATACGCGTCTTATCGCGAACTTGCGACACTAAAACAGGAATCTCCGAGTGTACTATTAAACTCTCAAGTGCCTCTTTGCTCGAGAACGAAACGAGCTCTCTCTCTCTCTCTCTCTTTCTCTCTGTCGCGTCGTTATATCGTTCAGAACTTAATTTAACGCGGTACACTTCTCACTGGGAATCGCTAAATTAAGCAATCAAACGACGAGAACCATTATCGGATAGAATTTACGATACTTTACATATCTTCGAAGCCTCGTCGAAAACGGTCGTCAGACGGAAAATGTTATTTCTTGGTTAGCTTCTGTTTCCTAGCTTATTTCTTCGTCCTCGGTAGACATTAGAAATATTTAAAAATATACAAAAAGGTCAACAAAGCGGCGGATGATTTTACCATTATATCAGCAGATAATATAACGTTTCTCGATAATATAACAAGCTCGAATGCTAAATTATTCGAGTAAAGTGTTAATGTTGAAATATTCAGTTAGAACAAGAAAAGTAAATCTCTGTAAATCGTCAGGAAATCGACAAAGAACCGGAAAGTAAATCTGCAGTAGACAAAGACACTATGTTACGTCCCTGGCCTCGTCCACGATGCGTCCACCCACGTACAATACACGCGCAGACATCCTTCCTCGATACGAAATTTATCACTCATCCTGCTGAATCCAATATCTTCCCCTCTCGTCGCATCTCCATCCCCCCTCCCGCTTCCATTCTTTCGATCAAACGCGCAATTATTGCGAGAATTGTACGAGTCTCGCCGGATTCGCGCAAACAGGGAACAAAGGAACACCTCGTTACCCTTTATAATGTCTCCGCGGATTTTTCCAGAAATCGTAGGACAGACGCTCATTAGGCCCCTCGGAGTCAATAATGCCGCGGACTCGACACGCGTGCCGCGTTGTAGAGATAGGCGGGCAAGTTACAGCGAAATAATAGCGGCGTGTTTACGTAACACGTGCACAACGTCGCCGCAATTATTATTATTACGCACGCACCAGGAACGAGTAAACTGTTCTATGCGAACAGCTGGAAATATTTCGTTGTCGGCCACCGCTCGGACCGCGAGTACGAAAACAACGCACGAACGAGAGGACGCAGTTTTTGCCCCGATCAACCCGTGTCCTCGACTCTCTCGGAAATTTACCGGCTAGATAGGACCGTGAATATTCATCGTTGCGCGTTATTAAATACATGTATCGGCGGCAGTATTTAACACTGGAACTAAAGTGTGATATTTGTAGCAAAGAAATTAAAGAAAATGTTAACAATACGTTAACGAGCTTCTGTCAATGTATTTTGTTAAAAGTCACTCGAGCATCTAAATATATATACTCTTGTAAATTAATATGTTACTATTATATAGTGTATAAAATTTATTATATAGTATAGAAAATTATAAATTAATCACTTCGACCACTTTGGTGGTTCCAGACGTTAAAGACGTTGCGTTCGTTCATATTTCAATATTTCAATAATTTTCCTGTCATAAATGTTATTTCGATCTTACCTGAAATTGTTACTCCTTTCGTGAATCGTGACAACAGTAGTTTCGGTAGACACGACTCCTCGCCACTTTTTGTTCATAAAAACGTGTTTCTTTGCAAACTGCAAACGGCACGTGTTCACGTTCTTGCTTCGACCACGGTTTTCGTTGCAATTTTCGTCGTTTCGGATGTTCGACAGTTCGTGAAAAGACGCCCAACGTTCCTAACATTTGTCGTGACTGCAACCTTTTCTGCAATTTGTCTCGCAATCAAGCTCGAGTTTATCTTGGGCTGTCAGACATCGCGGTCGTTGACAACTTTTTCTTTTTCCACAATTATCGGGATCTTTTAGCAAATTCATCATCGCTTTACGACCTCCGTTAACCGTTTTGACCACCTCTCGTCGCGGAGCAAGGTTCTTCGTTTAATTTCAATATCGCGTGCGTCTCAGCTGGATTTCACTCGTCCCCGGGGCCAGTTTTTACAAATGTTACAACCGACTGTATTTCGCACGACCCTTATACGCTTTCGATAGCTTCGGTACGACTGACGAGCGTAAATATTCCTGTTCGAACTTGTCTGCCTCGAGGCTGCGGGCAATATTTACATTTCCGTTTTTGTATCACTTTGGGAAATTGCGTCTCGACAATGACATCCATGACCACACTACGCCCAAGGATACTGATGTAACAATCCACGCGTTCTCTCTAGTTTACGATACTTGATAAAAAAATGTAGAGTGTACTCTTCACACGCGTAGGAATATCCTACGAGGAGACGAGGAAGAACAGTTGCTTCTTCGAGTCAACGAATAAATATCGTCCATAAACGTTCTCCGTAAGCTCTCTAAGATCGAAAAGTTACATCATCGAGTGCGAGTTAAATTATCCTTTCTTCGTTCGTTGCAATGCCCGTTTGAATTTTAGAAAAAGAAAGAAAAAAAAATAAACGACAGAAATTTCAGAGTGCAACCGAATTAATAGAAAATCCGTGTATTGCCTCAACTCGCCTCTAATCGTGCGCTGTTATTGCGTCCCGTGCACCGAGCAATCTCCTCTCTTATTCAATCTGTCTCTCTCTCTCTCTCTCTCTCTCTCTCTCTCCAATCTGCGTGTTCGCCACGAGCGAATGCGTGCATCCTCGTTATCATCTTACACACGCACGCACGTGTAGTACGAGGCGTAGTACTACGCGTTGCGTCCCCCCCTCAACCCCCCTGCCGTCCTCCCCCCCTTCGCCTCACACCCCGCGGATCGGTCAGCTACGCTGCACGGTCCCCCCCCACTCCGCGAGTTTGCTTGTTTTATCGCGGTCACGTGGTGCGGCTGTGACGTCACGCGGTCACTAACCATATTATGTCCACGGCACTGACCTTACCCCGCCGCTCTCTCTCCTCTCTCGCTCTCCACTCCACGCTGGTTCGCCGGTTCTCTCCCTCTCTCCCTTTTGCTCCTCTTTCTTCCTGCGATTTCGTTTCAGCTTCAGCTCTGCTCTTTGCTTCCTGCATTATTCTCCATTTCTCTCCTTTTATTCCAGACTTCCTTTCCCCTTTCCCCTTTGCCCCTTTTCGTCGGTGAAATTACTCTTTCGTTTGCATCTCTCGTTTCGTTTCTCTCTCGCTTTCCAGACAGACTCGTCGCTCTTCTTGTTTTCTCTCTCCTTTTCCAAAAGACTTCTTCTTCTTCTCCCCTTGTTTCTTTATCGTCTTTTTCCATCTTCTTATTCGTGATTTATCCTTCTTTTATCTATTCCCCCCCTCTCTCTCTCTCTCTCTCTCTCTCTCTCCCCGTGAAATTTATTTTCATCTCCTCTTTTTATCTCCTCCGCGCTGTTCTTCCACGCTATTAATCGAGCATCTCTCGAATCTTTGCTTTTCAGTTCCCTTCCGTTCGTTAGCCGTAATTATTTCCCCGGTCTGAGCCTTTCCGCGAGGTTTTTCGCAATCCTTTCTGCTACTGTCGTTTGCTTTTTGGTTTTTCGAACGGTATACGGGCAGTTTACCGCTACGCGGTACTAATTGGATAATAATTGCCAGGATGCTTGGCAAATGGCAACGTGGATGTATATATATGTACTTGGAGAATGGTCAATGTTCAGCCTCAGAACTCTAGCGATTCGAGCTCGTAATGTACCAAGTGGTAATGATTGAACCTGTTTCGTACGACGTATCACCGACTGCGTGTTCTTAAGAATGGAACAACGACAGAGTGCTTAGCTGTACCACGTGAGAATTCAAACTCGTCGATCATCGCGAGGTATTATCTCGAACAAAGTACAAGAGCAAAAAATTGTTTATACAATGAACGATCATAAAATATAATTATGAATGACATATAATTATTTATTTATTTGTTTCGTCGTTTATCAATGAAATAAAGAAAAGTGTTTAAAAGGTACAATGTACGTAAGAAGATATCAAAGTGATATGTGAATTATTCACTGGAAAAATAAGACTTTTTCATACATCAAAGTGAAACTACTTTGAAACACTTTAACGCTTCAAATTGTTTTTATTATACATTTTAATCGATACAAAAAATCTGAAAAAAGAAAAAAAAAGTTCTTCGGAACGGAACAACAACCAGAATCTCGTCGAGTTGGTTAATTGTTTAATAAGAGATTACCAAAAGCGTTTCTAATACCTTCTTTCCGTTTGCACGCGTCGAACGTTGCGTAATACTAATTGGATAATAACCACGATGAAATCCTGTAACGAGGTAGTATACGTTAGCGAGTGGTTAAAGCTATCGTTGCCGCGATAAAATTACATCTGGCCCGTCTGATTCTCCAATCAACGTGGTCATCGATCCACCGTTCAGTTTTATTATTATCCCTCTCGCAACACTGCAGATAAACAAAGTATCAGAAAACCTCTGTCTCTTTTTTACAATGTAGATTAACCGTTCCAACAGGCTGGGCCCAAAACGTAAACAGGATCGCGCGGCCTTCGGGCCACTCGACGGCTCGGCAAGTCGGTCCCAAGTTGCACTAAACGCGCACGCGACTTACAGAATGTGAATACACGTGTATTTGACAAGTAATTACAACCTGATGTAATAATTGTTGTAGATATACCACTAAAGGTTTATCATCAATCACTAAAACGTAACATAAATCAGTAACATTTATCTGCAATTCCTGAATAAATTAGCAGTTCGCGTAATTAGCATGAAAAAATCAATAACGAAAAACATCTTGTGGGGATTCTTCTCTAATGTTTAAGAAAATATATTTCAACGTGCGAACGTGACCGAGAATAACACGTAACTGATTACGATACAAAGAGATAATAAGAATCTATCACGAGGCGCGACCGTCGCACGACCCGTGATATTTACATTTGGCCCGAACGATGTGTACTACGGGCCAGGCCCGTGGTAATACGTTTTGGCCCGAGTACAAGAGTACGAGTCTCACACGTATCCATAGGTTAAGGGGTTGAAAAAAAAAAAACAAAAAGAAAGGAATTGAAAAAGCGTAGAGTTAATCACTTTAGCTCGAGCACCGGAGAAACGAAAATGTCGATAGTCCAGCAGCAAAATCTGATAAATTATCCACCCCCTAGTTACTACATACTACGGAGATATTCTCTCTGGTCCACACGGCTGGTAATCCGATATAACGATTTAAATTCTCGGCTGGAAGCTCGACTGGCTTTAACTGACTGTACGGTGTAACTATAGTAGACAGCCCGTCCATTGGTTAACCGCTGGTTACACCGACGAACTTTCTATGAAAGTTCGTCCTCTTTCTCTCTCTCTCTCTCTCTTTCGTCGACGAACAGACAGAGAGAGAGAGAGAGAGAGAGAGGGGCCCAGTTTCGCGGCTGCGAGAATTTTCTTGCAAAGGAACTTCAAAGGGAACTTTGTGCTCGCGAGCAAGGACTAAAGTGCCATTAGGCTCATTAAAGTGTATTTAATGTCTAAGGTTCGCGGAAGAGGCCGAAACCGAAGCAGGTAATCCTGATTGAGAGCAGTCTAAGAGAGAGAGAAAGAGAGAGAGGTCTTAACGTGTTTGTCCGATCGACGCTTGGAAAATAATTACGAGCAGAGGCTTTGATCGTTCTTCTCGCCCTCGCGGGCGTCGAATTATCATCGATCTCGATGCCGCCGGTGGAACGACTACGGGCAAAAAGGGGGCGGATATAATAACGCGAAGAAACGAATAGGAAAAGGAACGGGGAGCAAGAATTAGAGGGTGAGACGTGGTACATATACAGGGTGTTTCCTATTTCTCTGGATTGACTTTTACAAGTACAGCACTGTCACACAAGTGAAGGGTCGATCGCAAGATTTATAAACGCGATGTTGAAAGACGTGGAAATTTGTGGTTGCAAAATGCGACGAATCATAGTATAATACAAGAGTGACTACTCAGGAGGAATTGAGACGAGTTGATCAAATTTTCAAGAAGCAAATTCTCGAAAGACAGTAGACTCGTCAACAAACAATGATCGTTATTTGCAACGAGGATAAACCATTTTGCACAAGATTTTCCTCCCATTTTCGCTTCTTAGATTACACCGCTGGAGTTTAGGAAAGTAGGAAACACCCTGTGTATACGCGCTTACACGCGAAACGATCGAACGAATCGGAAAGAACGGAGGGTTTCGACGTCGTAAATCTTTCGATTGCTATCGAACGTTATCGATAACTTCTGGATAAATGAATTTATGCGGCCCCGCGTGCTCGTAAATAACGGCGCGGTCGCTCGTCTTATTGCGCCGATCGGATGTCGTTCGGTTGTCTATTTGCTGCCCGGGTATATCTGGCTCAATTGTCGCGATCGCGTGTCGATACTCGTTCCCCCCGCTCGGTAAGTAACTCGTTAAACGCGATTCTACGACACTTTTCACGGTAATACAATCTTGGAAATAAAATAGAAACTCTTCCGCGGCGGAACGACGTTTCTCTTTTCTTTCTTTTTTTTTTCTTTTTCAAACACGACGCTTTTCATTCCACGCTGATAGGAAGGTAATCCTGTGTAATCTTTCTTATTGAAATATAGAGTGGTAATTTTGTAGACTTACAATTTTATATGCTCGAGGAACAAAAATTAATTTCACACGTTTCGTGTATCTTTCGTTTTAATTTTTTCAGCGCAATTTTATGATCTAATCGTAGAATGTTCCAGCGTTAAAGAAATAGTCTGTAAAATATCTTGTCACATACGGAGAATCTAGCAACCTTGAATATATAAAGTGGATAGTACTCGCTAAAACATGAAAAAAAGTTTTAATAAACGTGGGTCGAAAGATTAACAGTGTCAAAATTATAAACGATTTTTATCTACGAATCCATGAAAGAGTACGTGAGTCTTTAAAATGAAGGTGTCAAGCATGCATAGAAATAGGAGAAGGGCACGTAGAAAAACAGTGAAGAAATTCGTTAACCGAAATAAAAAATCCTTTATAACTTTGAAACTATTAATTTTTCGACCCATGTTCGTTAAAACATTCCTTTTCACGTTTCGTCGTCTCGAGTATTGTCCATCCTCGAAATTACGAGTTCTTCTTTTCTAATTTCTCTGTCGATAAGTAACAAGAAAAAACGTCGCACGTGTCAAGAATGAAAAAATTAAACAGCCAGCTAAACAGCGATTAAAAGAAATTAAACGCACGGCGATCGATAGACGCCGCGTAGAACGGAAACAAGAGAGAATGAAAAATCCATTCGCGTGACAGAATGAAATTAAGAAGACCCTGAAAACGAAATCCTCGCGATAGAAATCTAACGTGGCGAGTTCCTCCTCGTGCAAACTAGCAAACTCGTTTCCCAATAAAATAATAAAATCCCCTTTTCTTCGCGGCTGGTAGGACATGACCGTGCATACGTAAGTCGCGTGCTTGCGTATATATGCACGGAGAATGACGGGGAGGGGAAGCGAGCAACGAAGGAGCTAAAAAGAGGCGAGAACAACTCGGGAGGGTCCAAGGGAAAAAGGACGAGGTGGAAGTAAGGTAGAGTAAGTAACGGCCGTGGATCGGAGCACACGTGGTCGAACACGTGTCTGCGTGGAAGGATTGTTGTTCCGTGGCTGGCGCGTGCAACGATCTCCGTCGATCTCCACGCTCGATTAATCGCGACGCGATTCCTCCAAACGTATTCGATAAGGATACTGGAGTCTTTGGAAATTTTCAATCATCCCGGCGTGGCTACGCAATCGTTGTTGACATTAAAAAGAATTGAACGCGCGCTGCGGATCTATCTCGTGATTTTTTTATATTTCAGTAACACGACGTGACACTTGACACTTGGAGAAAAATTATTCCGCATAGATCTTTCTAGCGTTTACTTGTCTTCTAAATGTTACGAATAACATAGGGGGATATGAATTTAAAAAATTGTTAATTAATAAAGGCAATTGCAAAATGTGTGACAAAGAGGGTGTTTGACAATTTTTCTAAAATCTCACGATCTTACGACGTTGAGATACGAAGGATTTGAATCGGAGAAAGGTATCAAGATTATGCATCGAGTTTAAATGTTTATAGAGTGACGACGACGAGGTTGCTGAATTTCACGAATCTATCTATATCGCGAAGAAGAAAAGAAACCGACATTCTCGTACTCGTTTGTAAAATTACTGTGAAAATTACGGATTATGAAACAGTAGCGACGAGCAGATCGTCAATATTCCAGAACGAGATCCATCGACGTGGAGATACGTCGCGATGTCGTATTCTTCGGGCTTTCGTTTCCTCGCTGACACATGATTACTCCATTCATCGCGGTGAACGTATTACGGTAAGGCTGGCGACGCAGCGTGTCGCACGGTGTAGATGCAATCGGGATATCTACGTTCGCTAATGTAAATCCAACGCGTTGTCAGCATTTATAACGTGAGCCGGCTCTGTATTCGCGACTCGTCTTCCAAACGCCTCCGCGATCGTTCTAATTGTTTACGATCGTTCGTGCCTCGATGCCTTTTATGACGATCGTATTCGAGTTCGTTTATCCTTCGTTGCTTTCTCCAAGAGAAGACTGCTGACACGAAGCCATCGAATAAAAATGCCAACGAACCGTAAGAAAATTAGGAAATATTTCATCGTGCAGCGTGTGTTCAGAAATTTGGAAAAGTTCGGAGCTTTTATTTCTGTTTGCACGATCTTTAAAAAGATATTGCGACTGCAAGTTTTTTGAAACTTTCGTACGTTGAAATGAAATTGTTCGATCATCGTGAATAACTATGTTCGTCTTGATTCGCTTAACACTAGAACTACCAAAGTGGCCAAAGTGACCAATTTATCATTTTTGTTAATGATTCGTAAAATATATTACAAATATAACAAAAGCTTGTACATTCCGTCATTGTAGTACAAAGTTTTTCTATTTTCTTTAATAAGTAAGTCGTTTGAAACTTGCCTCGCGCTGAATTTGTTAAATTTCCCGAAATCCATTGAACTCGCTGCCTCTACGAATCGTCCTCTCGGTCCCATTAAAATGATTTAAGAACGCGACTCGCGCAGAAATGAAATTCACCGCAGCGTAAAGAACGAACCCGAATCTCAACCAACTCTCCTATTGCTCTGTCTGATCAATAACGTACCAATTCCCCTACAATCTCCGGTCCACTTTTTAACGCTCGATTTTACCTCCGACCGCGCGCTCCACGGCTCCAGTCGACAAACATTCGAGCATCGCGTTCCTCGTTTTGTTCCTTCTCCGCCCCCGCGGTGGATACCCCGTTGAAACTGGAATTTAACGTCCGAACCGAACGCGAATTTTAATTTACAGACGAACAGAATGTAACGCGTTGTACACAGGCAGAGACATCGGCTCTCCGGGATTCGATTGCAGGATCCGCGACGCGGAAAACGTAGCAGAAAACAATCGGATCTCTCGCCGAGAGCGAGAGAAATCGGAGCGTCTCGAATAACCAAAACGAGACGGTCGCTCGGTGCCGAGGAGAAACCGCAACGCGACGCTGCGACGAAGAAAAGCCAACACACCGTCGACCTGGCTAGACGATGGTCTGCCACGGATCAAGTGGCGGAGACCAATCAACGGATTTCTACTGATCCGGTGCGCACGACTGGCGACCCATCGCGATTATAACGCATCGCGTGCAACCCGCGTTCACCGTCGCCGGCCCCGATTATACCTGTGTGTCGGACTACGCGGACTACAGGTTGTTTCAGAGATCGAACAGAGGATTCCTGCAATGCGCGACGATGGAATTGTTAATAATTTCCCAAGCGAAACGTTCTACTTGTCGAAAGTGCCAATTTTCTGAGAAACTTCTTTTTGCAAACCAACGACGTGACTCTTTAGTTGAATTTTTTTAAATCTACCAAAGGTGTCTGTCTAATAAAATGTACCATTCAAATATATCAAATACCCTCCTAAAGCTACTCTCGTAACATAGAATGATAATTCACTGTCTTCACGATTTTCATCCTTTGTGAAAAAAAATTTCATCGGGATAAAAATTCGCCAAGCGATTCAGACGACCCCTTTAAACGCTATTCAAAATTTCCTAATAAATACAAAAGTTTCTATATTTCAGAATATTCATCAAGCGTTCCAGGGCTCGTTAAATGACAATCGTCTTGGGGCTACTTCATTAAATTAACAAACTACTGAAAATTATAACGCGACGGAGCTCTGTCTTCCCTACCGATCCTGATATTCTTCCAGTCTCTGAGCGCTACACCGACTGCTAGCGTCTCGCCTTCCTGTTATCTGTACACAGCCGGACGTGATATTTTATGAAACAGCCTGTGCAACGTGCAACGACGATTTTCGCGGTGGTGGTGCGCGTACACGAAGCCGGGGGTGTACAGTTATAGGTAACCCGGTCCGGTAATTGCCGGTAACGTCCGGAGAGGTCCAGATGCTCCCCAATCAGCGTGTGGCGGTCCAGCACCAGGCTACCTCCTGGTCTCGCCTCCTCCTGCAACTATCTGCGCTCCTCTTACGCCACGGGACACACGTATGCGTGAGCGTACGCGCGAGCAACCCGAGAGTCCCGTGACCGTGTTGAGAACGGCCGGTTAGCTCCTGACCATACGCATGGCAGCACCGTTTAATTGGCACTGGACACAATGGATTATGGAATGGTGCCGGTCTACCCTACCGTCCACCCACTACCACTGACCCTGCAGCACTTCATGTCAAAACCATTTCGCTTGTTTTACGTACGGAAAGTGCCACCGATAATACCCTCTGCCTTCTCTCTCTCTCTCTCTCTCTCTCTCTCTCTCTCAATCGGAGGGTGTTCTCCATTCTATTTCATCTCGGCTTTTTGTTGTACGTTTTGTATTTAGTATCTCCTTTCTCCTGTCCTTTTGGAGTACATTTCGCGCTTCGTTTGCTCCCTTCGACAAGAATGGGGATTTTAAGGGCGAAGGGGTGAGAACAGGTACTGCGTTCAATTTTAATTCTTCTCTTTCTTGCGGCGCGAGGAAGCAAATGTTGGATACGTCTATAATTCTTTGTACAAGATCTTGCGTTTCTAAATGTCAAAATGTGAACGTTGTTTCACATTCGATGACCACTGAACACTGTCGACGGTTACGCAACAATTTAAAGTAGTCCGAATGATAATTTAGTGAAATAAGATGCTGAGTAAAAGAATGGGATTATATAACGTGTCGCGTTATTTTTTTTCATTCACACTATCGATGTCTTCATCATTATATACATGAATATTACAAGTCTTTCAATCGCTCGATAGAAAATACTTGCAACCGTCGAATATTATTTACTATTGATTCAAACTTCTTAGTGTGAACCCTGTCTGTGCATTTCAATAATGCAATTAAGTTCTTCAGATCCAACATCTTTTTAACAAACAACGTTACAAAAAAAAACTGCACGACTTGTACCCCAGTACGATTCGTCTCGCTGAAAGGCCCAGAAACAACTGTTCCGACTAGAAAACGAAGACGACTTTTTTGCCATAAAATTTTATCGATATGCAAACATTTGAATCGATACAAAACAAATTACAGACGCGATCAGACAACGCCACTCCTACTCGACGTCTATCCCACGCCCCTCTGCCACGAATCACGTGACCCAAATCAACCAATCGCTAATTTTCGTTGCATTAGCGTTGCACTAGAAGAAGCCCGATTTTCTAGGCTGTGATTTACCCCCGCTAAAATCACTTTCAGTGATAAAATTCTTCTTTCTTACACATCGGCTTACATTCGAAAACCTAATCTAGTCTAACAACGCTAATGACGAAAACTTCGACCTCCTAACTGCCAAACAATTCGGTAAAAGAATAACAAAGGATTACCGCGACTTTCTTCAAGAAGATATCTCCTACATCCTCGGAGATCACGAATCTCGAATAGAAGAGAATCCGACTCGTCTCTCTGACAAACAACACGCTGATACAGGGTAGTATCCTGATTCTTTGGTAAATGCTCCGAATAATCCGTAGCCGGGATACTTTCCCCGCGGTCCAGCATTCAGGCGACGATAGCAATCACGACAATGAGGAACGCGATGCTTTCTACGCCGGTGGGGGGAGGGCGTTCCTTTCAGGGCCTTGGAGAGTCCCTTGCCTCGTGTCACTGCAATTTCGTCTCGCCGGGGAAACAGACGGGGACAAACAATAAGAGGAGCAGCCGGGGACAGGGAATCGTTACAGTTAGAAATTCGGTCTAATAAAACGCGCGTTCCGCCGCGGCGTCGATATCCTGTCTCCTGACGCGGCAATAACAAACAAATGTCAAAAACACGGGGGGCCAGAGGGGAACGGGAAGGGAGAGGGAAAAAGTTATCGGGCGAATTGACGCGAACGAGTTTGCTCCGGGAACTACGTTTTCGATATCAATCACGTACGAACGGGCGCGATGCGTCGACGAATTTTTTTTTAACCTCTCGCCCCCGGTTTGCACTCTGGCTTACGGAACGCAGCCATTTTCTTCTTTTTTTTAAAACGTCCAACGTTTCTTTCTTTCTTTTCTTGCGGCTTTCTCGAATATCTCATTCGTTATATATCTATCGCGCCTCAGAGAACAGGGAAGAGATTCAACAGATCGTTTTCATATATTAGGGCAATAATATAATACCCGTTAGTACTGTCATTCTCTTCATGTTTAATAAATATTGCCTAGTGACAATAATTTAACATATCACAACGTGACCTATATTCCAATTAAATATCCACTGACATTTAGTGTGCTTGTTGTTAAATTACATTAAAACTGTATTAAATAAACCAAAATTTTTGCACAGTATCGAAAAACGACGTTACTCAAACGGGTACCCCTGATATATATTTCCAGAGATCGAAGAGAAGACTGATCGATCGTTCAGAGAGTTCATCGACGCGAGGACGCTTTCTGCCTCGGCGTGGCATCGGAAAGCAGTAAGCGTCTTAAATTTATCGCCGAGGCTATTCCGACGCCGCGACGCGTCCAGGCGGTCGAGGATAAAGGAACGCCGCTCGCCACCCCTCGGGGTCGAGGGGTCGAGATTCAAAGAAAATAATAAAAATAGACAGTTATGGTTAAAGCACGGTAGACTGACCCTCGACAATCGTCGTTAGCTATATTTCGAGAGTCTCATTACGCGATTCCTGAATCCCGCTGTTCCCTTATTTCTCGCATCCTCCCCTCTTCGCCCAACCCAGTGTCTCTTCCTCCGCCGGCAGTGTCTTTTCACTTTTAACGCGAGCCTTCGCCTATAAAACTTCGACCTCTTCCTGCTCCTGCCTCGTTACCGGACGCGAGCACGAATCCCCGCGAGACCAAGACGCGGCGACGTTGCATCGTCGAGGAGGGGGGAAGAAAGGGCGAGCAGATCGCATTTTCGGCAAATCGTTCGAGATTCCTTATCGGCGGCGATCGTCTCTGGTCGTTTGCACTTCCGACGCCGGAATGAACGAGATTTAGAAATACTCTCTTCTTCTTTTTAGACTCCACTTCGGACCATTTCCAAGTCGAAAGATTTACTCAACCCTCAAATACCATCATTGAGTTATGTACGGTTGTAATAATTCACATTAGAAAAAATCATTGAATCATTTAATCAACATGGGATTGTTACAACTTCCATTTGGAAATTAAATTGTTTTAAAGAAGATGTAAAACAATAATAATATAATTGGTAGCTTCTCACTGTAGAAAATGGGGAAATTTTGCAGCAGTTCATTTTAAGAGGACGTGAGCGAAGACTTTCGTAGATTACAAATTTGCAAAGTCGCAAATAATATCAACTTTGTACTGAAAGCTTCACTGCTCGTCGAAACTGAGTCGTAAAAAAACTTGGGAAATACAACAGGATCGAGAAACATTCGGGAAATGTAACAGCCGTAACGCTCGTACGCGCAGATAATATCATGCGGCAAATTACAAGCATTCCCACATGCCGGAGGACACAGGCCGAAACGCAGTCGACGAATTGGATAATTTATTACGTCGCTCTGTAATTATGTTGTTCCAACCGGAGCGTCTCCCATTTCCAGCCGTTATTTCGCTTATATTTTGCGGGGCCGCAATTACACCGAGAAAATAATTAGCGAGCTCGAGGCGCGCACGCGTGCATTCTCTCGCGTTTAACGATTTCACAGATGTTTTGCCGCGTTTCGTCACAGGCTCTTACAAGCGTACCTGTTCCTTCCTCGAAGGAACATTTTGCAACGCGGATCAATTTGAAAAACTCGAGCTTCGCCAATTCGAAAGAAAAAAGGGCTTCGAACTGGATCGCAAATTATTGGACATAATAATTACAGTAATAATTTACGTGAAATTACCAAAATTTAGAAACATAACCTCGATTAACTTTTTCTCGTTTCGTTATTCTAGAAACCCTTACAAATTTGTACGAAATTTGCTGAAAGCTCCGCAATATTGCGGAACCAGATGAATCGGAGGGGTCAAATTAAAAATTCCAGAACTGAGTAATTTATCTCTGAATCGTCACTTAAGAGTTAAGCCGTCACTGATTCAATTCGTAAAGCTTCATTTTCGTCCACCGACTCGGAAGAAAATAAAGTAACAACAAGGAAGGAAGGAAGGAAGGAAGGAAGGAAGAGGAAGAAGAAAAAAGAAAAGGAGAAAAAAAAAGGGGGGAAAGAGGATAAATACCCGAGGCAGTGGACTCCGGCGGGACGAGGATCCGAGTAGTTTCGGGAGTCTGGATGCAGCGAGTTCCCGGTCGAGACAAGGCATAATTTAACGCGCCCATTGGCCAAGGGTGGACGGTACATAACTCGACCCAGCCCGTTCCACTCGTTTCGTTCGGGAGACTTGGCGCCCTCCTCGCTTATTCCTCTTCACCCTGTCCGATCCTCCCTAGTGTCTTCCTCCGTTCCCCCGACCCCTCACCCCGCCCGGCAATATCGTACGGTCAGACTACGCCGGACAATGCGTCGCATTCAATTCTACACTCGAACCGTATAGAATCCTACACGCTGCTCGGGGTTGTATGACCAACGCGACAGAGGAGAGAGAGAGAGAGATCAGGAGTGGGGGGAAGAGAGAAACGAGGCAGAAAGACGCGAATGAGAATGGAAGGGGGAGGGGGGAGAGGAGAAAAGGAAAGGAAGAACGGGGTGAGAACAGGAAGAGAGCGAGAATGATACTTCTCGCTACTCACGCTGCGAGAATTGGCGAGAAAGAAAGATAGCGATGGAAAAACGGCGGAGCCCTCCATAGGGGACGCTCATGTGTCATTTAACTGAAATACCTCCGATGCGTAGAATTGATTTACAGTCGAACGCCCTGCTCGCGTGTTTCGCGTCGAGTGAAACGAGCGTGCGATGTGGTTGTACAAGGTTGTATATTGATACTTTGCTGCATTTCGTCTGACATTTTGCTGTGCATTATTTTTTGGAATTTTTTCTCTAATTTTCTAGGATGCAGTAACCTAGGATGTTGGAATATATTTCACACTCGAATCTTTAACTAATAGCAAAAAAAAAAAAAAAAAGAAAAGAGCGTCGTGGCGAAACTTATTTGTCGTCGGGCGAATCCTGAGACCCGGGAAGGGCAAAAGGGTCTGGATAAATATGGAACAGGATCTTGGCGGGATCATTAATCGGGCAGACTGAGAACGGCGGATGATGAATCGTTCCCAGGGGATAATTAAAAATCACTCTGCCGAATGAACGTAATGAAAACTATTATATGGTAGTTAAAGGCGTAATTGCGCGAAGGATGATGGGAATCCTACTGGAGATTATTTTCTACGCCCTTGTTCGACGCAGAGAGTGTCTTTTAACCGTGTAACGGCATTCAAATCACTGTTTAATCAAGCAGAAAACGACGAATGATAAATTGCGCTCGCACTACCTCGTTTAACTTTGGTAGTTTTCTTTCTATAGATTTTTTTTAAATAAATTAATGCTGTATTACGTAATGTAATAATTGAATTATAAGTGAGAACAAAGTGACAGCAACGAACGATATCAGTTGCTCGAACAACAATTTTCCCAAGGACCCACTTATCAAACTCAAGCGTGAAACCTACGCTGCTATAGAGCGTAACAAAAACAGTCTCCGGTGCCAATTGAAACCCAAACGAGGACACGAAATTTCACTCCCTCGTCCAATTTCACCCTCGATCGAAGAACAAACCCTCGCGATTACAAACACGTCTTACGCGGCGCAGTGTCAACGGAGTATCTCGCAATCGATAGTATTAACGATCAAATATCTGGTCGCGTACCGTGGCCACCATTACGACCGCCATTTAGCTTACCTCGACGTTGTAATCGCTGCGTCACGTACGAGATATAACGAACGATTCTAAATCGAACATCTGTGAACTGCAATTGCACGAGTTGGAATGTTAATATCGAGAAAATCAGCAATTCACAACACACGCCTGTAATATCGTTAAATGCGTCGTATTTTTATAGTAATTATCAACTCGGATCGCTACTGATGTTGCAATGTCTATTTTCATTTAAATCGATAATAGTGAAATTTCTTTCTTATATTTATAACAAATCACAATATCTTACATCGAGCTGATTGCCAAGTTACTAAAAGAAATTTAAAAAAAAGACGTTTGTAGAATAATAATAGTACCTAAATTAAAATAAATTACAGTAAAAATTACATTAAATTGTCCAAATTAAAATAAATTAGAAATTAGAATAAATTATCCACACTCGACTCTTGAGTCTATCTAACGCAATTAGAATGTTCTTTCAATGCTCGTACAACACACACTTATTTGAACGTAAAAGCAATGGGAAGCGTTGGGAAAGTAGCGTGATCCAGTTACGTCGCAACAAACGACATCGACGCGCGTTTAATCGCTGTGCGAGAGGAAAAACAGGCTCGTTAAAAAGGAACGAATAGACACGCGTGCGATGATAATTCCAAAGTGTCAAACTGTGCAGCAACGAACGGGAACGTCCGCTCCGTTCGACGGCTTGAAATCACGAAATTATTGCAATTTGCGCGCGTTGTCTCCCTAGGGGAGGCAGGTACGAAGCAGGCAAAGGGCGCAAAGTGGTAAATGGAATTTCTACGCTGCACTATTAAACTCGACCGCTTTTCAATGATTTAATCGTCTAAGACCACGATAAATAATTTCAACGTCAGATTGCGTTCGCGGGGATTACTCGCAAGTGCTCGGAGTCGAGGCGAGGTGGGCCCGCCACTTCAGGCAAACTGCGTTTGCACAAACGGCGCAACGCGCTGACGACGCTTAGAGCAGCAACACGTTTCAAACTGAAACGGAACGGGGACTGTACAATTTTACGGATTATCAAGCACGTGTGTGTGTTGCACACGCGATCTGGCATCGTAAGCAGGATTATTACCGTTACGTGAGAGTCAAAGTTAGGAAATCTTTTGAAATCTTTCTCATCATTCGCGGTATTGAAACTGTTTCAGGCATTTGATGCAATTGTTACTGCAATCAGCAGTAAGGCGGAGATACGAAATAAACACCGTAGTGAGATAATATTCTTTTAATTGCAATCGAAATGCTTCTAAAATTGTTGTAATATTGTAGTATCTCTTCTAATTTATATTTATTATATTCTCCGTAATAATATTTTCCTTCGCGTGACGCGATTTGCAAGCGAGAAATGCTGAAAGAATATTCAAAAATCCCGAATAAATTTAGAATTTACAAGCTCCACATTCGACATACATATTACACACACGTCAAATATCCTCTCTTCGTTACCAGTTAGAATAATCGAACATTGGATAACATCGGGCCGACATCGCGAGTCAATCCCTGGCGTGGCAGAAGCACACGGAGAGGACATTTCAGAAACGGGCTCGACATCCGGAGCAGCGCGTGTCCGTTTAAAACGCGGAAACATTACCACAGGCGCAATTACCATCGAATCACGTGTGACTGGAACCGGATCGAGCGCAATAACGTCAGAATCGAGGCGCGCGTGTAATCCCCATAGTTGACCGCTCTCGGCCTACAATGTGTACACCCGCGGAAACACGCGTGTACGCACCGTGTAAGAGAGAACACGGATACCACAAAGCACAGCAATTTCCCCGCCACAGACGAGAATAATCGTCCAAAGTGACCACGATCGATCGTGCGTAGCCCTGGGACGATGATCGCGTGCTGCGAACGTGGCCTTCCCCCGGCCATTCCCGATTCAGTCTCCCCCTACCCCCCCTCACACCCACCCCTTCCGTTTTTCTTAATTGCGATAATTTCGCATCGAACCTGCCGCGGTTCGATCCGTTCCCCGAGCGTGAAGCCGTCTCGTTCGACGGCGATTGCGGAAAATCGAACAACCGTCAATTTTCCTCCCCATCGACACCATCGGGACTCTGTCTTTCGTTGAAGAAGTTGCGAAGATGTATATTGACATCGCGGAACCGGTTTCGTCGCGCGTTTCTTCGTGGCAGTGCCAATTACGGATGAATTGACAAAAGGAAAAGAAAAAAGTAAGCGTTGCTTACGATAAGTTCTGAAATTCTGAGTATTCGAGATACTAAGAAAGTAACTGACGTGGATGTTACAATACAAATTAGACGCAGGAAATTATTGAAATTCTCCGAGCACCGCGTCCCTTGAAATTGGTACGACATGTTCTTCGTTTCTTCTATCTCTGTACAAATACGGTTAATAGCTTTTTCTTACCGTCGATGTAAAAACTGGCGCGGCTCGTTCTCAAAGCTACGCTTCTCTATCAAGGATAGAAAGAAGTTCAGTAGAAAAAAAGAAATGGTGAAATATCTCGTTCTCGAGAAGAAGTTCGATGTGAAACCTATATTTATACAGAACATTCTTTTTATTTTCTTGCATCTGAAGGAACTACCAAGTCTTTGTACGAACGTAAGTAACATGAGCGTAATAACATGTTTCTATTAAAGTTTTCTTAAATCTCTCTTTTCAGAGACTCCTGAACCCTCACAGACCCCTCGGTTTTCTTCTTAGATTGAAAATTTTCCTTTGATCTCCGAATATTCTACTCCCTGACATGCCAATGCGCCACATATTCAGAAAAAACTGCACGACTTGTTACCCCAGTACGATTCGTCTCACTGAAAACAATTGTTCTGACTGGAGGAACTGAAGATGACTGTTTTGCCATAAAATTTTGTTGATATGCAAACATTTGAATCGATAGAAAACAAATTACAGGCGCGATCGCTCACGGATCACGTGACCCAAATCAACCAATCGCTAATTTTCGTTGCATTAGCGTTGCACCTGAAGAGGGCAGATTTTCTGGGTTATCCCCGCTAAAATCACTTTCGGTGATAACAAAAGGCAATTATTTCTACTCGGTTCCAGAAGACTTCGAGCGAGTCATTGAGAAGTGCAAAAAAATCTCGTCCAATTGCAAGCCTTTCAATAACGCGACTTCTGGCCAGTTAAATTGGCCGAATACCCCATTGTGCGGCAGTCTGATTGTTTAGTATTTGACTGCAACGGGGGAGCGATAATGAAGTAACGCGCGTTTAGGGATTATTGTTGTAATTTTGGTTTCAATCGCAGTGGTTGATCCCCAAGTAATCGCTAGCGTTGAACTTGGAATTTGGTTGGATTACTTCGTCGAACGCTTGATCGCTTATATCCTTTAATCGATCGTTTCGTTACCGTTTATTTGACGCTAAGGTGTATTTAATCCCCGAATTGGTGATATTGTCGATTTACAAGTGTGTTTTGGAAATCGTTAGGAGTAGATTCGTGAAACTCGCGATCTTTTCGATCCGAAGGCTTTGGCCTGTCGAATCAGAAGATGTGTCACCCTCTCCGTGGTCAAATCCTCTTTTTATTTTTACATTTTCTGGAATTTTCCAGTCGTAAACCATGGAAAGCTATCTGCCTTCGAACAATCTCGAAATCATAAATGAGTCCAGATCTATATTTACGAGATGTTTCACTGATGGACTTTGTCGTGAAAATTAGACAGTATTAATAATTAATAATTTTTAAATAATTAAATAACAACAAACCGTTTTGTCGTACCAAGAGAGGATAATGTACCTAAATGTTGAAGTAGATAGCTACGTAAATTAGCTACAGAGTTCTCTGATCCTTCATAGTGCAAAATTATTCCTGAGACGTGTTAGATTTGAATCAAAACGATTTCTAAAATAACTCACCAAAGTCGAAAATTACCCAGCGACGAGAACGACGAGAACCGGGAATCAGAAATAACTGCTCTAAACTCGATCAAGGGAGCGATAAATTATCAAAAGTTAATTACATCTCCGGCGTTAATAACACTGAAAACGCGATCAATTTGCAGCTCAGCTCCGATCCATCACGCGTAATTGAAAGAAATCGCGGCAAGAGCCAGCCGAAGAAACCCAGCCCCGCTAATTAATTACTCGCATCGAAAGAAAACACGCGCAAGATGTACAACGTGTGTAATTAAATTTTCAACAAGACCGCTTCCCCCGTCCGGAGGAATCGCAATCAACTGTTGCAACTCCCACAAACACGGCGCAACACAACGCGCCGAGTACGGCGTACGTCGGATGCAGTGCGAGCAACAAGGCGGCAGATATTACTCGCCACTAATTCACGTGTAATTGAAACGCTTAAAATGCACGCCACGTATCAGGATAACCGGTTGCACGAGTGGCAGCGTTAAACATCGTATCCTGCCTGGTACTCTAATCACGTCCGTGTACCTCTCTCGGGCAAGGGTTACACGCACGAGGCAGCCAACCTCTTTCCGCTACTTATTAACACATTCCGCGCGAGTCGTTTCCTAGAGAAAAATATCCTTTCGCTCGGTTGGTCAACGCAATTTACACGAAAGTGTAGAGCAGAGCAGAAAGTGAAACTTCTGCACGTTCGAATTAGAGTGGAGTTTCATCTTTTTCTCAGAGAATTGGAGAAACTCTCTAGAGCTGTTCAAAGACGATCGAACAAGTATATCTGATGTTTCTGTACACGTACACGCACACGTTTGAATCGGTAAAGTTTCGAAATTTTTTTCATTTCTCAGTCTAGTTCCTCGACAAAGAGGAACTCTAGATTTGTTCAAGGACGATCGAAGAAACTGGAAGCGGAGAAAAATCTGTAACGAACTGTACCTTCGAAACTATTTAATATTAATTAACCGATCGTGAGTTTAATCGGATCTGGAAATTGATACGTGTAATGACGGTGATCTCGAGGTCGATGATTGCAAGAGCTACACGGGAATCGAATTAGCTTTAATGGAATCACGTAATAATTATCCAGAGCAAAAACTAGCTCCCCGACGAAGGAGACGAGAGATTACACGTAACGATGCCACTTGTCGATTTCATCGCGTCTTCGCTTCTTTTCTACCAGCTGTCTTCTACGTTTTCGTCCTTTCACGAAGACTCTTACTCGTCGGAAGAATTCAATTGAAAGAGCTACGTACTTTGTAATTGATCATCGCCACGTTCGCGTGTTTAACATTCCTTGCGAAACATTTCACTCCCAGTTCCGCGAGATTTTCTCTTTCCACGGAAGGAGAGAAAAAACAGGACCTATCGTTGCGATATGTGCAGCGGCTATCTGCGAGATTAAAAGCAAATTCAGCGGAAATTGCGTTTCATCGCGAAAACACGCAGCGCGGGCATTCACAAAGCGAAATGGGGAAAAGTAGACGGAGGAAAGGAGAAAAGAGAGAGAGAGAGAGAGAAAGAGCGGACAGACAGGCAGGCAGGCAGGCAGGCAGGCAAGCAGCGGGCTCTCCTTTTCAACGATTTACCTCGGCGCGAACGCGTTCCACCGAGTCACCGAGCCCATAAATATAAAAGCGGCCGGGCAAAGTGCTACATTTCGTACTTAACTCGTAGCCGCGTTGATCGATCTGCCGTTGGGGATGACGTGTTTCCAGCTACTCCAGCTGGAAGCACCATCCATTAGAGGCAGCGTGTTTAATCAGAACTCTAAAGTTTCTCGCTCTTCTCGGTCAGCGTAATTGGTCGAGCCCGACGGGCCCGCGGCTCGAGTATTTGCATGCCGCTTTTGACTAAACTCGTGGAAATAATAAAAAGGGAAATAAAGGAGAGGAGAGGAAAGAAAGAAGAAGAGGAAGAGGAAGAGGAAGAGGAAGAGGAAGAGGAAAGAAGAAAGAAAAAGAGAAAGAAGCGGAGGCAAGCAAGACACGGATTGTATCGCCCTCGCTGGGAAAGAATAGAGAGAGAAAGGCTCAAGGGGTTGTGCCCAGAGTAAACATGTCAAGCACAGTGCCGCCCATTAATTAGAACCCTCCCTTGCTCTCTCTCTCTCTCTCTCTCTCTCTCTCTCTCTTTGCCTCACCGGCGAAAGAAAGAGGGACGAGGGACGCGACGCGACGCGAAGATTCGGAGGCAGAAGAGAGGAGAGAAGCGCACGCGGCCGCGATTTCCTCTGTGTACTCGCGTATCGCGGCGGAAATCTATCGGCTGGTCGCGAACCACGCGAATCAAACGGCACCGGCTCCGCCTTCGAAACTTTCGGACAAGTTTAATTAATTATACCGGCTTAGGTACTTCTGCGAAACGAAAAGGCACTCTCCTTTCGAGATGCCGGAGAGAGAGTTCCCCGGTGACTGAATGGAAGGGTAGCGCGGCGCGAAGATTTAACAGAGGACGGAGATATAGTTTGGCCTAGGTTACTTAAAGTAATTTATGGAGAAACTTCACCTTTATTTATTCTTGGAGGAAATTTCCGGCGGAAGCTCGTCTAGGACAAAAACCGTGGTCCTAACCGTTTGAATCTACTTGCTTACTTGAACTGTTCTGCATTGTTCAAACTCTTCTGTCGCAACTGTGAGACGCGCATCCTGAAGAATCCTTCAATTAACTCTCTCGCTACTGAATGGGATCCAGCGAGGAGATCAGAAAATCTAATCTCAAAATTTTAAGAGATCGATAGTTACACCTATAACCGGATTGCAATAGACGAGGAAAGACATTGTCGAGTAGGAAAAGTTCGTCTCGATGGTTAAACTGTATCACGTATTTTCAATGATTAGAAAATACGTCGATAGAATGAAAGAGTCAATACGTCGGGATAATTGAAGATAATTAGTCGGGAGAAATTTTATACAGCAGAGAGAACGACACTGGACGAAATTCTCAATATCAGAATTCCAGAAATCGAAGGGAATCGTTAACGCAACGACAACTAATTGCCTTACCCCCAGAAGAAACTTCGTCGGAATACTTCGTCGGGCGCAAGCAGCACAGAGCCGAAAGAGTTGATGGCGTGCGCTCGTTTCGAGCTGACTGTTTCGCAATCCAGCGTCGAAAGAATCCATAGTAATCGAGAGGGCCGGGGCCCGGCCCGAATAGAAAGGGGTGAAGCGCGCGGCCGGTTGCCCGGCGCAACGACAAAGAGTTTAATTATTTGTAGGAAGCTGTCAGAAGGTTTGAGGGACGTGGAGAGAGATTTCGAGCGGTTCGGCCGCCCGGCCTCAGCTTCCCACGCCTCACCTGTCCGACAGAGATCCTTATCTTTCGTGTTTCACGAGGGGCGAGAGGGCCACGGGGTGCAACGCGAATGCAACGCGTCCGTTCCCGATCGATTGTTCCCCGTCCACCGGCACGATGTTGTTTCAACGACAAAATGTTGTTGAAACAATGGGCAGAGGAAATAATAAACAAAAACGTACAAAATGAATTGGAGAAGCAGGAGGAGAAGAAGAAGGAAGGAGAAAAAAGAAAAAAAAAGGAACGTACGCGCGCGAGAGCTTAAATCAAAGGACCAAAGTGCGTCAGGGCTACGAAACGCGGGCTGAAAAGGCAACAAAACGAAAGGTCGATAAGTCGTGACCGACGAAGAAAGGAGACGGGAATGGAGGTAGGACGACAATATTAGTCGTTCATTATTCCTCGAGCACGTAATTACAGAGCCACCGAATGGCCACTCGTGAAGGCACGCGACCCACGCGACATATGGCCAACGACGTCGAGCAGACATTCATCGGTACACGTGAACCGCGAGATCCTTCCGTGCTGCTCCATGCCGTTTCTGCTTCCTCGTTGACAAATTAAGTCTCGAGGCGTGGTATCACACACACTCGGGCGGCTGTCGCCGACGAGTGTCGCCGACGTTGTTGATTTACGCTCTTTATCTATTATTCGTCATTGTCACCGCGTTTGTCCTTGTTATTGTCGTTGCTTGCAATCTTGGGACAAGTACTGCACTCGTATGATAGAAATAGTACGATATAAATTACAAATTGTATCATAATTTTCACTTGTAATTCGTATTACAAGTGATTGTATATAATTTGTGATACGTTGATGATAATGTTGTAATACAAGTTGTTGTATTCATATTTATTGTATTTAATTATATCGTATTTATACAAAATAAACACACTTTGATTACAATAAAGACTCTGTTAATATATTAATATGTTGTACATATATATATATATATAGTATATATGACAATCTATGACAAACACTAAATATTAAAAATAAAAGTGTCCCAAAACTTTTGAGCGAGAGTGCAAGTCTGGTTTGGCCAACCACTCGTTGAGAAATATTAAACAAGACTCTGCAGCAAAATTTCGAGACAACGCAAACGTCTCGAAATATTTCGAGAAATGAAAAAAGCTATTTGTTCGATGTCTGTTTGGAACCAAACATACGACACTGTGAGATCATTTGCTTTTGTTTTAATCCCCCTTCAGAAGGCTCAACGAAGCAACGCTTGAAATACTTCGTTAAAATGTCCCACCACGTACCACCTCGGTTAATCAACCCCTTGCCCGACACCTGCGCGACACCATCTCCGCCGTGAGATAATCAGCAAATTTCCAAGGAAGCAATTACCAGCGGTGGAAAGACACCGACAAACGGTCTGAGAAAATAAAAGCAACCAGCCCGTTGGGCTGGGCGTTGCGCGGCGTAAGCAAGAAATAACCAGAAGAATCCCTCCTCACCTCCCCGCTCCCAACACCCGGGGTTTTTACGGGAGGCGAGAGCCTTTTACCCAGACGGCCGGTGGCCTGGGAGAGGTTGGAAAACGTCAAATTAGAATTAGAGGGTAATCGAGGGACTGGAACAGCCGCGAGCGTCGCAGTTTAAGAATAATACCCGGTCGTCAGCGCGGGCTTAATACCTTGGATGCAAAGCAGGCGAAACGATAAAGTCGTTGGGCGGCGTGACGACGACGAAGAACCGTGGCCCGTTGTCGTCGTTGTCATCATCGTCGTCGTCGTCGTCGTCGTCCTCGAGGACGATACGACCGTGTCGTCGGCGGATAAGGCGAAGCAGGCGCGAGCCACCGAGGAAAATGAGAAAGGGCTGAAGAGACAGGGCTGGGTGCGGGGGCCGGGTTTGTTTTGAGTTTAACAGCCCCCGACGCGGAATAAATTCCTTGGAAGGAAACCCTTTGGTGCCCGAAGCGTCACGCGATTCGCAGCGACGACGAAGACGGAGGCAACGGTGTCTTCATTACTTTAATGGAGCGCGAGTGTCGACGCTCCGGTGTCCCGGAACAGCAGGGAGAGAGACACGACGAACACGCGACGGGGGTGGAACGTCCAAAGGAAGCGTCGACTTCGAAGGATGTTATGAAATCGGCAGGATAACAACTCCGGCAGTGAAACAGTGAAGATGAAGCAGGGCGCGAGAGAGAGGAAGTGCTAATGGTTGAATTTTCGGCGAACGCTTCGAGCTGTTGCTTTTCCGCGACTTAATCCGCCACCCTGTCCGACGATAATGCCAACCCAATCAAACGAGACGAACCTCTGGGCAAATTTTCCATCGAAAGATGGACTCGGTGGCTTCTTAACACTGTACAGACTGACAATATTTCGCGAACCAAAGAGAGAGAGAGAGAGAGAGAAGAAAAAAAGTGAGTCCGATGCAATATAGAAACGGAAATACATGAGCTTCCGGTCGATAGTTCGCACTCTCTGGAATACCAACGGGAATATCTGTCGGTGACATATTGCTGGCATCGTCGTTACGCCAGAAAGTAGAGTGAACCTCTTTCTCTCGTCCTCTCTGTTCGTTCCATGCCCCGCATTCTTTGTCCCCATCCCTCGTGGCTGCCATTTCACTGACAACCTCTCCTGCGAAAATCGTCTCCATTCGGATTCAAATGAGGCCTCGTTCACGCCATGCCACGCGTCATATACCCCCTTAGGCGCTTCGAGTGGTTCGACGCGTCGAAATCGCTGGAAGAAAGGGGGTAAAACGCGGGCGATTCCTTCCTTGATACATCCCCCGCGCTTTACAGCCATCCCATTTCGTCGAGATTATACCTGAAATTTTTATTAAACGCTTTCGACAATAAGGATAGTTGGCTCCTTAATCTCTCTCTCTCTCTCTCTCTCTTGGTTCCGATGTCTGAGGTTATGGTTTACGACGAGATTTAGGATTTCAGATGCTCGAATGAGAGAAGAAGGCTATTTTAGATAAAAGAGAGAATAATCAGAATCGATAGAAAACAAATTACAAACGCAATCGCTCAGTACCAGACAACGCCAGTCCTACTCGAGGTCTACCCCACGCCCCTTCGCGAATCACGTGGCCGAAATCAACCAATCGCTAATTTTCGTTGCATTAGCGTTGCACCTGAAGTTGCGGTTACTCCCGATTTTCTGGGTTACCCCCGCTAAAATCACTTTCAGTGATGAAACGCTGGACTCGAGTCAATTTAAGAAATTGCGACCACCCTCCGATACTTGATGCAATTAATTTTCGTTAAACATATTTTATTGAATTAAATCCCCTCAAAAATCTCGTATTCGAAATTTCGCAGAGTATCCGGCACACACCTCATCCTCGATAAGATCTAAACTCGGAATTGAAAACGAAACAAATATTCGAGAGGATGCTGGAGTCAATTTAAGAAATTGCGACCACCCCTCCCGACAACCTGAAACATAATCGTATCGGCCTTCTGCCGTTCTACGAAGCTTCACTGCACACACGCGTCTTATCCCGTTTCATCGATACACGGAAACAAGACTAGGCAGTTTTAATCCTTACTTTACGACGCTGCTTTTCCCAGGGAAAACGAGCGAATCAACGTGAAAGCTTAGGGGGCAACATCGGAGCCGCGTAACGAGTGCATCAAGAGGAAAAGGCAGAGGAGCTAGCGTAAAAGCTAAGCTGAAACAGCCGAAACGAGACGCGCAAATAATTAACGAAGAGTGTTTTATTAAAACGCGAGACGCGCGTTTAGAATCGTGGGTTCTCGTCTCGGTTCTTGGGCAGAAACGGCAACGACGTTCGCCCCGCGCCTCTGCGTCGTTCTGATTTCCGGATTAATTAAGAGCGTCGTAAAATGTTTTTAAACCCTGTCGCGTTACTCCAGCCAATTATTCTTTCTCCTCTTCCTTTCTTTCTTCCTTTCATTCTCTTCTTTTTCCTCTTTCTTTTTCTTTTTTTTTCTTCTTTGTCATAGACAAGCAACTGCTGCGTCCGCGACTTTGCGCAACGACAGGAGGGATCGCTCGTCGTCCTTCCTAATGAATATCTAACGCGACGAGGACTCCTTTCACGAGGCTGTAAAGCGTGCGCGACACGTCGCGGCCGGGGAATAAAAGCCAGGACGGACATTCGCGACGTTCGCTGCTTTTAATTCCTGCGAATCGTCTGTCGTATAAGTTAATGAAGAACGAAAGGCGAAACGCGTGTATAAAATGGACGCTGTGATGGGTATCTTTGAAGATATTGTTGAATCCCATCGGACTGTACCTGTTAGGTTGTGTTAGGTATTGTTTCACCTACTAAATATTGCAATGAATATTATTTCTATTTCGAGTCAGTTCACTTTATTTAGTAATACTGCTAAAATATTACTAAATTTGTAAGCAACAAAATGTTTCGCAAGTAAGTATGTTTTGTTGCAAGTAACAAAATATTCTACTACTGTATCGATCGAAAAAGCAGACACGAAAGAATTCTATAAATTTGATAAACTGACACGCAATAAAAGTGAACTGTTAATAACGATGAATATAAAAATCAATATAACGTAAACAACAATTCTTCGATTAATTATTTTATACAATGCAGACTGGAACTAATTTGCAGTGTAGCAAATATCGACAATATCATCGCAAACCGAGCACATCGAAGTGCAAATCAGGCTATTTACATAATTTCTGATACACCGGCGCTCTCGTTGTCAAACACGATTCGCGGTTCTCTTTCCAAGAGGAACGAAACCCGCGAAGAAAACGCGACAGGGTGAAACTAAATACACGCGCGTATACCCAAGGGTGGAAGGACAAGAAACGATAGAGCCGATAGTAAGGGAGAAACAAGACAGTGGGAGAGGCAGCCAGTTAGCACGGTAACGGATCAGACCTAAGTACGTACTTAGTAGACCCCAAGCACAGCCGGAGGCGTCTTAATCACGTAATTGCTCGCGAAATCCCGCGCCGGTGTATCCAGCCGTCTCCATCCACGACGAGCCGGGGCATTCCGTGGAAAGCCAACCCCCGAACAACCCCTTTTCGACCGTGACTACCACGCACACCCACCAGAAGACGAAGATAGTTGGACTACAAAGTGAACGTAAACTGCTCCGGGCTCGATATCTTCTTACTTATTCATCCGTCGTTTCGCCTCGGCAATCGAAAATTACTCAGCCGCCGAGGATGAGACCACGCGAAACTCTGTGAGAGAGGCTTTTCCAATTATACACCGGCTCGCGAAAGTATTCCAACAGTTTGCAGACACTGTTTGAATGCACCATCTCGTAAATAATTTATTTATTTGTACATATATATACATATATGTATTAACAGTTAAATAATTTAATAAAAAATTATTAACTTATACATATATATTCAAATTTAATAATTAATAACAAATATTTTAATATTTACTTATATAGATATATAATTAATAATATTATTTTTCAAATAATTTATATTAAATAACTTTATATATATATATATATATATATATATCAATTCTGATCAATTGTGTACAAGGAGCATTTTGAAATTTGTCACAGAATGTTTATCTACTATGTCAAGCGAGATTTTTAAGAAACTACATTTAATATTTTTCTCTGTTAAATATATGTCTGCATTAAATATCTTGTAAACTCTGTTTGCATCTCGGGAATTTGAAATGTATCGAGAGATCGTATCCAACAATAAGTCTGAAAGCTTCGATCAAATTTGGTTGGGTCGTTTGAGAATTTAAATATTTGTACAAAAGAAATTTTAAAGATTTGAATTAATGATCTGAACGAGTTCGGGTTCGAAACTTATGTATAAATTCCGTTTAAACTACAAGCTCAATTAACTTCGCTGCAACCCCTTATCCAGCCCCTCGTTAAACTTCTAATCGCCAACAAAGCATCCAGGCACGCTCGCACGGCCATAATAAAAATTTGTCTCGCCGCGGGTGGCAACCAGTTTACGAGCTTTCTATAGAACAGTGGTGTCTGGGGGTGGCTCTGTTTTCCCAAAACGATAGTTACGATCACGAGCTTGACCATTGTTTCCCCTCTCTCCCCGGCTATGAACGATCGCGAAGAAGTGGCTCTGCTCAATATTCAATAATTCGCCGGTCAACCGTGCTCGCTCCCCCTAGGGTCGTTCCACGACCCACGCATAAAATATCGCCGAAACAAATCGGAAGCCGGCAGTCCATCGCTGGCAGTTCCGCTGCCCGCCACGAAATAGAGGTTAACTTCTTCCGGCCTCTTCGACCGGCAAGCAATCACGACGATATCTCACGTTAATGGCGCTATCAACCACGATGCCCGGCCGCCTCGTTCGCGATCACTTCAAGAACAAAGAAACGATAATTGCCACCCTCCTTCGAGGAAAACTCGCTCCCCTGCTGCAAAGACGGTAGAAGCTTCGATAGGAAACGAATAACGTATCACCAAGTGGTAATTTGCATGATTGCTTGCCGGCAGCTTGTTATTTCTCGCAGCTTGCCACGTAGAATTCCCCGCTATGAACTTAACCCAGAGCTGGATAGACATACCCTTAGCTAGAATTTCCTACGAGTTAACTTTCCTCCATTGAGATTAATTCGCGGACTTCTCGACGAGTTTCCTTCCCTGTCTCCTTCGCTGACTCGCGAATTTCCCAACGCGCTTTTCCCGGGTATTTATACTTGGTAACGAGGCTGACAAACATCCGTGTCTCGTGGTTTTGTTACTTGTCGTAGAAGCCAACGAAAGAGATTGGTCGTATTCTATGAAAAAGAATTTTTTTTTTTTTCGAGACGCATTTTCAGTCAAATAAAGAATATTACTTTCGAGGTGATAAATTCTACGATTTATCACGCTGTGGACAACAGCAAGCCTGCGAAAATCTTCAATAAAATGCCCGCGAGGAAGAAGATCAGCTGCACGCGCGAAACCCCCCCGAAATTACGAGCTACGCGACGAGATTAGAGTCGACGACACGAGGGGCCGGGGTTTTTCGCGCCGCGCGCGAGAGAAACGTCGAAACATTCGGTTTTAATAAACGATAAACAAACCGGCGAAGGATCGTATACGTAAAAATAGTAGGAGCGCCGGCCACCCCGGGAAGGAAAATAATATTCGAGACCGTTGTGTGATATTCGTCGTCTACGAAAACGGCGCGGCCTTACGTCCCAATGGCTCTAACGTTATTTCCGAGCAAGATTTGCCTGAAATTTGCTTCCGTGCCCGTACCAGAAGCCCATAAATATGTAATACCTCCCATATCGTACGGTTCGCTTTCCCTCCACCTCCGCTTTCTCTCTCTCTCTCTCTCTCTCTCTCTCTCTCTCTCTCGAGCAACGCCATCCCACTGTGCTTTCGTGGCCCCGTCGCCGACTCACGGTGACTCTCGCAACCCCTTACGTGTTTTTGCGGGGCTGTAGTAGCTCGCGGCAATATAAGGGGAAACACGGTAAATCATTTGTCCCGAAAGAAAACACAATGCAATATCCCGGTCGTCCCGGTCGAGACGCCACCGCGTATGCCTCTCCTCCTCCTACTCTCCCTCGTTTCTATCTCTCTCCCCTTCCTTATTTCTTCTCTCACCCCTTCTCCGTATACTTCATACTTCGCTTTTCTCGTTCTTTTCTTTCCCTCTCGTCCTTCCTTCCCATCCCTCTCCACTCCTCTCTATTCTTTCCGCCGCTGGTACCGGTCTCGCGCAATCTTGGCGTCTCTCCGTCGTTTTTTCGGGGGGAACCGCGCGAGCCATAAGTCAACCCCTTACATCGGCAAAAATGCTTTAAAGTGGCACGCGCTCTTATAAGCCTTGCACACCACGCCGAGAGAACGTTTTAGTCGTTTAGTCGTTTACGAAGAGAGCAAGAAAGAGTGGAAAGAGATCGGTGGAACGTGTTTTATCGCCGCTGTTAAACGGCCGACGAGAGTGACACGCGGCCAACCTTCGCGACGATTCCGAACGACGCGTGTCGTTAAAGTCCAACTTCCTCTGGCCCCGAACACGGGATAACGCCGCTTTGATTTATGTCGGGAGAACCGAGCCACGTGAATGCAAAGATTTGTACGGATGATTCTAACAGAAGATTACTCGTTGCTGTGATTTCGTTGTTGGTCGTCTGCACGTCTGTGGAGAGCAGCGAGTGAATTTCAACTGCTAGAATGGATCGAACGCTTCAGATTCAGCGTACGAAAGAGGAGAAAGCGATTTCCGAATTCTTGCGTAAGTGTAAATTCGATCAATTCCCCCGTATCGTATGGTGTTTCAATCCATCGAATATTCCTTCTTTCGAGCCTCGAACTTTTTACGAAAAGCACGAATATTATATTTCGGACGATCCTAAAGGAACAAGAGGTGAAATCGGCTTATACCGATCTTCCCCGAGCATCTTCCTACAACACTATCACTTGTACGATGTATACTTTGGAATTAAGCGGTTCTCGCTCGGTGGTTCGATATTATTTGTCCAAGCGGAGGCATGGAAAAGGGCAAACACAGTCGAGTGTCGATGGTGCAGAGCACGAAATCGTATCTCGAACAAGGGGGTCGCATTAGAGCCCCTCGTGAGGTTGGCCAGGAAACTCGACATATTTCTCCCCTGTGTGTTCGGTTATCGGCCATGACAGACGCCGAGAGAAAAAGAGAAAGAGAAAGAGAAAGAGAGAGGAAAAGAGAGAAGCAGAGACAGAGAGAGGGGGGACAAAAGTCGGGGGAGTAGGAAGAAGTGGCGAGAGGAAGAGGACGGTAAACCGCGAACCAGAAAGCATTTCTCGACATAACCTAAAATAATGCCCGACAGAATCGAACAAAAGCATGAAATATGGACTGAACCGACGTCACCAGTCCCTCTGCCACACACGGTAACTTATGATACGCTTCCTCTCTCTTTCCACGCACGCTCCAAGGAAAACATTGTAACGCGACGACGTGGCCATTGTAATTTAACGGATGCGTTCCGCCGTTCGCGAGATTTTTATCTTTTTCTCCCTGTTTCGTCCCTCGAGGTTTTCCCTTTTTTTCCTATTCTCTTTCTTTCTTTTTTTTCTTTTTTTTTTGGTCTTCCTCTCTTTTCCGATTCGTCGAGAGTTCCGTTTCTTTCCAGGAGCAGTTTAAGAAGAACTAGCTTAAAACCCCGGCGAGCAACATGACAAATTCTTCCGCACGGAGAAAGGAACGATTTAACGACTCGTCGCTGTACAGAGTGCTTTCTGTTCGTGGGAATCTTTCACTGCGAGAAGACGAAGAACGCGCTATAACGAGGTTAACAAGCGAATGGTCCTTTCGTCGAGCTTCATGAATAGCAAAGTGCACGCAGGGAGAGCTGAATCCGAGAGTCACGATGAAGAAAGCTTTGACAAGCTTGAACGCTATGAAATATGAATCTCAATCAAATGATATTACATACAACGCGCAACGATAGATGCATTAATTCGTATAAAAAAAACTGCACGACTCGTACCCCAGTACGATTCGTCTCACTGAAAGGCCCAGAAGCAACTGTTCTGATCAGGAAACGAAGACGACTTTTTTTGCCATAAAATTTTATCGATATGCAAACATTTGAAAACAAATTACAGGCGCGATCGCTCGGTGCCAGGCCACTTCCACTCGAGGTCACGTGACCCAAATCAACCAATCGCTAATTTTCGTTGCATTAACGTTGCATTAGACCTGAAGAGGCCCGATTTTCTGGATTACCCCCACTAAAATCACTTTCAGTGATAATACATATAGATTTCAGCGTAACTTCTCGTTACAATTCTCGCCCAAACATGCAATTGTATTTCAAAGAAGTAACAATCCAATTCTAATATCTCGAATCTCAAATTGTCACGAGCAGAGATCGAGCGCGAGGAATGAGATAAATTTGAGAAACTTGGGACGAAATTTTACATACAACTTCGTTACTTTCGTAGCCTATATATTATAATATTCTCAGAAACCAATCGATTTCGCGGTACAAGGCCAAGAGTGTCTACGCGTTGTCCTACGGGCTGTCGACCCTCCCTCCCTCCCCTTTCTAGTTTGCTCTCTGCATAGGCGTAAATTATAATGCCGGGGCTTAGAGACCGCCACTCTGACAAATTACAGGTTTGTTCTCCGGTCACAGGGACGCGCGTCGGAGATAGATTTCGTCGTTCCATCACCGTCGCTCTCTCCAAGCCGGACCTCGCATGGCTATGCATATTAATTCAATTTCAACCCTCTCCCCTTCCAAGTTTCCAAAACTCTCCACCTCTTCAACCAGCTTCGACGTTTTATTTTCCTGTTTCTCCCTTTTCCATTTCCCCTTTTTTCGTTTATTTCCGATCGTTTCGTGTTACGTGTTTTATAATATTTTCGTCGTTCGTGAAACGAAGACTAATTCGTAATCAACTAGCTGAAAGTTATAAAATTTACGCGCACAGTTTCAGTTGTTTCGTTAGCAACCTTCTCGCTGTTAATTTCTAATTAATTGGGATTCAAATTGGGAAATATACGTGTGTTGTACTGAAATAAGCGCACGCAGCCTGTACACAGGCAACCTGCAATGCAGCGAAGCAATTGCAGCGGTGAACGCTCCAAGTTGCGACAAAACATTTGTCACAGATCATCTGTTAAAAAGTACGCTTTTTTCCTTCTTCGTTCGTGAAACAAAAAAGAGTCAAAGTCTTTTGACCAATAAAATGGAACAGAGCATATTTTTCAAAATAGACTCAAGAAAAGAGCAAAATTTGTCTCGCCAATTGAACGTTACGGAGCACCGTTAAGATTTTACATATTTTTGCGTTATAATTTCACAGAAATTCAACTTGTTAATCAGTGCCGTTACGGTGGCTCTCATAAACCGCTTTACCGCCGACGCACTACTCCTAAGATACTCGTCCACGATCCAAAGGAAGTACCAGGGAGCGTTTCGCCTTCGTAAGACGACGTCGTTTCCGTTTCTCGTTTCCATACCGGCCGCGGGAATTAATTGCAACGACCGTGTCTTAATTGATAACGAACAGCATTAAGTTCTCGCGTAATGTTCCTGCCCGAAATGCGAGACGAGGGACGCGTGAACCAATGGAAATCGCGACGGAGGGTCAAAAGAGACGGAGGAAGATCCTCCGTCTCCAGCCAGTCCAGACTAACGGCCGACCGTGAAAGCAGGAGGTGAAATAATGCCGGCCACGAAGCCGTATTTGCATTAGCTATTCGTTTGACCCTAAAAACTGTCGGAACGGCACCGGTGGCTGCTCGTAAAGCCAGGCTATATTACAAGGGAATTCGCAGCCACGCTCGAAATCTGAAACTCGACTCGAGACGGGTTCCGAATTCTCGCGATTCTGTGATTGGGAGAGAAGATTCGTTGGTGGTGGCTTCAGAAGCGAAGTTTAAAACTTGACTCTTTCCTCGGATATACACTACATATACACTAATACATACTACATATTAATATATATATATATATATATATTAATATACTAATATACTACATATTATTAATTAATACATATATATTAATATATTTAAGGTATATACAGACATACTATACATAATATACATACTAATATATGTATTTAAAAAATTTTAAAAGCAGAGAAATTATTTGGCGATAATGTTGATACTGCGTAGTATTATATAAATTAATGTTTGTATTGCATTGTAACTGCATTGTAACTATTATAGGTAATTGTATAAAATTTCCACAACAATCATCAGAACACCGTTACCAATTAATCTCCATTCCACGTGATGAAACATTGATCGTGTAATTGCTAGATCTGACGTAGCTTTGCAATTTTACTACTCGTCACTTAGTCCAGATTGCATTTTAATCCCAGTTTTCATTAAAAATATTAATCGATAAAATTGACGAGAAATTTCTCTCGAAACCATACCCCTAATGTTGCTAATTTTATCAGCTGAAAGGGCTGAGCCGAATTTCCTCGCGGATTGAGATAGTTCGTGAGTTACAACCTCGCGATATCTCAAAGCAGGAAGAGCACACAGTGTAATAAAGAATATCCAGCCGCGAGTAGTAAAACGCCGAATTACATGCATCATGCACGACGTGAAGAATCCACGAGAAAGAAAGTATTCGTGCTCTTACTTACCCCGTGAATCGATGGTTCGTGGAACGCTCGGTGTCGTGGCGTACTTCTTTCTCAAAAAAAAAAAAAAAAGGAGGATGGCTGGTCGCGGACGTTGCACGCGGGTCAATCCTTCGTTTCGTCGATCGCGTGTCTTCGGTGTGTCTCGACATGACGAATACGCCACGGCTGGCCGCACAATGTATCAGATTTTACGAGCGACCACCTAGAAAAAGGAAAAAACGAGCGAAAGAAAGCAGAGTGACGGAGGAGAGAAGGAACGGGGCGGGAGGAAAAGAAGTTGAACCGAAGCGGAGCGGGGCGAACGAGGGCGAAAGAGGTGAAGGGACAAAGAGCAGCGACCGCGGGGGCAGATTTTATTACGTTATTTTGTTAATGCACTCGAAGACTGGTGATCCGCGTACCTCCAACGTCCAGCGAGAAAATATTACGTTCGTACGCGGTCAAAACACCAGCCATGAAAGCATTTTACGCATTCCTTTGTCGGCTTGGCCCGCAAAGTTTCGCCTACGCAACCTTTCTTCCTAAGAAGACGCTTCTTCGACCCTTTAAACCGGACAGATATGGCGTAACATGGAGGTTTGAAGATCATAGTTGAGAAATATACTCGATGTATTCGAAATTAAAGATTATTCGATACATTCGAAAGTATCGTACCTCCGAGTTCGTAATTAAGTAACACTATTCTCCGCCGCGATACGCGAACCTGAAATTTTCATTTTTGAAACTTGAAGTTTCATAACTTGGTAATTTGAGGGAATACGTGTGTTAGGTGTGTGCGTGTTTTCATAACTCGAAGAGAAACGCACGTACGTTTTCATAACCTGAAGAAACACACGTATAATAACCGCAGAACCAAGTTTTATATTTTACGAGAATATTTTATATTTCTACAATTTACGAAAGCTACAGTCACATTACCATGACTTTTCAGACCTGCGTGTCTGCTAAAGTAGACCTCGAGATTGTTCCACTACTGTAAAAAATTATAATCAACCTATAGTTCTTTAAATTTGAGCATATTGCAGCTTAAACCTAACCTAAACCTAACATCGTCGTGAAAAGGCGAGACAAAGTCGAGTAAACGAAACTTGGAGAACGGTTCTGCTCTTTTTTCTTCGCGAAAGAGGATAATAAACCGCGGATACGTAGAGACAATAAGACACTGATAAGGAAGAAACATCGTGGCGGTTTGGTATAAATAGGATGCGGCTAGTAAACGAACGAAGTCGTAAGCAGTTGCCTCACGTACGCAATTTTTGCCGCCGCCGCCGATCCTCTGCCCGAATATTACAAGCACGGACGATTTAGCGCGGCGACGAACACACCGGCGACTCCCGTTGCATGTTTGCACGGAAGATCGTAGGGGTTGTTGCCGGAAAGGTTAATTTTAGTCGCCCACCACCGACGACGCCTGAAATCGCGAGTCAGGCGTCGCATTCGTTCTTGGGTGAAGGAATTTTCTGACAAACTTTTTTTTTGGCAATACATCCCATGCGATGAAAGAAAAATCCGAAAATCATCATCAGAAAGTGATAACGTGATTTTTAATTTAACTCTGACTGCGATAGAATGTAACGTTATCGTACAAAAGTTTTACTCTAATCAATGGTTTACTCTTGCCTTAAAGAAATATAGAATTATATATATAATTATATATCAATGTATCTGCATATGTAATATATCTGTATATGTAATCTGTATATAATATATGTATATGTAATTATATATATTATATATATCAACATAATTATACATATCAATGAATCTTTCCTCGAAAACAGATCTTAATTTAATCTCGTTTTTAATCCCGAAACATTTGAAAACCTCTTTAAGGTTATGTGTATGCCTTGCCAAACTTAAACAACTCTGAATATTCCAGAAGTTTTCAAGCAGAGTCTCGCGAAGAATTGTAGAAACTCGTAACAATTTGTCTCGCACGCAAACCACTACGTACCATTTCTACTCTCGTATCGAGGATTAAAAATGAAAGATTATTGGAATTAAGATTAAAACGGAGATAAAAGAGTTCGGTGATCACGTGCGAGAGCACTCTGTTCGGTCGAAATGCTTTGAAATGCTCGGAAGCTTGGACCTCAACGACCGGAAGCCTCGATGGAAAGCCATTAAAGTTGCATATTTGGAGGAAACGCGGCCCGTTTCTGGCGAAAACGGTATCCTTACGATCCGTTTCTACCGGCGAGCTTTACTGCCGGCGTTTAAAGTCGTCTTAAGGACAGTCCTGTCGTCTCGAGAGCCGCCTCGTTTCGCGAACGGCCAGCGGAGGCAACGCGTGTCTGTCAATAAACACGCTTCGAGGTATTTTAACAGCGGCAATAATTTTCGTCGCATCGTAAATCAACGTGGGCAGCCGCGATGTGCGAAGACAGGGCGCACCCTGACTTCCCCTTTCTTCCTTTTGGCAGTGGTGTTCCTGGACGGTGGAGAGTGTCTTCTCGGACGAGAGTAGTTGACAAACCAAGTTTATGCCCTTATTAGAAATTCTAAAATACACTTTGTAAAACTCTTTGAAACTTGCTGGCAAATTGGACTGACAAAACTTTCGTTCATCTTTCATATAATTCTATTCATTTGTCAATGAAATTACGTTGTTGGACATCGTTACGTTATTAGATTATCTACGTAACGACATTCACTCTCGCTTTAAAGTTAGAACAAAAGGCACTGAGAAGAGAGCAGTATGTTTAAAACCGTTTATAAAATCGCAAGTAATATTCCTCCAACCGATAGAACGTAAAATAAACAGTCGTAAAGGAACTCGCACGAAAGGAACGAATGGATTAAAATAGAGGTCGTAAAGCAGGGAATATCGTAGACTGAAAATTATGAAGTTAGGTTGTCAAGAATAAAATCCTTCAGACGCATTCGCGTGACGATAATTTCGTTTTAACGAGCAATTCGATGGAACATCGAAACGGGCATATCGCTGGAAATGAAACACGCGTTCCTCTTTGCTCCTCCGCCAGTCATTTAACATTCCTAGAGGCGTACGTGTCGTATTGATTCAATGAATGCACGGCGCGGCGACCGTGACAGTAGTCCCGGTAAATTCCTTACCTGACTCACGGGAAGTACTTCTACGTCTTCTAGCCTATTTGCCATGAGATAATATCGCGAGTAAATTGTTGCGCGGGTCGATCATATTTTAGAACGACCGAGCCGAGCCGAGCCGCGCGTTTCTCCACGACGCTGATACGCGAACCTGGCGAATGTTCTCGCGATAAAACCGTACCGTTGCATCGATAACAGCTACACAAGCTACACGATTTCGTACTAGAACGTCAAACCAACGACCCATAAGCTTCTCCAAATTACCGTCTACAACCTGGTTAATTCCACGATCTTTTCATTTAAAGCTGGACGACCATAAACTTTACATCACGCTGATCAATTCCACGAATTTTTTTCCTTCGAATGTCAACGAACCGATTTTTTACTTAAATATCGGACCCGTCAATTCTATGCATCAATCAATCGAAAGATTTTTAATTAAAAATTTTACCTCCCACGATGAATTAGTAATTATAACTCTACAACTTTTTCACTTGGAAATCGATTCTGTAATTATTTTACTCAAAAACCAGCAACCTAACCGATCAATTCCACAATTCTTTCTTTTTTATCCAGTGATAAAAGCTCTTACACGTGCTCGAATTAAATCCCTCGCTCGACGATTGAAACAATCGCCGCCCGTTTTTCATAGGGTGCCATTCGCAACGACGAAACTTTTTATCTGTCACGCTGACGAAATTCTCGAGCCCGGGGCAGACTCGTTTCCGCCAGAATGACGATGGACTATTAAATTTATAAATCGCCAGTCAACACAATTGGTCGCGCTCGTGGATACGTGACGGCAGATCAGTCACGTAGCTGTTCAACCTCCCCCTGAACCAGCGGAGGAAACGCGAAGGAGCGTACCAACGCGAATTAAGAGGAGCAAGGGTGACCGTTTCGTGTACGAGTTTCGGTCGAGTTAATGGTTTTTCAACGAGCGAGGGACACGCGAGTGAAAGCGCCCCGTGATAATTCGACAGCCGTGAAAGCACGTGGACACATCGTTAAGGAACACGCTTGTAAGTACCTGCAGCTCGGGGAGGAGGTACGCGAGGCGGATAAGCGTTTTACGTGCGAGTCCCTCGCATTTACATACGACCGTGCACGATGATCGTTGGGATACGCAACGTCGACATCGTGTTCACGGGGAAAGATGATACGTCATAATTCTTCGGTGAAAATCGAATCAATTCTCCAACGCCTACGTACGACGTTGATACACGCGGATAACGGAGCGACAGTGATACTTATTTCGCGCGAAGGCGATTGTTCAATGTAGAATCAATCGTACAGTGGTTTGATGTTGAATAAGTTATCTATGTGTACTTATCAGATTTCGTGTTGTTGTCACATTATTGGAATAAGTGTTAAATAAAATATCTGAAAGAGAAATAAAAATCATCAAAATAAAGGTTGAAACATATATATATATATATAGAGTAATTGATAAATAAATATAATAAAGTAAAAGAGAGTAAAGTTTTACGTTCGAAAGTATAGAAGAACAGATAAAATAATATGTATGTAAAATTAAATTGTTCTTGGAAAATAAACATCAATTGATGCTTTTTTCATTATTTGAATGAAAATGTTTAAAACACCCTATATATAGTGGCATTTAATTTGAAGCTCCATCGAGATTCTCACAAGATAAACCTGAACATTGAAAAATAATGGGATTTCATCAGGAGGACTTTACGAAAGGGTGCAACGCTTTAAATAATGTCGAAGCATAAAAAAAGATTGTCGCGGCAACGAACGTAATATCGGGCGAGCCGATAAAGCATAACGAGCCATGCTCCAGGCTCGACTCCCCCTTTTCCAATTTTTCAATTTCCATTTCACGTTTCCCACCGTGTTTTCCACGCGAGAGGACACGAAAAAAATCCGCAAAGCGGGTCTCAAATTGCCCCGGCGGAAGCCGGGAAAGTGAGTCATATTTCCACGTACGCGCGACGACCCCTTCGTTCCTGAGGATTGTACACGGTGAACAAAAATATCTTGGAATGTATACAAACTGTGATAAACCACATTTATACCACATTTATACCAACAAAACGTGTGCACTGAACATTTATATGCCTCGGAAAGAAAGAACATATCGGAACATATATTCACATATATTTCACAGCTTTCACAGCTTCAAAACTCGGGCGATACGTTCTTTTCGGTTTTGAAGCGGAATGTAAGAAGCGTAACGTAATTCGAAATGAACGAAATCGAGTCGGAAAAGAATTTTCGCAAATCGAAAATAAATGCCAGGAAAGTCCCAAGGTATACTCTTTCCTGATATGAATATACAAAGAATTTTTGTCAGCACGTCAGTGACACAATAGAGAATAATGCATAAAGGAAGATCGCTGTAAAACAGTAGTATCTCTTCTTTGTTTTTGAACAAATTTATTTCATTTTTTTCATTTTTATGATGGGAAACATAGAATGAAAAATTATAAAAATAATCGTGTCAATCATAGTACAAAAAAATACTCAGACGTACCATCTTGCAAAATTATTATTAGTGGCCCAATCTCAAAATCTTTCCACACAATGTATCTGGATTAAACGTGAACAAATTATTGTGTGGAGTACCTTTTTGTGAGACGGCTTTAATTATTTCTTGACCCATAACGCCTCCAACGATGGCACACACTGGACTAATTTGAGCGTATAAATCACTCCTGAACCGATAATAAATTTCATCATGTAATTTTCAATGAATTAGAAATTAAAATTTTTAAATAACATTCATAACATTTTTCTAATACATACTCAATTAAATGATCTATTTTATCTTCGAGATCATACTTTTTTATAATTATATCAACCTCTGCTTTGAAATTTTCAGAACCTCGCTCACTAGGTAATGGATCTTTGCCATACTTCTCGCGATAATTGTGCAATACTGCAGATAAGAATAGATAATGTACAAATGTTTTAAATACGTTATTATAAAAATCTTCCCTTACTTACTTAATATCATATAGTATACTTCTGAATCTTTGGAAAGAGAAGATTTTGTGACATTTAAAATTGATTTAAAAGGTACAAAAGTCTCTGTATGTTTTTCAGTTACAACTATATTTTCAAATTTTTCCTTTTGTATTGGTTCACCACTGTCTGAGATTTGTATTTTCTTTGTTTGTACTACGTCTCTGTAAAACAGAGTTTTAGTTTTTAATAATATATTTACATTAATAAACCACTGCTAGAAGTCTAGTTTGAAACTCAACTTACTCAACATATTCATGAGTCATCAAATCGGCAAAAGTATAACCTAACAATCCCCATACATCTCCAGCAAAAAATTTGACATTGTGTTTTCTACATGCCTCGTTAATCCTTTTTATTTGCATAATAGTACATTGTGTTGCACAAACTACATTAAACTCGCTAAAATATGTATCTGGTTTATCATCGACATTAGATGTATCTGCTTTTACATCAACCATAGAGTTTAAATTTTGCGCTCTTGGTACAGATGCTTCAGCCCTCTACAAACAAAATTTCCATATAAATAACATACCATCCTATATATTCAAATCTATCTACTTACATTTTTTCCGAGTGATTCTTTAGGTGCTAAAAATTGTGAGCACCAGTCCTCAACTGCTACATTCCTATGATCCAGAAATGTAACTGCTTTAACACCTGCTAAAATGATATTTTTTGCTATTTCCGCTCCATATCCATTTAAGCCTATTATTAAAATTTTCGCTGCTCGTAATCTACAATTATTTAATATTGCACGTTAAACTGAACATTTACATGTATTTATATTATTTATATACTGAATATACTAAATATTACTATAATGTATTCTTAATTATTCTTAATTAATTTCTTAAAATAAAGATTTATTATATTTTATAAAAGTTTTATTATTATTTTATTATCCTTAATATTATTATTATTATTATTATTATTATTCTTAATTGATTTCTTAAAATAAAGATTTATTCTATTTTATAAAAGTTTTATTTGTTACGTTTCAAAATTTCTAGGTTAAATTAGGCTGTACTTGCCTTTTCTGTGATTCTAAACCCCATAATCGGATTTGTCTATCATATAATTCAGCCTCATGATCTGTTAGTTCTACGTTTCGATTTTTGTCTTCGACCATGTTAAAAAATGTTAAATAATATTTAAAAATGTGCAACCGTCAAAATACGTTCTAAAATTTTGCCGACGCTTGCACTCAAATCATAAAGTGTAGCCAACGTAACAATGTATTAATGTAAATAATAGAAACAAACGACAACCGTTCAATAATTGGCAAATTATAATGTTTAATGCAATTAATTTGCACAACGAAATGTCTTTGTCAATTCTATATGTTTTAAATTCCATATGTTTTAATTCTAAATGTAAGGTAATAAGAAGCATGTTATTTAAACGACATGAATGAAGTTTAAGTTGGATCAACTGTTGGGGCGTTAAAGAGTTTTTACAACTATTATATGTGTGTTCTATCTGTTCGTTTAGAATGTTTTATTTAAAACAAAACAGCAGCATCCTTTCCAAATGATAAGGCAAGAATCGCCAACTATGAAAATAGTATAAATATTTTGCAAATATAATTTTTAAGGTTAGGTTGTAAGTAGAGAAATATAACAGATGTCAGTTCAATGCGATCCGCTGCTTTATATATATTTTTAAAACTATTAACATTGTCCAAAACAAATGTTGCTATAGTTTTATCATTGCTCGTCAATATGTTTTTCAAATTATTCATAAACCACCAAAAATCTTTCTGCTAGCATCCTTATAATCGGTAATAAAAATTGAAAATTGGATGTATTTCAAATAAGTGGACACAAAGCAGCGTACAAAATACTCTTCAAAATGTTTGATAATGAGTTTTACTATAAAAACTCCTGATTGCATTAAAATTGTTTTTTTTTAATTGGCTGTTTTACAAGTGTAATCTGAAATTTATGCGCGTTTGATAACAAAGTTTATCTAAAAGCCAAATTTAAAGCCATTACAATTAATACATTAAAATAATTGGTTTTAATAGAGTGTAGATAGATAAAAGGTGCAATCAGAGTTATTTCTATAGCTTATCATTGACCTTATGATCTGAATGTTTTGAAACCTGACCTCTGCAAAATATTGACTATAAAAAAATAAGCTTGACCTTTGTTATTGTCATAATAATCAAACATTTACAACGATATGCTATAATATCACGTCTAATTTATACCTTTATTATTCAGTGATCATTTAATATTTATTTATTATTGCTAATATTTATTTATTACTGCTAATATTTTAAGTGTTAAACATTAAATTAAATTAATTTTTTTTTCATTTAATATTCTTAAAAACTAATTAGAGATTTTTTATATGTAAAAAAGATATCTGGCCTGCAAAGTATAATGAAAAACTATTGTAGAAGATATGAATATGCCTGAGGACGAGTTTGTGGAGAAAACATTTGTATACAAATTTCCAACATGTACTACAAATCAAGAATATGTATTGGAAGTACCATTAAAGATACCATATGGTGGAAATGTCAAAGAACTTATGTACCGTATAATGTCATCTTTTAAGTTGCCATGCTATGTAGAATCAGATCTGTTGCAATCATTGGAGCATGCTATTAAAACACTAACATTAGAATTTTATGACGAGAAAGCTGAAAAAACTCTTGAAGATGCAATATCAGGAAATCTGGATATTGAAGATATTATAAAAAACTGGGAAAAAACCTACAAGCAAAAGACAGCAGAATATGCTGATCCTATTGGAACAACGGACGAAGAATTATTTGCTGCTGCATATCACAAATTGGTACACTCTCCGTCATTAGAACCTATTCTTCAAGCAGAACATAAATTTGGAAGAGACGTAACTGAAGTTATTCAAATGAGAGATTCTCACTATGAACAACTTACTCAAAAGTTAGTAGCAATATTGTACCACGTTGTAAAGAATTTTTTGTACATATTTCTTACACTCTTGGGTTCATATGTTGTACTAGAAAATAAAAATGCAATTTATATACTAATATCTACACTGCACAAAGCAATTTATTGTTATAAGTGATATATTTATCGCTTGCATTCACCTTTCTATACAGATTATTAGCAGCTTTATAAATCAATGATCATTTTTTATAACGAACCAATCTCTATCTATCTCAACCATATTAATATGCATGAACATCGTCTGTAACAACTGGAATGCAGTTAATATTTCTGTGCCTAATGCAAACAATAACAATATAGCTTCAATTTTCTACAATATTAATATTGTTGTTTTAACTTGCAATTGAGCAAATACGATTGATACCCAATATTGTTTTTGAAACATCATTAACTTGTTATTGTACGAATGTGTGAGAAAAAACAAAGGGTATAGGAAAATGTCAATAAAATGTATTGCAGGCAAACTGAGGAAATGCGAGTTGCTGTAGAATCTCTTGAGGCTGGTTCTACGGAAAAGTCTATAAACGAAATGGCGGGACGGCATTTTGAGGAACAAAGTTTATTACAAGGTCACTGGGGATCAAGAGTCGACGCATTGAAATTAGAGCAAAGGCGACAATATCGTAACTGGATCATGAGATTACTCGAAGAACAACAGACCAATATGTTACCAACTCCAGTGTACGTTTTTATAAATGAAATAAATAAAAGCACGATATGGATATGATAGTAATAGATCATATGACTATTAGGGGTTCACCAATATTATCGATGCCACCGATACGACCGGCATTAGACAATTTTGTTCATAGTGAAGAGAAGAATACGGCCGAATATCCTATTTCGGAGGAAAGTTTTACTATACATTTGGGTTCTCAGATGAAACAGATGCACAATATACGTATACTCACTGGCGATGTTTTGGACTTTTGTAGAACAAAAAAGAGCGACTCTGGGTTGGTAAATTAGAAAAAAATATTGACTATTTTGTATTTAAATTGAATGTGAAGGAAAGTGTTTCATTTGTTTCGGAATAGAATGGATCCAACGCCTCAAAGACTACAGACTGCTCTAGGATTATATTCTAACGATTTGTGTGGATTAGTACTGCTAAGTGACAATCATTTAGGAAGTTACTCGGGAATAACGAAAGGTGTCGCGTTATTTTCTTGTATATTAAATTAGTAAGAACTACAGTTCAATTGCATTTAATTAAAAATCAAATTATTTTTAGAGTTATGTTCAATATGTCAATTAACGACAGAGTTTCATTTCCCGCCAATCGACGAACAATTGGAGAAAATTCGAGAAGATGTGAAGGACGCTGTTGCCTGGAGGCAAGCACATCACAGAGAAGCAAACGATTCGCAAGTAAGCGGAAATAAACTAGAATTGTAAAGGATTATATATTGCTTTTGCGATTCATTCTAAACATTTTTTTTTTTCTACAGACAAAAAGGTCAACGGGTAGTAAAAGTTTGCAAACAGGCGATGTTTATATCACGAGGCATTCAAATTTAGCGCAAGTGCATGTAATTTTCCATATGGTTGTAAACGATTCGTTGCGATCTGGTGAGTAATAAATATTTTCTTAAGTGTAGATTCTTCATGTTGTTGACAAGAGTTTTTTTTTTTACCTCAATTTACAGGCGATATCAATTCGAGGCACCCGGTCATTTTAGGATTGCGAAACATTTTGAAAACTGCTTGTTGCAACGATGTAACGACACTAACAATTCCTATACTTCTCGTTCATGAAATGTCCGAGGTATATTTCGCTTAAAAAGAAAAAAATGTTCCTTGGAAACATTTAAATAAGTTTTGTTTTATTGTTATCCTAGGATATGACTGTTGCATGGTGTACAAAAAGAGCAGAACTAGTTTTCAAATGCGTTAAAGGATTCATGATAGAAATGGCATCTTGGGGTGGCGCTGAGTTGAAGAATCTACAATTTCTAGTACCAAAGGTGATTTAATTTGATTTATGAAAATATAATGGAACAAATGATTGCCCTACTTGATTCAGATATTTTTGTTACAAAAATTTATATTTTCTAGGGAATGTCAGAGGAAGTATTTGGTACTCTAGCCACAATGTTACCGAGTATATTTCGAGTGTCAAATCCATTGGTATTTAAAGCGACAAGCACACCTCAAACTCCAAAAAAATGAACGACTCTCTTGCCATTGTTATCGTATACGCGTTAAAAATATTGAAGTATTTGTTATTATAGTATATCATATGTCTTGACGGCAATAATTCGTTCTTAGCATGAACGCGATATCGTTGAATAAATGCCTGACTCTTAACGAGCTATATCATTTACGCACAACTAATTTTCCAAGAACCGATATTGAATGCTAATCTCATTTCCTATATTTCCTTAATAAGCTAAATTCGTCTATCAATGATCAATATTCATCACTGATGACGTAAATTAACTGAAGCAGATACTCAAACGTGATACTATAAATATAGAATTCTTGATAAAAATAATTCGTTAAACGATTTCTATATATTTCTATAATTACAACTCAGTAATAAGATGTTGAATTTGAAAGAGAAGAAGAAAGATAAAGAGCTAATCATGAATGTGAAATAAAAAAGATATTCTGCTTTATGTTAGTTTCACATTTAGTTTCACAGTTAGTAGTTAAATGCTTACTGTTACAGACTTTATCGTGAGGCTGATAGCCAGATATGCTTCAACGTTTCCGTCGAATAATATCAGTCGTGCATTCGAATGCAATGGTTACTTGTCGCATCATTTTAATCATTCCTGTTTTCCTTTTCCCTACTTCCATCTCTTTTTTTTTTTTTTTTCGTGGCGCGATATCGTAGTGAGAGTGTAAATTAATTGAAAAAATACGCGATTAAAAGACCTGAGAGGGAAAAAGCAAACACACCGCAGAGCATAAGAGCGGATCGGGGGACGTAATCTCGCTTTATTGAAAAAGTGGTGCGTTAGCCTCTCGGATTCTGAACTGGTCGGGAACGGATTAACTCGACGCGCGCCCTGCGAATTCATTCCGAAGAATACTCGAACGATTTCTTTTACATTTCGTCGATTGTACAAACCGTTTGCACCGTGATCGTAATATTAACAAATTTGATAAAAAATTAAACTTTTTACAAAAGAAACGGTACAAAGATCGAGGGAAATATACCGAATGAAAGATGTATAATAATTGTGGAAAAAATTAAATAATTCACATTTTTGACCAAGCATAAAATAATTCGAAATCGTAGAATTATTATCGTTTTTTTTTTTCTTTTTTTAACTTTCGATCAAATTCGTCGTACGTGAATATTGACTCTCTGTGCAGTGTGTAAAAAAAAAAAAAAGAAAATCTGTGAATTGTACAAGAATTATACAAAACTAAAATCTCAAAGTATAAGAAAGCACAAGTGATCTGAATATCGCTGAAAGATTTCCACAAGACGATATATGTTGTTGTAAGTTGCAGCGCGAGGAAGAGGGAAATCGGTCAAACAACTGCATCAGGATGCCGAAGCCCCTCCTGATCCCCTCTTAATTCGGCACTGTAATCGTGAGCAGAGTATGTCGCGGATGAATTCGTTGCCATTCCAACGGATCGTTGTGTGAGAGGCATAGTTGAAACTAGTCGGTCCCGGTGCGATCGATTTAAACGAAATCGAATTTCCATCGTGTATATTTAGTGTACCACCTGGACAATGTGGCTCGGAACCATCACTATCCTCGTCTTAATTGCTACCACGAATTCAAAGTTGGTGGGTCTATACACGTGACTTTTCGACATACGACCTGATAACTATTCGCAAGCCATTTGGTGACATTTTTTATAACGTCGCCCCCAGATACGTATATCGCTCGTTCGTATAATCGTACGCACTTGCGTGCGATACGTTGCAATTTAGAATTTTAAATAACTGTGCGTTATTTATTGTTACAATATCGACACCAATGACTAATCTTTGTTAACCGTTCGACGATAATTTAACGATAATTTTCGCATCATCTTGCATTGCTGTGATTTCAAATTTTGAATTGGAACGACACTTACCGTGACACAATGGCGCGCCATAATTCGTTTTTTCCCGCCTTTTAGAGTCGGCGTTGTAGAAACTAGACGCTGTTAAAATTTTCTTTCTTTTTCTCCTCGCAGGAATAACGTTTCCTTGAAACACTGCTTCTCATATTCTCCTCTCGTTCTAGGTGGATCTATCTGAGCGTGGATTGAAGAAAGAAGACTTTTTCATGAAGATTCAAACGCAGTTCAATCTGCAAGAAGTCACCGATCTTATTCTGCAGAAGAACGAATTCGACAGTTTTCTCGATTGTTCTACGAACCTCGTGAATCTGAGAACTCTGGACTTGTCGCAGAATCACCTTCAAAGGTTCTTCTTTCTCTGCAAGGACGAGTACAATTTGCAAGTGTTGAACGTCAGTCACAATAAGCTCGAATACATCGACAACAATGCCTTGAACAACCGAATTCCGAAGCTCAAGATACTCGATCTCTCGTGGAACAGACTATCGATTGTTAACGAGACTATGCTCGAGCACTTCAAAGTAACTGCAATTGTACTTTATATCGTAATACATCGAAAACCGAACATACTGTAAATAACTCGTATCTTTTTTTCTAGGTTTTGGAATACCTTACGTTGGCCAACAATCCGATCAACAACGGAATTCATGAAAACGCTTTCTGGAACTTGAAGGTGCTGCGATATTTGAATCTGAGCAACGTGTCGTCGTCGTATTTCTCCTCGGAGTTTTTCAAAACGCTGACCAACTTATCTACCCTAGATTTATCAGAAAATCCCATCAGCGTGATCCCGTTGCTGCCAGCTAATCTAGAAGAGCTCGACTTATCCAGCACTCACGTGTCGCGATTACGAGGCATTTATCTACCCGAGCTGCGAGAGTTGAAACTGAACGGCATGAAAAATTTAACAGAATTGTTGCTCAATGACTTTGAAAACTTGACCAGTCTGGAAACATTGTCCTTAGACGGGTCGAAGGCACTGACGTTGTTTAAACTGAGTCCGTTTAACGACCATATTTTGCCACGACTGCGACGACTCTCGGTGAGGAATTGCGGACTAAGAACTTTGTCCCACAGCCTTGTGTCGATAATAAAGAGAACGCCGATTTTGAATCTGGAGGACAATCCGTGGCACTGCGACTGCAAAATGCAGTGGCTAAGCATGTCAAATGCTACGAAGCTTGTCAGTCGACAAATCAAGTAAGTAAAAATTCTCTGCTCCGTATAAATTTTTTTTTACGTTGCAATCGGAACAGTCGATGCGATCGATAATTTCAATTGGTTCCAGTGGTTTCCGCGGCTTTAGTACAGATGTCTCTGCTGCTACTAAAATTATTTTTTACTTCAAATTTCAATACATTCACATGGTGTTTGTAACGCAATTTATAACGCTTTTTATCCTTGCTTGATTTAAACTGCCCCCCCCCCCCAAAAAAAAAAAAATTTCTCGTTACTGCAACAGGGCTCTACTTATCCGAATTAGAAGTTAGTCCCCAATTACCTATCGTTTCTCGTTCAACGATATTGGCAACCAACGTTTCGATCAGCGGATTCAATCGGCAACAGCTCGACTAGTCAAAGTTCAACTAAAATTTCGTTTCAACGAATGGAATATATCTGTCGTAATACAATACGTATAATTTCCTCAATCTCCGTCGTCAGGTGCAGAACTCCGGAGCAACACGCGAACAAGCAACTGAGCGAGATACCGAGTTACGAACTCGAATGCGAAGACGACGGATCGATGTTCCGTCCAGTGTTGTGGGCCTCCGTTTTTGTACTAGTCGTGGCAATTACCATGGCCGTGGGCTTCTTCCTGTTGAGACGGCCGCTCGGCCGCTGGGACATCAGGCGGAAGAACCGGGACACGGTCACCTACACGAACGTCGACGAGTCGTCGAACGATTTGGTGAGAATTCTGGCGGTCAACGAACGAAACGAGGAGTGAACGGACGCGAACGAACAAAATTCTTAGAAATGTATTAGCTGTAGAATGTAATCAATTTGCGGAAACAAACCGAGACGGGGTTGGGAACTGAGTCTAGTTCCCTAACCGCGAATCGTGCCGAATTTCGTACAAAACTGAACTAACGTGTAGGATGTTTCAAAATTGGAAAGTCAACATTTCGACGATCTTTCGCGCAGAAATTAATTAATTAATTAATTAATTAATTAAAAGGTGTAGGAAACCTTTTTGTAACCAATTTTTGCCAATTGTGGCTGATTTATAAGATGTACCGTAACGATTAATCGTAAAAAATATTATAAATACGTCTGCTCAGTTTTTCAGCTTAGAAAAAAGCAAAAAAATTATATCAGCGACCACTTATTGGAGCTGAATAAACGCATACGTGTAAAGTTTCGTTCTACGCGCTTGATATATTGTTTTCGAGCGAAAGGAGCGTCTTCCGTCTGCTTGTACAACACCAGAAGTTAATCTAATCCGCAGGAAGATAGTTCGGAGGCGTCGAACGTACGAATCGTTGACGTTTTGAACTCTCTGCGCAGATATCGATATCGCGGCGTGAAAGTTCGCGAACTTTCATCGATCAACCGAGCATGTTTCTCTCGCTGCTCGATGGAAATTTCATCGATCGTCGAACGAATTTTGGAACATCCTGTACGGCTAATTTTCACACATACACTTTCTATATGCACGCAGCGGCGAACACGAGCCGGCGGATGAATTAACGATGTCTTCGTGTATAAATAGATTTAACGAGTAACATTGTACAGCGGGGCATCAATAGGCTTTGTGCCGTGTGGCCACGCGTCGAAACGCGGAAAAACGAGCCGTAAATACGGGGAGGCTGCGTAACAGACCGACTCTGGCGCATCCCTCGAAACAACCTCGAAACAACCTCGTGGCAACCTCGAGTGCTTGGGCATCGTCTGGAGTGGCACGGCCAACAATGTGGGACTTCTTCTTTGTGAATCGAATAAAAAAACGTCTTTTTGTCGGCGCACGTATCGCCGTGTTTTTCGAAACCCTTTACCCACCGCACACCTCTTCTCGTCGATTCCGAAACGACGGGAATGTCCGCGGCACAAAAGCGAATGGATACAAAGCGGTCGATGGCTCATTTCCTCCGAAAGATCCGCGCGCTCCATCGCGATTCCACGCATCGACGAATTCGCCTGTCTTCCTTTTTTGTTCGAACATTAATTGAAATTCTTCCCTTTGCGACCAATTCGAGCCGAAGAATATCTGTGTATCTTTTTTATCTTTCTTTTCTTTTTTCACCGCTACTACGTGCGCGTGACGTGCTTCGAAGTCAGAATTGGAGTAAAAAACGACGTTGCACAGTCTGTTCCGTTTTCCCTGGATGGAAATCCTTTATCCAGGGAAGTAGGTAGTCTCAGATTCGGTCGAGTTTATCAAGGTAAAAATATTCGGAACGTAAAATTTTGGTAAATTTCCAAACATTGATGTAATTACATGTAAGAATTGACACTAATGCGTTACGTAGTTTAAACGAGGGAACAAAAGGACGGAGGGACGATCGGCACGGTTTGTTGCACAAATTATGAACGAAGCGTTTCGTTCGGCGACATCATGGTTCATCTTGTTAATACGGAAAGTGTGTTCGAGACGTGCACTTTGTTCCAAAAGCGAGTGCGATATTGGCGAGGCAGAGGACGAGCGAGGCAAATGGTGCTATGAAGATCGTCAGTTTCCATGACGTGCATCGTGATCGCGTGCGATGTAGCGATCAGCCTTTGTACCGAAGTATGATCTTCCTACGGGAAGCCTATTGGGTTACGGCCACGGACCGAGAGCCTTCCATATGGAAGAATACGTTACGCCGTATAGGGAAGTCTGGTCAATGAGAAAATCGCGACGTCTGTCGCCAATTTTGACGCTCTCAAATTTCACAAAATCGACGAATTCCTTCCTTTCTAATGCCAATCGAATCGAGAAGTTTTAACTTAGAGAACTCTGTGCGAAGTTTGTTTTAATTCTCTCTCTGATTAGAGATAGAAAAAGTGAAAAAATCGTGGAAAATACTAACTTTGTACATTTCAACGCTGAAATAGACGATAGTAGGTATCGAAATTCCGACGCTGACGCGGATCGCTTTTATTTACAAGTGGATAAAGATTCTTTTTTTAACCAATTAACTTTTGTTTGTTTACCGAAACGCATGCACTCCGATATCGATAAAATTCGTGCGCTGCGTTCGTTTTACGTTTTGCGCAGATCTTGACTCTTTCGAAGCTACCAGCGAAGCACCCACTGAACGCACAAAGAAAGAAACAAAAAGAGTTCCGCGCCCGCGGAACTGCGGAACGTTTCTAGCGCGACAGCCGCGCGAATAATCGGCCGAGGCGAGTTTACCGGGTGGCTCGATCGGGCGAAAGGCAAGACGAGATCGGGGGCCCCCGACTCGATTATACCGATCCGTGCTCAATGGGAACATTGTGGAACTCGTTTTTGGATATTCCGGAACGAGATGGCCTCACCGGTCGAGGGACCGGACGAGGATGCTGCGAGTTTTACGCGGCGATATCGAGTGTCCGTAATTCGAGATCGAATCCGTGCGAGCCAATTTGGCGAGCCAGCGGAAAAATAATACACCGCCTACCAGCGTCGGAGGCCACGGCACGGCACGTCGCGAGCACAGCGCGGAGAAGCGAATTTTAACGGTCAACGGTGAAACACGTGGGCAGCCGTGGTCCCCGGCTATCGAGAATATCGTGTTTCCGGCCAAGTAAATACGAGATCCTCCCTTAAGACGCCTCGATAGGCCTGCCGATATTTTCGATGGAAAAAAAAAAAAAAAAGAGAAAGAAAGGGAAGAAGAAACGGGAGAGAGCAAGGGGAGAAAAGAAAAACAAAATTGGTTGGGCGGGAACGTGGGTGTCGCGGATGAAGAAAGTTGAAAATTTTGCTAATCTTTTTTGTATTGCAAACGCTGTGTATTATTTTTCTTATTCTTTTCATTTTATTTATTTTCTTATCGCGTACTATCATTTACCGCTGTCAGTTGAAATTTCTATTTGCAATACAAGTATATATTATTTTGCGTAGATACGCAGGAAATAACGTATACTCGTGACATAACGATCGCTAACTGGTTCATAAACTGTAGAAATTTTCGGAAAATTAGACGACACGGTTCGTAATTCTCAGTTAAAACTTGGTCACTTGTGAAGCGTTGAAGTGTCAAATCGACAAACAACGACAATAAACAAATCGATAAACAGTCGATCGAGTCCATCAAACGTCTGAGAACGAGCACACGGCGTCACGGGTTGGGTAAGGTGGATAAATTCAGAGGAAGGAAAAAGGGGACGGCCGATCGATCGGCGAGGGATTAAACGGTTCCTTCGATTTCATTTTATTCGACATCGAATCTCGGATGTACATAGAAGGTTAATCAAACGCGTACACGGCTTACTTGGCACTCGGTGAAACGTATTTTCGAAATATCACACTTTCCATTACGATTCGTTAAGCCGGTGCTCTTGCATTAACTAAGCTGACCTGCTAATTACCGTACCTCCGATAGTTCGCCCCCGTTTCCTTTCTCCTCTCGTTTCCCGCCGGCCTCCCGTTTCCTCCGACATTCCGCCTACTGTTTGAAGCGGCCCGAGGCCGCCGGAAACGCGGAAAAAAAGAAGCTGCTACCCGCGACGGCTTCGAATCCGGCGCAGCTTCGAAACCGACCAGAGAGATCCCGATCTCCCCACGTTGCCGTAATTTCGTTTTTGTTCCTTTCTTTCTTCCGTCTCCGTCGTCTGGATCAATTTGGCGAAAGATTCGTGAATTTCCACGAAATTCGAAACTCGAATCGACCCGATCGTTCCACCGTTTCTTTTACGCGAACGAAGAGATCTCTCTGCGAGAGATGGCAAGTTTTTAGAACCTGAAAAATTCTCGAGTGTATCGATCGCTCCGACTGATTGTTCGCTTTTCAGTTGCGCGCGATACTTCTTCTCTGACTTCATCAATCATAAACGATTGGATCGCAAACAAGATAAGCGAACGTGCGGACGTAAGACTGCGAAACGCACGGTGAAAGAAGAATTATGAGTTTTGCGCTATGATTAATCGCCTTCGCTTTCCGCGGAGCTTTCAGTCGTTAGATTTTCACTGTACCGCGACTTTCGGCCAAATAAATATTACCTTCCGAAACGACTTTCGAAACAAATATTCGCGAAAAAGAAAGAAAAAGAAAATTGAAACGAACATTTCGCTCGGTAAGTAGAAGTAAACGGAATGTAAAAATGTGAGTTGGAGAGGAGACGACGGACGTTGGGAGAGCGTTCGTCGATGGGACGATAGCCGATCGACAAAAGCGAGAACGCGACAAGACACGGGTACGTCGAGGGTCGAAAATCAGGGCTGGTCACCGTTTTTGGCGAACGGAAGAAAAGAGTAGGACCTAGCTCTAGGGGCTGCTGGTTTAGTGTGCGGCGATTTTTGGCGTTCCGGGGTTTTATCTGATTAAACCAACATAGAAACACGGGGTTACGCGTGTAAGCTTCCCGGCCGTCTATGGGGAACGGGCCGAACAAATGAATAATGAAAATAAAACCCACGATGGTATCGGTAAGCACCACGGGATTACACACGCATCAGCGCGCCCGCGATGAACTTACATTATGGAGTCCCCCGTAAAAGAGAGAGGAGGAAGGAGAGAGAGAGAGAGAGAGAGAGAGATGGGGAGAAAGGCTCGCAGCACTCACCACACGCGCGCACACGCGCGTGTTAAGCGCGTACGTTACGCATTTATGCGCGCGAACGCCATGATAGCAAAGAAAACAGACTTTTTTCCCCCGTGCCGCCGTTTTACCGGCCCTCCTCTGGATCTAGCGCGGATTTAAACGGCAAATCAGGGGTCCCACAGTTGCCTATTGCTGTTACAAATGGCGTTTTTCCCTCGTGCAAGTTCGTAACGAGAGAGAGAGAGAGAGAGAGAGAGAGAGAAATCAGTACGTGCGTGGTAGACGTAGTTTCCAGGAGATGTTTTCCATGATACCCATGATATGAATTTAATGCGTAAGCGATGATGAGAGAGTGTTGGAACGAAGCTACGGGGCTTTTAGAGCAGAGTGGATATTGTTTTTTAACTGTATTATCGCAATATCGAGTTTGCGATATACATTGTTTGTTAATACACGCTCGGTTTGTCCAAGGAGGATGGTGAATTTTTAATCCTGATATTTCGCGTTTCCCCAACTCGTTTTTCCAAATATTTTAAACATTTTTAACCCGGTGTACACTTTTTCAATTCGCACTCGCTCATCTTTTTAACTGTACCAACTATATATCGAGTAAATCTTTCTTTTAACGATTACTAATTTCTAATTGTAGCGACTAATTCGCTACACCCGAAAGTAAGGAACTTTGTCCAATTGTCCAATTTGCTCCTTCCGAGCTCAACGTGCAACGGCATCACACGGATACTCAATCTCACAATCTCAGTCTATCAAATCCACAGAACTTCTTTGCCTCCTTGTTTATTGCTGCAAAAATAACAGCTCTCCAGCTGTTGCTTTTAATTAATGCCCTCGAAAGATAACAAAACCCGAATCGCTCGAACCCAGCGTCGAAAAGAGATCCGAGCTGAAAAGTTGAAAGATCCACGTACTCTTTAAACCGTGATTTTTTTTCTTTTTCACTGACACTGGGAAATACCTTTTAAAAATAGTTCTCACAATCGCATCAGGGGCGTTTAACACGGTTTCTTTTGTGCCGCGTACGGAGCCAGAGCTCCGCTTACGGTGTAAATGTCGCGGCTCTAATGGCCAAGCGCGTCCTGCTTTCCCGGATACCGCGATTATGCCAAGGTGTGAACTTACGAGGCCGGCAAATAGCCGGTCGTGAGCACAAAGGTAAAGTCCCCACCGGTGCAAGCCGCTTACGATCAATACCTCGATCCTTCGATCTCTGCAAGTCTCTCTCTCTCTCTCTCTCTCCACGGCCAATGGAAAGTGTCCATTCGACGCTTGGCGCACAATGCCAAATGGACGGAATATGCTTCTTAAATACCCAACGGGCACTTCTCTCCAGGATGAGAGGCTTCCCGAAGTCTCGGCAATTCAGGCCGAGGCACGTTCCGACCGCGAAATAATATCGCAACGCGAATCGAATTCGAATTCGTCCAGACACCACCACCATCCCCCTCTCCATCCTTCGTCGTCGTTCCCCGTCAAATTTCCCTTTCTCTTTTCTCTTTTCGATCGTTCGACTTTTTCCACCGTGAAAATAATACGAAATTCGCCCTCCTCTAAATCTCTTGATTTCAACTCTGACAGATTTCGACGAAAGAACTTTTCATCACTGAAAGTGATTTTAGCGGGGATAATCCAGCAAATCGGGCCTCTTCAGGTGCAACGCCGATGCAACGAAAATTAGCGATTGGTTGATTTGGGTCACGTGATTCGCGAGAAGGCGTGGCCTTTCAGTGAGACGAATCGTACCGGGATACAAGTCGTGCAGTTTTTTTTTTTATCGATTCTATTGATTCTCTGCGACGACAGGTTTGACATTGTTTTTTCCTTCGTTTGCTAAGGGTTCTCGCACGTGCGCTACCTACGATTGATTGGTACAACGTACGGTACAGTTTTCTTCGGGATGCATATTTTTTCCTTGCAAGAAACGAATAAAGCTGAGAGACAAATTACCCAAGCCGTCAATGTGACTTATTAGAAAAAAACGTCGCGATGAGAAAATTTACGTCGCGGCTGTTAAAGCGCAAAGCGTGCAACCACAACGCGTCCTGACATTCTGTGGAAGTGTATTATGACGCGAAATTTCGCGTTGTGGCTGGCTTCTCTCAAGCCGCAGCACGCGCTACTTGCTTCCCTCACGCCTCGTCGAGTATTTTTAGTCTTTGAGTTCAACGTGTGTACGAAAGCCCGATGAAAATACTTGGAATACTTTTCTTTTTTTCTTTTTTTCTTGGAAACGCGCCTACTCTCAAAACTGTACCCGCAAAAATAAAAGCAGTCGAGAACACTGGAGAATAAAATTTTCCAGAACGAGCCACAAGCGAGTGAACTCGGGTTTTTCCAGAAGAAATGGCAGCGAGAATAGTGTCAAACATCAAATACTCGACGACGAAACAGGTCAACGAGCAGCCTCCTTCCAGAAGTAATGCACCTTGGTCCGGTTACAGATGGTACGCCGTTTTCGAAACGAACGACAGAGAGAGAGAGACACACACAGAGAGAGAGAGAGAGAGAGAGAGATCGTATCGCGACTTCTTCTGCAAGCAAGAAGAAAACCGAAAAGCATCGCTAATCCAGGTACCCGACGAATTGTCACGTTCCGTCCCGCGAGGCACAGTGGTATCTTGCTTCTTCACCTTCCTTCTTTGAATTTCCGTTTTCACTTGAAAAGGATCTTACACCTGAGGCGTTGGGCCGGCATCCCTCGTAATTACTTCCAGATGTGGCGTTGTATCCCCGGCCCGAGTAATGCGCGACTGGTGTACGCATCGTCTCGACTTTATTGTCGTTCAAACCGTCCAACGAACTGTTCCGGCTGTTTCAACGACCTGTCGGAGCTCTGCAATATTCCCGGAACCTGTCAAACCCCGCTGCATTCATCCTCGTCGCGTGCGGTTTCACACGAAATTCCTTCCTTCGGAGATTTTAGTTTCAGATTTATGATCTACGACGTTATCGGCTACGTAGCTGCAACTGCTGCTATTCGCTCGCGAGTATTTAGCGGCCACCGCGATTTTTCTACTGATTTTGCTCTCGCGGTCCGATCTTTGGATCACTCTTCCGGCTTTACGAGCGTTTTTGCGCGGGTTCTCCCTGGTTTTTTGGTTTTTTGGCTTTTTTTTTTTGCTCGGCGAGCGAGACAAACGAGGAACAGGTGCTCTCGCTGTACGACGGGACAGAGTAACGTTCGCAGCTTTTATTACTCGTTACTTCAGAAATGTAGCGAGATTTGTAACGCAACGTGTAACGCAAAGTCTGTGTAAATTTTTTTTTTTTTTTTTTTTTTCGAGCATCGTTAGCAGTGCCTTTGGCGGCACTTAAAGATTTAAGTACCAAGTTGCGTTCGTCAGGACTGAATGAAAAGTTACACGCGTGTATTAATTTCTTCTTTACATCGTCAACTTTGAACAGTCTCCCCTTCGAACACGTCCAGTACGACATTACACTTGACGCGACCAACCAAAGTAATCGCCGACCGTTTCATCGATTGCTACTGTTTCCAGTTGGAGATACACGAACGCTCCGCCTCTGTTTCGAGCGTCGCGTCGCCCAACAATTTTCCGTTATCGAGAAACATTCGCCAAGATCAAACGATAACGCTGGAACGTTGAGAATGAACTTCCGCACGGAAAGGTCAGAGGTCTGGCGGCTCGATTTTTCCCTGGTCACCGCGCGAGTTCTCTATTTACCCGTTGTTTTGTCCGCGCGCTCTTTATTGCCACTTTGCAGACAGAGAGAGAGAGAGAGAGAGAGAGAGAGTCGCTGGAAAAATCTCGTTGGCGGTACGCCTTGCGACGAGGGTGGCTCGCGGGCAACGAAGACCGAGTGTAACGTTTAATTTAACAGCTCGTTGTTATCCGGCGGCGAAGAGGTGGCGAGGGGAGGAGGGCGCGAGCCGCGTAAAAGCTCGCGAATTTTTCGAAGATCAGACAGGGGACCCGATTTTCCTCGGCGTTACCAAGGGAAACGAGTCAACGGCGTCGTCGCCGCCGCCGCCACCGAGACGACGAGAGTGATTCTCCGCCGTAGCGCCACGCGAAGTGACAACGAGACGTTTTAAAAGGGGCCAGCCCGTTCGCCCCGTTCGGCAAAAGGATGTAACATAACAAACAGCCCCGAGGCAAACCCCGTGGTATTTGCCCGGGGCGAGATCGAGTTCCCGGCCACTTCCTGCGCTTCTTCGTCGTCGTCGTCGTCTCCTTGCGTCTCCCCGTGGCGCCGTTGCACTCGCGCCGGCCTGACGTCTCCACCGGAGTGACGAGTGCCACCCTTGAAAACGCATCAGGAATAGACCTTCTCACCGAGTGCATTTACAGTCGCGCGAACGTGTATTTCTTTCTTTTTTTTTTTTTCTCCTTTCTCTCTCACGATCTCTGATCAAAAAAAAAAAAAAAAAATGAAAAGTCCACGTATGAAAATACACGTTTGGGGAGGCAACGCGCGGACAAATCTCCGAGTTGAAATAACAAACAGAGCGATGCGTGCGTTCTCGTTCTGGTCGGTGATTTGTAAGGAAGGATATTTCGATATTTTTCGTTTCGTTCTTTTTTTTTTTTTTTTTTACGGAGAGCAGAGCGGAACTTGTCGGAATGATTTCTTTCCCGATCGATCCTGCGACTGCATTAATCACAGCGGATGTAACCGAAAGGACAAAGTCGATTTTAATCGTCGGGGGGGATTTTCGTCGAAACGGAAAATCGAAGACGCGTGGAGAAACCGAGGAAAAGGAAAAAAGCAGGAGGGAGGGGAAATAAACGGCAGAGAGAGAGAGAGAGAGAGAGAGGGGGAGGGGGAATGGTGAATGGTGAACGGTGGTCGGAGAAGAAGGGGATGGAAAAAACAGCGGGGCAACAACGGGCGGGAACGAGGGGACGGGAGATTGGCCGGCGATAATCATCGGCGCCGTCAATTTTCCGGCGAATGTAAAATCACCGTCACGTCGGCGAATTATGGCCGCGTCAGGCCGCGTTCTTTGTACATATTTCGGCCGAAATTCGAGTGTCAGTGCATGGGATAAAACGTAATGAGCCGCGCGTTCCGGTCGGCCAGCTTTGGCTACCAGCGGGGAAATTATGGCGGAGGCGACCGATGTTAAAAGCGCGATGTAAATTCGGGACAACGTGCATGCACACGCACCTGTACGTGCGGCTACGTAACCACGTACCGTACGGCTGATGCAGGTAGATGCAAGTGTACGTGTGTACACAGGTACACAGGTATACAGAGAGACAGGCAGCGGCGGCAAGGGGCGGCAAGGAAGGTACTTGCGCTCATGATTGCGATAATGCCAAACGCAATATCGCGGCAAAATTTATCGGTCGCTCGAGCAACGGCACGCGTAGCGAACCGTGCGAAAAATAGTAATGAGTTGCCGACGAGAGCACGAAAAAGCGCAATAATGAGAGGACGCGGAGGCTGGTGAAAAAGAGACGGACGGGGAGACAGAGGGACAGAGAGACGGGGGGAGAGGTGAACGAGCGGACAACCGGGTGGAGAGAGAATCTCGCGGCAAGAGGGTAGGGGTGTGCGTACGAGGGCAAAAAGATAATGGAAGAGTGTGGGAATAAAAATCGAGAGGATTGAGAGGTGGGAGCGAGGAGACGAATCGAGAGGATCCCCGGCGATAAGGGGATAAAATCGAGAAAGAAAACAAAAGGATGGAAGAGCGGGCGAAAAGGTAGACGCAAAGAGTATAAAATGACGATCCTAACCCGGAGAAGGAGAAGAGAGAGAGAGAGAGAGAGAGAGAGAGAGAGAGAGAGAGAGAGAGAGAGTTAAAAAAGAGAAACGCAAAAGGAAAGGAGGGAATCAGTGGGCGAGGAAGAATCAAAGATGGAATGAAAAAAAGCGTGGAACGTTTGGAATCGGCGCGTGGTTAAGCTGTCTCGTTCTTGCACTCTCTCTCTGTCTCTCTCTCTTTTTCTCCCTGTATCTGAAAGTGTATATTTGAAAAGAAAGGGAGGAAAAAAAAAAAGAACGCGTTGGAAAAGCCTGTCGCTACGAGTGTTCCGTATTTCGGATATAACGGTGAACGATGAGGTTTTTCCCCGGCGCGAAGGAAAAAGCGCGTCGGCTAGATGAACGCGCAAACCGGATTCCGGGGAAAAGCAATTTTTTAATAAATCCTGTTTACACCGGCATACATTTTCCCCGACGTGCGCCGCTTGAAAGTTTGACGACCGACGACGACGGGTTTGGACGTCGCGCGATTTCAAAAATGAATCGCGCGGGTAATCCGCAAGACGCAGCCTCGGAACGATTAATTATGCGCCACTGTTAATAAGTACTCTCGCGTTTGTTCCCGTGTTTTTCCGTTTCTATCGCCACATTACGCCGAGTAATATGAAAAATCCGAGACAAACAGTTTAATAATACAATGCGCGAGCCCAAATCTGAAGCGCGGCCGCGGGAATATTAAATCCGCGCTGCGAAGAAAGAGGAGAAAAGGAAACAAAAGAGGTTCGTTTCGCAACTGCTTTGTCAAACGAATTGATAATTGAAAAAACGAGAGGAGAAACGAAAAGAGAAACGAAAGACGTGGGAAACGAAGGAAGGCTCGTACGAGACGTGGATTCAAGGTCCACGAGGTGAAAGGTGCCTGATCGTCACGGGGGAAACAAAACCACCACGGACTCCAACGATGGTGCGATACTATCTGGGAGGAAAGAAGGCGCGGCGCAGCTTCCCGGCTAAGATAGCGGAATTAGTGGCAGCCTCGTTAACGACCTCATTAACCCACGGTTAGAGCCCACGAGATGGAGGGCCGGGTTAGAAGCCAGCCTGCCCAGAAAAGTAAAACAAACAAATGGCCGTGGCGCCATCGCGCAGATGAGTCCCTTCAAGGCTTGGAACGAGGCCCGATCCACGCCAGCTTTCCCCGACGCCGACCACTCACGTCTAATTCCCCGGTCGCGTCGCCGCCGAGTTTTCAAACCTCGAATTTCATCCCCGACTTCCGAGGCTTCCTCTGTAAACACACCGCGAGCGGGCAGGCATCGGGCGCCACTTGCGACCCTCGGCAACCACCTATCCAAAAATCGGACTTTTCCGACGTTTCTCTCGCAACTTTCTCCTCTCAACCTCTTCAACCTCTCTTCTCTCGGCTCAGATCGCCGCGGATAAGAAAAAGTTCTCGGAGAGTTCGAAGAATTAACGAACGAAGAACGTTCTAAAATAAAGTGGAGGGCGAAATAAAAGTTGTAAGATAAAAACGATACAGAAGACGAGGAACGTCACGATATCGACGATATCAATGTCAATATTCGACATCACAATTCGCAAAGACGAAGAACATTTCGACTTTGCACGAGAGTATTAAAAGAAAAAAAAGAAAAAAGAAGGGTGAATTTATTTGGGTTATAAACAATTCAGTTCCATCCGAAAAAATACAGCGGCAGTTGCCACAGAGCCACCCCTGCCCCCCCCCTCTTCCCTCTTCCCTCTTCCCTCTTCCCTCTATTCCACTAACACTTCATGTTCATTACCCGCGGTGAAACACGAGCGAAAACAAAGAATATTCTAGAAAAAACAGCGTTAACCGGCCGATGGAAGACAAATGAGAAACGCGTTCGATAATCTGTAAAGAAGATTTTAATAGAGGCGATTTTAATAGAAGATTCGACCCCAGTGGAAAAAAAAAATGCGCTCGTACACAACAATACACGGGGCCCGGGCGAAGCGACGCCCCATTAGGATGCCGTTAAATAATAAAACCTCCGTATTAGGAGCGGGGCAACCCTGTGGCCCGCGCAACCAGAAGAGGATTATCCCACAACGATATGTCTAACGCTCCCCCTTTCTCTCTGTAACGGGAACCGACGCCGTAAGTCGGCGTCGTTTCTCCTCTTTCGTTCGTCGATCTCGGCTGGGGCTGCTCTCGCGTTCGACGGAATCGTTTCGACGAGTGATTCGTACGATTCGTACGATTTAATCCCGGGACAAACAGAAAACAGATTTCATTCGACGGCGTGTAATAATAGCGGAGTAATCCCGGAGTGCGCGTTTTCAGTGGTGCCTTGTTAGCTTTTAAACGTTACCAAACGTGCGTAATCCTTGGGCATCCCGATCGCAAAGTGCGGCAGCCACCGGGGTGATTTTGCAAATGCAAATTGCGAAGAGAATCGCGTGACGCGCGAGTTGTTATAAATTTTCTTCGATACAATTCTACAGCTACTAGCAAAACGTGCCGACGCGCGAACGTAACACGCGTGTTACGACGTACAAGTTACAACGTTCGAACATTACGCGCGCGCAGCACTGCTATTCCAGTTCTACTCCAATATTTCTCATCTTTCCAACACGACAGGTTCCCCGGTAGTATATTCAAGGTAACACTCGAAATCCTCATTTCACCGGTGGAAATCAACGAAAATTCACCCTTCGGAAAAATCAACATTCGTTTCTCTTATAGCGCGGCAACGTGGACAACGTTGAATCAGCGGAACGTCCTCGCACGCTCGATATTCTAATCCGCAGAGACATCGGGCGCGGCGTGTACGTAATTCATTATGCGTGTCGCGGCCGCGAGCACAATGTTATCCGGGCCGATACGCGCGGCGAACGCGCGACCGGTCCCCCTCCCCCTCCCCCTCGACGTTTTCCTTTCTTTGGTTTCTAGACCGTGATTAATCTACCCTCGGTAACGAGTCCCGCTTGACAGTTCTCATCGCGGAAAGTAATAGCCGGTGCCCGATGGAATTCAATGAAAGAGCCTTTGTACCCGGTGGCCCGGGTACGTGCGAGATGGCGCGGCGCCTTGTTACGCTCGCGGCACCAGCGAGCGAGCGAGCGAACGCTCGTGATAAGAGCAGCGAAATATTTTTCTCCTGGCTCGTGTGTGTGTGTGTGTGTGTCGAGTGAGAGATTTCCCCGTCGAGTTTGAGGAACGTGGTCGAAAAGATGAAAGGCTGTTGGCAGCAAACGAACGAGCAACGTGCTCCCGAAAGTGGAACAGCTTCGGATATACATAGTACACCGTCGTTCGACGCTCGCCGAAAACGAGGCGAAATGTATTATGGTAAATCTGGTGAATGGGTAGGTCGTAATTAACAGGGTGCAGATTCATGCTGACGTTGTCAAAATTTTACCCGGTAGCGTGTTCTTTTTTTTTTTTTTTTTTGTAAGTTTAGAAACAAAGCAGCTGCAGGAAATCTGTGTCTTTTAGTGCAACGCTAAGGCGCAATTTTATAACCTAACTTTTCGTTCTGTAATATTCACGTATAATTTACGCACTTATCCTTGCAATTTTATACGATACCACTGACGTACAATTTTGTACAATACAATGTAGTGTGTAATACGTTAGACATAGTACGTTACAATATATATACTAACATTAAAGCGTGTTATAACCTAACTTTTCGTGCGAAACCTTCGACGGAGCTTACGAAATATTTTCTAACATTTACAATATAAGGTATAACATACTGTGTAACACGTCGTGTATATAATGTATATAATAATACGTTTCCTATAATTAATGTTACAACAGTGATCTCCTTGCGTGCTATGGATAACTATGGATAACGATTTTAATAGTTGAACAGATCAATCTTCTCGCACGAATAACGCTACAAATTATTTCGCAAGTTTGCTCTTTACCGCTCCAATTTATTTTCGATTTGATCAGTGGTATCGTACAAAATTGCAAGGACGAGTATGTAAATTATTATCTCCATAGCTCCCTTTCCACCGACGATTCGAATCAATTACCCCAATGTGATTTACGAGAGTGCAGATCACGTACACACGCAGCGTGCGACGAGAGAAAGAAGAAAACGACGGTGAAAAGAAAGAAAGGTGAAATGGTTGTCGTGCGATGAAATCATTTGTCTAGGAAGGTCAGCAAACAAGCGGGCACCGGCGGCCGATAGATCGATCCGTGTAATCGGGGGTTGGATGATGGAACGGTATAATACTCGCGGCCTACCTGTCGTTATCGCGACATTTATCTGCGAGACATTCCGCGACCCGATATTCTATTATGTTCGATGGCAAATGTAATTCATCATTCGATCGTGCCGACCGACCGTTCATCGTTAAACGCATTTATCCGTCACGTTTCTTAGTAATTAAGAATGAAATTTCGCGCAACCGACGTAAAACGCGGTCACAACCGTACGTGACGTGCACAGCCGTTGGAAATTTCGAACTTCAATTTACGCGATTCGTTGTCAATCCACGGGAATTTCATTTCCTCGTGTTTCTCCTTGCGAGAAATTACAATATCGCTCGATGTTCAGCCGTTTGCTGATGTTACCGATAAATTGTGAATAGTTGGGGAAATGAAACCACCGAAAGCCCGAGAATTTCTTTCCACAGATATCGGATATTTCGCGTAACGGCGTAAATTCTTCTCGCGAAGAGGCACACTCGGGATACTCGTTCAACGTGCGACGATCGAAATGGAAAAAACTTTGCGGAAGATTTCTACTGCGACTGACGAGATTAATTAATTTTGATTTGATATAACATCGGCTGGTTTGGCCGATTACGTGTATTTGTTCACCGTCTGGAAACGATTGTGCGTCCGTTATCGCATTACGCGATACGTGTGTTTCGCCGCCGTCGCCTATGCAACTCTACGAACGCGCGTATTCATTCGTTCCTACTAATGCACGCAATCAGAGGAATTTATCCATTAGACGGGACGATTAATTGCTTGCCATTCGCGGAGATTAAAGACAAGTCAAGGTCGACGAAGAATCCTCGCTGCTCTAAACCCGCTTCGAGAGAGAGAGAGAGAGAGACTCCGCAGACTCATAATCATCGCGTGGGTATCGTCCGTCAATCGATATCGGCAGCAATTTTCCGGGAATTATACGATTCGCATCGATACGCGTCTCCTCCATTTATCAAAAACAGCCCCGGTCCTAATAGCTGGAAATTCGAAACGTCGAACCACACGCGGAGCGCAGACACGCGTTTATTAATCGCTGATATATTTATCAATGCATATTTAATCGAATGGAATCCGGGAACAGAATCCCCCAAACAAACGGCCGATGATTAGAATTTAGCAGTTGTGCGAGCCCCGATACAGCCCGATCTGCCGTTGGCATAAAGCGATTAACGCTTATTAGCAGCGGCCAGAAAGAATTAATACGTCTGAATGGCCGTCGTTAATAACTGAACAAGGCAACGTTTGTCGAATTATAAATCTGCTTAAAACGGATCGTGTATTTGTCTGCGAATTCAATTGAATAACATTGCAAGAAGATTACACGCTAGTATTGCGCGAAAAAATCTTTGAAATTGGAAGCAACGCTTGCTGTCCTTTTGTAAAATCGCTGGATCATTCGTCGTCCAATTGCGAGCGTTATCTGCTGATATCTACACACGGTGTTTGCTGGATGACACTTTTTCAAAGGTATCTCCGCTCTTGGTCAAAATTCAGATAAAAGCAAATTCGCGAGATAACGGCACAGTTGGGAATACGATCATTGTAGTTCAGGTACGAGAGTATTTTCGAACGACTCTACCACCAGTCGCAACACAATTGTACTGCGTAAGTATTTACTATACCTTGGATTTTTACAGTCGGTCAGTGCTTTCGACAGGATACCTACTGGTGACTCATTGTCTCCTCTCCGTGGCTCTTCCTCGGCTGACGTTTTCGAAAATTTCTCGGGGAAAATCCAAGGTTTTCCCCATTTTTCAGGGAGCATATTGTTCCGCTAGCATCGGAACATGTGTTTTGGATTAAACAAGTCATTTTTCAAAAACGTCACGTCTGATTTTTACGATCCTTCCCACAAAAGCAGCGAAAACCGCTCGCAAGCAGTTGCAAGGTCTCTTACAAAATTCTCTATTTTTATTATATATTCCTGTTCCGTCATGAACTATATACGATATTACTTCAGTACGTCGATTTTTACAATAATACTTGTTTACGTTTCAATGAGGTGTCAAATATAGGTTTAAATATTTTACTTTGAACATTATCTGCAGGCATTCTCATTATGCTCTGTATATTTAACACTCCGCTGGAGGATCCTAAAATTCTTAGGTATCAAGATGAAAGGAACTTTGCCACGACAATTTGTTCTCAGTCTCCTTTAAAGCAGAAATAGTTATACCTTCAGTCATAAATTTGGTTGTTTCTTTCCCTTTAAACACGCTCAGAAATTTCAATTTTAATCACTCTAGCGTGAGCTAAAGCGTGCGAGACGAGTGTCTGCAATATTTATAACGTGACTTTTTTCATTTTTTCGCGTGTTTGAACTCGGAAGAATGAGTCAAAAAAAAAAAAGAAACTCTACCGTTAGCATGCAAATAAAATTATTTACTCGTTGTTACGAGATGTGTAAATTAAAGATTTACACGCACTAAGATAAAACGCGAAACACCGTGAAAAGAAACGGTGATTTACACGCGCGAGCAGGGGAGGGGGAACGCGATTTAACGCTACCGTCCGGAATCGAGGTCAAAGTGATAGCTGCGAAAGTGGCATAAATTCATGTAGACTCCTCCGGTAACAAAGTCGCGTCATTATCCGGATCTAATGCCACGAGAGCTGTATTGTCGTGCAGCTAGATTATGCCAGGCGATTTCGTGTCACGGCTATTGAAAATTTACACCGGTGCCCCTTTCATCGCGCGCGCGCGCGCGAGCACGAGCGCGCACGTCTATCGCAGCGACTTGTTTTGCAAATCGACGCGAGGGTGGACGTTGAACTGCGACCGGAAGTTGCAACGCAAAGGGCCACGACGAAAAGTGACGTCTTTCGAGAGAGAGAGAGAGAGAGAGAGAGAGAGAGAGAAAGAAAAATCTCGTAATCTAGCTTTTCCAGTAATCCGATTTAACTAGGGCCAATCGTCTGACATCGGTCGTGTAACGGAACGAACGATTGCAAAACGGGACTAATCGACGGCATCATCGACAGCTCGAGATTATATTTCCTTCCATTTCGTTCGAGCGATGCGATACCAAGTAAGAAAATAAATGCGAAGACTGCGGCCGGAGGAACAGATGGCAAGATCACTTTTATATTTTATCGAGGAGAGATTTGGAAGTACAGCGCGCGTTATTAAAATTTTAGGCGTTTTTTTACAATTTCAACTCGCGGGATACTAAATAATTTACGTCGGATTTACAAGAATTTGGGGGCATTTAATTTCGTCCGGTGTTTCACATTCTCTCGTGATTGCATTTAACAGTGGTGAAATTTTATTAAGGAGAAATTTGGAAATTTTAGGTGTTCTCCCTTTTTACAATTTCGACTCGCGAAGCACGTAAATAATTTACGTCCGACTTACAAGGGGACGTTCAATCTCATCTTGTGATTACGATAGTGGTAAAATTATCACTCGTCACGATATAAATATATAATATATTCGCAAACATTTATAGCCCATCGATTTATAGCCCATTTTCAAACGATTGATTTTCGACCACGTCGCGTTAACTCGTTGATCGTCACCGACGTCAAACGTACTTCACGCACCTTCCCTCTGCCGGTCTTCGCTTCTACAGATTATCGCTCGTCCGACCGTTTCGTCTTGCCATGGAAATAATATTCAAAGCAATTCATGGGAATATTATGTCAGATTTCTCGCTAGATTATTCCATCAATTCGTTTAAATCGTTCGTGTCAAGGGTTGCTACGCATACGCGAATACGCAAGTTGTTTGATGGAAGATAAGAACCAGAGACGAGGCAGAAACGGTGAGAAAAAGGGCTGACGACCAATATTGAAGCGAAGATGGAGAAGTAGACACGTCGGCCTGGATACGTCAGAGTTACAAATCAGAATATTTATCACGAGACTGAGGCTGCTGCGGCGGCTGTGCGTTCGATAAAACGGAGACGCCTTCGGCGCCGTCGCGCGTCCTCGGCTTCTCGATACGCGTGCACCTGTCGTCTTGACGAGAAATGAAATCTAGTCGCGTGTCGATAAAGGGCTTCTATCCGCATATTGTATCCCGGTGTATCGTCGACGTGAAATTCCGTCGACGGAACTTCCGAGGAATGGAAAATGGGGCAAGAATCTGCCGGTTCAACGTCCAACTGTCGTTGCGGCGGGCCAACGAGAGACTTGCGAGCTCGAAAAATCTTTGACGAACCAAGGAGAATTTTGTCAAAGTCAAATTTCAAACGTACTCGCGATGATTTTTGAACAAACCAGCAAATACTGGAGACTGTATAATCTCGTGCAAAGTCGACGAATCTTCGGCTACGAGTTAACGAGTGTTCGAACGCGTCTACGGCGAGGCGAGCGTGATTCAACCCCGAGGCTGCCGATCTGGCGTGCACCCCCGTGACCACATCCGCGCGAGTTCTGCGCGTTTGCGTTTGCGAAAAAACGTGAAACAAAAACCAGGGGAGAGGAGAGGAGCAACAGAGAGTTGCGATAGTTACGATACGCCGAAAACTCGGTGGAGAGGCGAGAGCCCGGGAGAAAGCGATGGCGCGAGCGGAAACGTAACGACAAACAGAGGAGGCGAAAAAGCCGATGGACCTTAGCGGTGCCTGCGGTGTTGCGCGTGAACGAGAGCGGCGAGTCTGGTCTCGAAAGCAGTTCGTCGAGAGATCACGGCAGCGGGAGCAACAGAAGGTACGGAACGGCAGCAGGAACGGCAGCAGTTGAACGTGGGGATCATGCCTTCGTTCCCCGCGTCCTTGCTTCCAACCCCACTTTTCCGTACTACTCTCCGTCCCACTTTCTGCCCGGCGCATCGATCGTTCTCTCTCTCTCTCTCTCTGTGTGTGTGTGTGTGTGTGTGTGTGTGCTCTCTGGTCTTTCTTGCTTGGTTTCGCGGCTCGCGGGCGAGAGGGAGACAGAGACGGAAGGTTTGGGAGGGGCGAGGCGGGGCGGGGCGAGGGGAGGGGGGGGGGTGGATTGAGTGAGAAAAAAAGAGTGGTCAGGGGGGAGAGGCGTGAGAGACGTCTCTGGCGGGAGCATTCGCGGATCGTTGGCAGGAGTGTACGGATACCGGCACGACGAGGGGCGGAGGGGAGGGGGGACGCGCGCGAAGGAAGGAACCCGAAGGGGGAAGAGACAGCGCGAGTTGGAGGGGGGAGAGAGAGAGGATTTGGATCGCGAAACGGTTTTGGTGGGGTGCGCACGGTGTTGGTGCTTGGATAGCACGTGGAAGGGATAATTAAACGGACACAAACGTGAACACGAACACTGGTGTACGGAAGGACGAAGAAAGGTTACCATGGCGACGTGGATGGGATCCGGCCAATCCCGATCTGGCTGGTAGGCGTGGCTTGTACATTGGCCCCCCCGAGCGCCGGTACAGCCGTCTCTTTTTCTCCAGCAACCCCTCCGTTGGTGTCTGGAAACAGGGGGCAGAGAGAGGGGACTAAAACCCGGGAGTGGAAGTGAAAGAGGAAGAGAGAGAGAGAGAGAGAATGACGGACGTGGAAGCGAAAGAGAAGACAAGGTAGAGGTAGGTCGCAAGAGCCGGCGGGACTACCCGGTTGCAACGGGCGCGTACAAACGTATCATGCTGGGTAGGGCCGGTGCCGAGATGCCGGCTTGTAAACGAAACCAGTTTGCTATCCGATACGATCCAGGCAACAGCGGCTTCGCGTGATATCCCCACGGCCGAGGAGAACGTCAACGTGTGCTTTCGCGTTCGACGTGACCCCGTAGGATGTCTATCTGGTGAACGTTTTACTCGGAGAGAGACCCACGACACACCTGACCAGGATAGCGCTCGGGGGTGAGATTCAGTCGGCGAGAGACGAAGCGGCGGACAACAGTCACTCGTTGCGAACCACTCGTTTCCGAGAGCTATCTACGCTCCTCTCTCTATTTCTCGAAAAAGAAATTTGAAAAAAAGAAAAAAAAAACACACACACACGTACACATACGCGCGCGCATATATATTGGTATCCCGTCGATCGAGAAACCCGGCGGAGAACAGACCTTCGTCGTCTTCGTTCGTCGCTGTCAGGAACATTCTTAAGTAAACTGGAGTTTCTTTCAGTTCTCCAGGACTGGTGAACGTACGAAACTTTCGTTCGAGAAACGAGGTAACGTATTTTCGCACAGTGGTAAAACAATTGGTGAAGTGATCGAGGTTGATCTGTGTTTATCGAGTGATCGGGAATAAGAAAGAAGTTCGAGTAATGACAAGCTTCCGAGACAGGACAACGACACGATGAGAAGCGCGAAAAGCAAACACAAATCGAGTCGGAGAGTTTCCTGAGTCCGAGAGAATTTCCACGCTGGTAGTTCGTGTCCAACGGTGACATCGATGCTCTGAAGAAGTCGTCGCTGTTCCGCAGCGCACGGGGGTAACTGCGATCCTGGAACGGAAAGGATCAGGCACGATTGAGCCAGAAGAGATGTCAGCCGTAGCACCAGCGGGGACTGGTGCTACAGCACCACCTGCGAACGGTCCAATTGTACCTGCTCCGGTCTTCGCCTTGCCAACGTTGTCGTTCACCGTCGGCCAGGTAGCCACGGTTTGCGAGACTCTCGAGGAAAGCGGCGACATCGAACGGCTAGCCAGGTTCCTGTGGAGTCTTCCGGTCGCTCATCCGAACATTCAGGAGCTGAATCAAAGCGAGGCCGTGCTGAGAGCCAGGGCGATCGTCGCGTTTCACTCGGGACACTACAGGGAGCTGTACGCCATACTGGAGAGGCACAAGTTCACCAAGGACTCTCATGGTAAGCTCCAAGCGATGTGGCTCGAGGCGCATTATCAGGAGGCCGAGAAGCTTCGGGGGCGGCCGCTCGGCCCCGTCGACAAGTACAGAGTCCGAAAGAAATTTCCGTTACCGAGGACGATCTGGGACGGCGAGCAGAAGACTCATTGTTTCAAGGAGAGAACCAGATCGTTGTTGAGAGAGTGGTACCTTCAGGATCCGTATCCGAATCCCGGCAAGAAGCGAGAGCTAGCTGCTGCCACAGGGCTCACGCCGACCCAGGTTGGCAATTGGTTCAAGAACAGGAGGCAAAGGGATCGGGCCGCCGCTGCGAAAAATAGGTACTTTCACGATATTCTTTACACACATGTATACACACACACACACACATATATATACATACGTCGTTACCTCGAAACGATCGGTCAACTGGTTTTTGGTACCAAGCCAAACGTTTGCAACAAACGAAATTGCATCGACAATAATCGATGATAATTCTTTCGTTCGAACAGAGTTACTCTCGAGATCTCCCCTCGCGAGAAAAGTTCACGAAACGAATAAATCATACGCTGTGACTTGTTCCAGCGTTTCGCGTGATAATTCAACGTCTGACGAGTTCGGCAGGGAAACGTCAAAGACTCGAAAGAATTTTTCACGACGATCCACGTAGGATAAACAAATTCGTTCGTCCATTTGTGTGCCGTTTTCGTACGCGAACGATTGCGGTTGGTGGCAGGAAAGTTTTGTTCATTAAGTAGCGTTTAATGGAAGTTAATCGCGAAACGATTAGTGGTTTAGGTCCCTTTAGTCAGATTGTTGTGCCGTGTCCTCGGCAAACGAGCCTTTGTGCCTAGTCCCAAGGTCCCCGCGTGGAGGGTCGCGTAATTTCATTTTGACGTCCGACGGAGGGTCGCTGCCGTCGGGCGAACAACGATTTTCGAATTACGTCTTTCAAATTGTATTTCGTCGACGCTCTGCCTCTCCTTTCGTTCCACGATACGTCCTCCGCGTAGGCGAGTCCTACCCAAATCGACTCTGAACAGCCAGTCCCAGTCAATTTCGCAGCGCTCTTCTGTTTCAAACAGGATATGAAACGAGCTATCGAGTGATATAACCGTGTCTATCTTTCCACATCTTCCTCGGCCTCTGACAGAGATACATTTCCTCTTCGGAGTCGTTTCTATCGGCGATCTCGTTATTGGATTCAAATTCAAATAACTCTAATAGCTCTAACCTCGTTTCATCCCACGTGGTGGAGGAGTATCTCGTTGGGAAAATGCTTTTCAAAACGTTCATTTCGAAATTTCGCAGAGCTGTGTTCGAGGGACGAGCCGTCGTCGAACGACATGTGTGACACGTTCGGTGTCTGCTCGATCGAGTTATTCGAGAGTTATGACGAACATTTTTCGAAATTCATTTCAAATCGGTCCTACAAAAAGATATATTGAGAGAGAGACAGAGAGAGAGAACCTGCTCGAACCACGATTAGTCGCGGATTGATCGTCGCTGAGAGGTCGATGTTCGAGAAACGATCGTAGGAAAAGCTGCTGCACTAGCTGTCGTTTCGATTCGACAAGCGCCTCGATCTCAAGCAACGTCTGGTGGCGGTATTGTCGTGAGCGAACAACGGCAACGTATTTACTCCCGAAACGGAGAAATTTTATGCCGGAATTGTACTTCTCGTGGCCTGCGCCTCTCCCTTTCTCTCTCTTTGGCGTGACCTTAGCAAACACGGCCTTGAAACACGGCCCCGAAATTTCTCTTTGATTTATGACTTTGGGGAAGGAACGTTCCAGACGAAACGTCAGGAACTTTGCGTGCTTTTTGCCACGCTTCTTGCGTTACACATGTTGCACATGTGCCAAGGCATTTTTGCGAAATTTGTGAAGTATCTGAAAATTGAATATTCCTGTGCGTACGTTGAGAGAACCTTGAGAGATTCTTCGTATTCGCGTAAGTGGACAAGGCGGACGGGGGTGACTCTTGGCGAAGAGGCAGGTCGATAGTGTAGAATCAGCGGGAATTTAAATTTAATCAGACACTGACGAAAATCTCGTTCTCGTAAATCGCTTGGTATTCACCATAGGCTTGCGCGTACGAGTTCTGTCCCTTCTTTTTCTTCGACTGGAATGATTTCGTAACGTATTCACGTGATGTTTGAGAGAAACGCGTGACAGTTTAATTGCTACATTAATGAAAAGAATATTAAAAAATGACTGTCCCGTACTCATTTGCAAGGCTGATACCGCAAATCAATCAGTATTAACGTAGTATTAACGACAGGGAATAAATCATACGACATTATAAATCGATCGATATTAACATAGTATCAACCACAGGGAATAAATCAAACGACATTAAAAATCGAACCAAACGACTTCTGTTTAAAATTACGTCAAGCGAATTTTTTTTTTTTTTTTTCACTTTTACGCAAAATCTGCCTTATTTTCTTTCGCAAGGAGAAATTCAATTCTTCTTCGTCACAGAAACAATCCGTGACGCTTGAAAAGTTTGTTCTTCCATCGCGAGAAAGGCAAATTTATTGTTTTATTTCCCGACCACTTTAAGTTTCACCACGACGAGACGTAGACGTAGACGAGAGACGTACGTTTCCTATTTTTTCCCAGGTATCGTTGAAAGGAAACTTGAAAAACCACTCTCGGTGGAAAGTTCGTTTTAAACAAACGTATCGTTTCGCACCGCAAATGAAATCGCGGATTCGTTTTTTGCAAACCCCCCCCCCCGCCGCCGCCTCTTTCTATCCGGCCGGCTAGTAAATTCGCTGGTCTAAAATCGTCTCGACCCAGATTCTCGGTGGCGCGCGGACATCTGTAATTACTCTACCCTGAATGAAGTCATTAATAGTTATTACCTACTGCGTCTATGTCGTGTAATTGATATATCGTTAACGGCTCGAGGATCGTCCGACTGTACCGCTGGTCTAATTGATCTTGATGAGGCCGCGCAACGGGGAAAAAGATTACACGTTCCTCAGAGGCTCGCCGCTGTCTTTACTCTGCATTCAGATCGTTTTCTTACGGCCTCGACTTCCCACGGATTCGCGGATAACTCGGCGAATTTGCATTTGAACAACCGCTTTCGAAATCCCCCGCCCCCGCGTCGCGCTCGCCGTCGCGTTCGTACTCGATAGCGACGATTTCGGTTCGATCAGCGAACCAACCTCTAAACGAATTCAACGAGTTCCAGCGCTCTGCTTAGCCATCTCAAAGTGGAGAAAGTAATTGCAGGTCGGACGTGTCGCGTCTTCAATCGAGTTTTTCGCGTTTTGTAAACGTCGAACGTTGTAAATTTTGGAAGTTGAAGAATTTAATCTCCTTTCTTTGAGATCTCGAATCTTGGAAGTTTCAAATTTCAAATTGTTCACGTTGAAGGTTCGATGGAATTTTCATCGCGACACATTTTCCTCGATTGTGCGCGGCATTTTCGCGCAACGTAACGACGTTAAACGTTCGATAAACGTCTCTCTAAGAGGGACGAACAAAAGAGCGGACTCGATTCTTAAATCGGCGAAATGAAAAATACGTCGATTAACGGCGAAAACACGAGGGGCGGGAGTGGAGGAAAAAGGAGTGCCGAGAAACACCGAGAGAAGGATTCGTTATGGATTTGCAAAGAAATTCTAAATGCTCGGATGACCAATTCCCCTTTACTCTCCCGGCGATGGAAGAGCCGTGCATTCTAGTCAGGTTATCCGACAATGGCCGTGCACCGTACCTATCGTTACCCCCGGCGTAACGACATTCCGTTTCTGGCCTGGAGCCACATTTTCCTGCACGTAATCCTGCGAATCCCCCGGACGAATCCTCCGCCTCTTCCCTTACGTACGTACCTACACACATCCTGGCCCTCCACGCGAACCAAAAGCCACGACTGCTTCGCTAAAAAACATCGATTCGCGTATTGAACTCGACGTCCGTACGAAATACTTGTGCACTACATCGCCGCATATCCCTTCCTCCTCTCTCCCTCTCTCCCTCTCTTGCTCTCTTCCTCTCTTCTCTTTTCATCTTTTTTTTTTTTTTTTTTTTGGTGTGTTCCACTCTGTCCCATTCCCACTTGTCATCCGTTGGCGCTCGGAACGTCCGAAGAATTACCCGTAAACCCTCCCGGAACGACCAACGTAACGGCGAAGCCGTCATCGATTTTAGATTTGGTTCCTCGAATCGGGGAAACGATTAAAAACGATTAAAATCGATTAAAATCGACACGCTGTTTCGCGACGTTCGAGATTTCGTACGATGCATTTTTTCCCCTCGGAAACAAAGTATCAATCTTTCTCTGTACGTAAATATCGCGACTGCGTGTCACAGTGCCCAAATACGGATTTCGGACTTTTATAAAAAAAACTCACAGTCCTTGGGAATGATACCTGAATGAAAATTTTGCTAGAAGTATCGGCATAAAAATCCGATATCGTGTCGTAAATGTGAAACATTTATATTTATCGAGAAAGAAATCTTACCCTCCAAACTTTCGAGCGACGATGCAGCTACACACGCGCGCGCGCGCGCGCGCACATTTATCGTTTCACGGATAAAACGCCATCGCAACGCGAAATTCCCTTAGTTATGCATTTTCAGCAGGCGAGGTAATACAGGCGTCGTCCGGGGGAGGAGGAGGAGGAGGGGGGGACTCTTCCATCGCTGGATTATAGTCGTCGTCATTTCGTTCGGGGTAGGTTAGGTAGAGACACTGTAGACAGGATACAGTGCCCGCCCCGAGGATCCTGCAAGGTCCTTTCAGGAACGTCGATCCGCATACTAGCAGCCTCGCGGTATATTTTCGCGGTCCAGCGAGCGAGTTATTCAATATGCTCAACCCCGAAAGCCCCGGAGCAATCTCCGTGCTCGCACGTACTTGCACATATGTATGGTACACCTATGTACCTCGTCTGAACTCTCTCTGTGTATTCTGTGTATTCTGTGTGTTCTCTCTGTGTACGTATGTATGTACGTGTGCACGTGCGTGTGTGCGTCTACGTACGCGCGGCTGAGCGACGCCGTATGCTCGTCTCTATGTAGGAGCTATATGTTACGAGGACGAGCTTGGGACACGTACGTGTTCCGTCTGCCGATACTCGGTTATACGAGCGCAATCGGTCACGTTCCAAACCGCGCTTCTACGTTGCGGCAACTTGCAGATCGCCAACCTCGAATTCGTAACTGGGAATATCGCGTATTCTCGGCGAGTTATTCGCGGAGCTGTAGGTGGAGCGAGGAACCAGGGGGGCTGAGGGGGTGGGGACGGATCTTTAAGATTGACGTTTAACTCATTCGCAATTAGCGACGCACCGAGTCATGCGACGTTACGTTGTTTTATCAAGGGAATTCCTTTTGTCGTTGTCTGTCCGACAACGATCGTAGGTGCGAGATTTCGAAAGAGGATCGAGTAAAGAATGTTGGGTAAATGTGAAAGAACGGAGCGTATCTAAAACGGACGATTTTGACCTACGAACCAACGATGCAACGCGTGCGTCGCGTAAGGGGATTCGTCCTGTCGTGGTCCGACACTGCTGGAAAGCAGAAACGAGATCGAATGGAAAGTATCGTATGGATTGTAAAATATAAAAATATGTTGTATACGAACATATAAAATGGCACTCCGCACTCGAGATTGTCAGAAATTTGCAATCCTTCCCTCGAGAGATACCCGCGAAAAATTTTAAGGACGATTTATTACCGACGATTTCTTTCGATCCCAACGCGTGCTATCTATAATACAATGCAGAAACGAGATGAAGATTCTCGTTGGCAGGGCGTAGGTATTGAATTAAAGGAAAATAATAGCAACGAATTTTTCAAAGAAACGTATCGGGGATGGTGGCGCGGAACGCGTTCCTCGAATTCGTAAATTTTCGCGTCGTACGTACACACGCACGTTGGGTGGCGAAGGAGTGGCGAGGCTTTTCACAGGGATGCCGAGGCCGAGGTAGAGAGGGGATAACCACCTCAACGACCCTTCGCGTTGCCAGCTTTTCGGGGGTGGCTTAGCTCGAGCGTGTTTCACCTCTCCTCTTTCGCTGTTGCCTTCGCTTCTGAAGTTATCAGATTTTGATAAAGTCCCCGGTGTATTAGAGAGCCGGCGCTGTTTGCGTTTCCACGCAGATCCTGTCTGGCTGCCACCTCGTTCACTCCACCCTCTTCACTCTCTCTCTCTCTCTCTCTCTGTCTCTCTGTTTCACTCCCACTCTGTTTTCCTCCTTTCTGTTTCTGTTCCATCAGGATCTGCGGGGTGTTACTCGCTGTCCCACCCTCCCCCGCCCCGTTTTTCTTTGTGCACGGTTCGACGAATTCTCGACGCGCAACGACGACGAGTGTTGCGCTTCTTTTCTCTTTATCGCGGCGCGTCTCGACAGGGATGTAAGAAAGGAAGGGAAGGGAAGGGAGGGAGGGTTGGATTGGCGAAGGAAAATTACTCGTTACAAACGCACACACGCGCGATTATTTTTTCTTAATGAAAAATTTCCTTTTCTTCCCCGGCGGCGGAAGAGAGACTTCGATTAGCGTGCGATTGGGATAATGCGGTTGGCTCGCCGGCGCGTAAACGGCAAAGAATTCCACTTTAATTTTCAATAAGCGACGCGAAGAGCCGGCCGACCGAGGGATTTGCCGCGGCGCGCCGTTTCCTGCAGTGAGCAGCAGCATCGCGGCAATCATTATCGCGAGAATACCTGTTGGCTCGCATGCGAGTCTCCTTCCGTTATCTTGATGATTCCGAACGAGAAAGAAATACAAGAAGACGCGAATGTCGTCGGTGTACACGTTGCGCAATCTTGGTCCACGATATGAGAGGGGGGAAGGAGGGAGGGGGGGGGGGGAGAAAAAAGAAACGTCTCGTCGCCGGCGTCTTTGGATCTGTTCTTCTCTCGATAGGACGACAGCTGTCTGACGAAACGGACAAAATTCCGGTTTAAAAGCGCCGGTCGACCCACACGACGAGAGAGATCAACGACGTGCGCTCCTCTCTACCCTTGCTCGAGTTAATCTATTCCGCTGAAACTACGCCAGGCAAGATTCTACCGTTACGTCGGACGTGTATATACACGTGTATATATCCGTGACGTATTGTGCACCAACTGTTCGATTTCAACTTTTCGACCGTGGCGCGAAAGCGAAGAAGCTCCCGCCTCCCCTCTCGTTGACGATCAGAGAATCAGAGTTCGTCGAGTGGAGAAAAGGCTGATTTTCCCACGAGGAGGAAGGATCGTTTAAGAAACGATCCGGTTGACGATGGTAGTAATGAGCAAAGCCGAGGGCGCGAATCGGCCGAGCGATGGAAAATCAAGAGGGGCCCCGAAAAGGCGCGCGGCGTCGCGCACGACGACGGCAAAAAGGCAGAGGAGAGACAAAGGCAATGATTAATTCCACGTTGGATGTCCAGGATCATTAGCGGCAGACTGCCATGACACCTGCTCGCACGAGCCCTTCGTGATAGATTACCATGGTCAGCAACGACGAGGGAAGAGGCGCGAGAGAGAGAGAGAGAGAGAAAGAAAAGTGAGAATCTCGCTTGCAGATCGTCCACTGGGGCCGGTTACTAATGATTCCGTATTTCGACATTCTGAGCGATATTCACGGAAGCCACGTGAAAAAAAGATACGCCCAAAGTATTACTCTTGGCCAGCTCTTGGTCCCTCTCTCTCTCTTTCTCGGGGTGGCCACGGAATTCGCGTGGCAGCTTTTTGTCAAAAGGCTGTCACGATGTAACGTGATTGATGGTGGCCGACGGTGGCACGCTCGAATCACGTGAAATTCGTGTTCTCCGTGAGCGGTTCGCCGCGTCGCGCCAACGAAACCGCCAACGAAAAATCGGTGAATTAATAAATATGGGATTTCCCATACGAACGTCAGATACACATGTCAGGGCTATTGGCGTCTGTGCCCGTTGCAGCGGAGAAAAACGTGGGAACGTGCCTCGTATACGATCGACAAATTCCTCGAACACCTTCGCGTTCCCCGACTCGCTGAAAACCACCAAAGATTTCTCGAGACGAAAATCGTGTATCGTGTCGTCGTTTCTCTTTACAAATTTCCGAGACAAGTTGCGCTGCGCCCGTTTCCAGTACTTTAACTCCTTGCCGCGTACCATTTAGCTCAACGAAATCCGTACCCAAGCGGTTGGGGACAATGCGCGAGACAATCGCGATAGAAGCCGACGTGCGGATATGCCTGTTGTATACAGTAGCTCGCGAAAGTATTCGAGCGCTTTCAATCCACATCGTTGATAAATAAAATGCACGCGTCAAGTTTAAATTTTCGAAATAAGATTGTACGTAAAGGAGTGTCTCGAGAATGTATAAGTAAAATTACAAAAAGATCCAACGACGCATACAGAATTTACGGGGCATTGAGTGCAAGCAAAGTAAATCCTGTGACTTTACGTACAATCTTATTTCGAAAACTTAAACTCGACGCGTGCATTTTATTTATTAACGACGTGGATTGAAAGCGCTCGAATACTTTCGTGAGCTACTGCAGCTGCACGCTTACTTGTTCCACGCGATACTGTTCCTGTGGACGTCGACACTAATTTAATCCTTGTTCCCTTTTTATATACGTAATACGATTTTTAATACAATATCTCAGTCAATACTTCAAAGTATAAATAGTACTATAAATAGTTCTGCGTAATAGACAAGAAATAACAGTGTCAAAACAAAATTTATACACGAACAATGCTTTAATAGAAATTTGGAAGAACAATCTTCTTGGGCGTCTTCAGGTGTGACTTCTTCAGAAGAAATGTAATAATACTAACAACTCTAAAAATTAGTAGTCCTGCGTGGTGTGGTACTTTTGAAAGCATTGTGGCAAATGTAAGGGTTTATTAAACTTTTCTTGAAAACTAAAGTGCCAATGCCACTAGCACGCTTGCTCTTGCCTCACGAGTCTGACTCGTGATATTCGTGTTTGGGCCAAAATTGCTATCACGAGTCAGATGTACGACAAGGGGTTAAGAGAACGGAGAAATGGAGAAACGAAAATATGCAACAACGAAGAGATATTCCAGAGTGGCGGGAGTGCGCGGTCTCGTGGAAGTTAAATTCGGACTGAAGGTTTAAAATTGGAAGGACAAGTTTGAAGTTTCATTCTTTCAAATCGATCGATAAACACAAGCGCGGATATGATATTTTATTGCGAAGAAGATTGAAGAGAAGAGAGAAAGGCGATATAGACACCGTATAGGTGATTAAATGGCAGTCAAAATGCGATCGCGTTAATTGTCACGGTTCGCCGGCACCCTTGACAGCGCTCGTTAAAGATTCACGCGTTGCTTCTCCACACGTTTTTTTTTTTTATCGCTAATCACATTTTCTTCTTTCTCGCGTAGTGCTCGCCAACTCGTTTCAGTCAAAATATCACATCGCGTCAATCTCTGAATCACGCTTCTCCTGTACTGGTTCTGTTCGTTGGTTTTCATCAGTTTCAAAGTCATGTGTATCGTAACTGCTTCGCTCTCTGATCTAATCATCTTAAACGATCGTATTATGCGATCACATGTGTTGAATTTATCGTTGCGTACACGTAACGCTCTGTACCAAGGGGTACCGGCACTATTTCGTGTTGTGTCAACGAAGCTGACACATCGAGCACGTCGATGGAATTTAGCTTCGTTTTGATCGTTTTGACCAATCGTTTTTTCAAAAATTTCCATCAACTGTCAATATTGTTGTCACATAATAAATTTTGGCTCCCCCCCCCCCCAAAAAAATGATAATACGCGTGCTAAAAATGCAGTAGCCATTGATGAAACTCAAATTAAATTTCCAATCGTTTGTACGTGTGATACGAATTTAAACGAATAATTAAATAGATTTAGTCTAATACGAAGATCAATTAAGTTAAGAAATTATATATTTCATGTATTTGTCGCCTGCCGACCCGAATTTACGCAATTTCTTCGCAAACTTGATCGGTAGCTTGCTGACCTTCGACGCTGATGAAGATCAGCCGGTTCGATTATGGATTGGCTGGAATTTGAGTGTGTAGGATTGTAAGTGGCTAGGAATTATGATCGATAGGAACGAATTGGAAGGATTGGATTTTGTCCAATTATCTCGTCCGTACTCTGTATAATTTTAAGAAGGCTACGAAGGAACCGATCTGCGCTGTAAGGAGGCTAAGAGAGAACTATTCTGCCCTGTACGGAGGTTTCGAAGTAACTGACTGTAAGAAGGATTCGTTTTAACGTGGCTCGTCCCTCCTTACCGAATTTCGAAGGTTCTCGAACGTGGCCAATCGCAGGCTCTCGTCCGTACTCTGTATAATTTTAAGAAGGCTACGAAGGAACCGATCTGCGCTGTAAGGAGGCTAAGAGAGAACTATTCTGCCCTGTACGGAGGTTTCGAAGTAACTGACTGTAAGAAGGATTCGTTTTAACGTGGCTCGTCCCTCCTTACCGAATTTCGAAGGTTCTCGAACGTGACCAATCGCAGGATCGCACGATGACGAGACAATAGGCCAATCTCGTCTAGCGTACCCGGCGCTACCGACGCCGAATGTGTGCGCGTACGGCGCGAAATCTAAATGCAAGTGCCGCCCGGCTTACTGACCCTTACTTCGTCTGTTCGGTGAGACCGAACAATATTCGAGTAAAATATTAATATTAATATCAGATTTCACATTAATGTGAAATTCTTTTCTTTTAAATATTTGGACAGATGAGAATAAACCTGAAATAATTCGACACCCCTTTGAAAATCTTGTTGCATACGTTTTTCGTAGATAATTTTATTGCGTAAGATCGAATTGCAACGTGCGACGCATCTTTCACGATTAATTCGATCCTAGGCGATCGAATTATCAAATTGTACTCGTGTTTCTTAATAAAGACGTTCAGATCCTCGACGAGTATCGCTCGTCCCAAGATTTTTGCTCGGAGACACACACACGCCACGACTATTTCTCACCGCCACGTTCACCAAAATTCTTCGTCGCCAACCACCGAGGAACGTCCAGCGAAATCTCCTGACAAATCGTCGCAGCGCCGCCTTCTCCGTAACCCTAATTCGATCCCGGGCCACTCCACTTTTCTTCGCAACCACCACCAGCAACCTTCCAGCGGGAAGAATTCCTTTCATCACCGATCTCCGATATGTTCGAGACATATTGACGCGTAATTAGCCACACCAATAACAGAACTAGAGGAAAAAAAAAAGGTCGCAGCGAGGGCAGTAGCTGGTAATTGACGCGACACGGCGTCCCGATGTCACTTGTTTCCGTGACGGTCGCTTTTTGTTTCGTTTCGAGCTAGAGCAGAGACGAAGCGGCGGCAGCGGCTACGAACACGGACCCTGGGTGACTGTTTTCACGCCATCGCCACGGGGGTTCCCCTTCGTGCACACGACGCGCCCCCGATGCGTGCACGAACGCGGATATAGAAACACACACACACGCACACACACACACATATATCTTGAAATGTTCTCGATCAGGAGGGCGGCTGAAATATTAGGGCGAGATATTGGACCGCAAGCTACTAATTCGTACGGTGATATCGATTCGGACACGGAATCGGACTCGGGTGATGTGCATCCGGCAATTTCTCTCGTTTCGTGTACAGAACTACTCCTCTCCTCACCCTCTTGCCACCCTCTCTCGGGGGTTATCCTGCAGTTAATGCCATCGACAGCGTTCCAGAAAGGACCTTTGTCCTCCTTGCCTCGATAGCTCGCTCTCCTCACCTACGTCTACGTCTACGTCTACGTCTACGTCTACGTTTCGTGACGTACACCTATACCTCGGATCGTTAGCGCGGCGCTCGTTTTCACGGAGGATCGAACCATCTCGTGTGTTCGGCAATCGAAATCCAGCTCGGATTGATCCTGGTCGTACGAGGTGAGCGATCGTTGGTTTCACCTTGCGCGTTTATGGCGTATCATGGGCGAGATGCGTCAGGGGTGTACCATCGGGCGGGAAAGGATTCGAGGAAAGAGGCTCTTCTCACGCATACCCGCGCAGTAACCGGGGCAGTTTCCTCCTCGTCGGAGATGCGCGATGATTTGGAATTATCGATCGACGCTGCGAGATATAAATAATTCGTGACGCGAACGTTTAACCGCGATGCTAATATTAAACCTCAACTGGGGCGCGTTGTTATTCATGCAAAGGTTAATTCTACTTGAACTGCGAGTTGGTGTTTCGTTAATGAAGACGATCGACCTTCGGCTATTCATTCAGAGATCTTTCCCTCGATCCGTTCTCGTACACGAGCTTTTTTCAGAAGTTGACAACTTTTCGCTCTGACTTATGATATTATCTGTTAAACGATCGAGCGAACATCCCTGGACAAACGGACGATCAGCCTGGTTGTCGCCTATCTTGGATCCTCGCAACAAGGAGATTCGTCTGTTTCGTTCTTCTACCTTGTCGTAAAGTGGGGTTGCCTGCAGTCAGATTTAATTTTAACTTTTAAATGAAACGTTTCTCGTGATTCTAATTTATAGATTTTTGGAAACAGATCTGTCTTTTAACGCGTGTGTCTTTAGACTTTCGTCTATCTGTCTCCTGGCTTACGGCGGATCTAGGTGTATTCGTATAATGTTAATTTGAATATTACGCAACGATCCGACGTCAAGCAAAACAGACCTGTGGTCGTCGACCGAAGATGACAACAGTAAAGTACTGCAAAGAGTATCAACCGTGAATGCATGAAAAAGTGCTCGAAATTTACCAAACAGATTCATTGTGACTCTGACAAGAGGTCTAACGTCTTTGACTTAGAAATTTCCGCGCGTTTCGATTACAATTACCACCGCATGCTTCGACCACGGTTTTCTATTTATCGAAACTCTCCGAGCTTCCATATGTTTTCCTAATGTTTCTAATGTATTTAATTCGCGATCGAATTAAACGGGGGCTTCCAACGTCCAAGAGAAACTGATTTCAATTACTTTGCTTCTTTTCTTTGTGCTTCTAGGACGTCAGTCTCTAACGCAATACAGGATGAGGAACACTTGTCTTTTGTTTCCGTTTGCTGTTCTATATATATATATATATATATACACACACGCTGGGATTGTGATCGGTCATCGTGATCGTTCACGCCTTCGATCCTTACCACCGGATGATCATACACGCGCGACCTCGTCGGTTCATTCAACAACGCGTTACACGCTCTCCTCCGAAGCTTCCTTTGTTTTCTCCACCACGAACAAATGACCGCCGGTTCACGGAGGGCGTGCTCTCCCTCTCCGCGAGAGGGATCATCGATCGTCACTGATCGTTAGCCGTAGAGACACCGTAATTGCCGCTCATTAGGGAGCTAAAGGAGCGTATTATGCCCGCTGAAAAGAAGGAACGTCCAGCCGGATTGCCGTGGCGAGGAACCTCAGCGAGCGAGCGAAAGAGAGAGAGAGAGACTAATGGAAAGAGGGAGAGAAAGAAGAAATACGAAGGAAAGAGACGAGACGCAGCGAGGCTGAAGAAGGAGGGAAAGAAAAAAAAAGATTTCTTCCTTTAGGGGGAGGGAACGTGGAAGGCGTTGAAAAGAGTACTCGAGAGACGCGTGAAGGGGGGCTCATGAGGTAACCGATACCCCCTTTCTCTCGACACCGCTTTATTCACGAGACCTGGAAATGAAATATAGCGATGATACGCAGTCGCGAACGAGCCTCCTTTCCGAGGACTTGACTTACCCCGGCCTCCACCTTTCTCTACGGCGGCCTGTCGTGGCCTCGGTTGAATTTACGATTCTGGGATTCTCAGTGCTCGCTGAGGAACGTGCACGAGCGGAGCTGCGATAGCGGTAACGGGACATTTATAATTACTGTGTCTGGTTGGCTGCCACGTGTCGCGAGGAAATTGATTTCGTGTTAGGGGTTGGACTGCCGCGAGGGGTGAAAAGAGATTTGTAGATTGTTTGCGTCGGGTGTACATCCTCTCGTGCGTGGATGCACACGGGACGAATATGGAACCTTCTTTTTCCAATGAAACCCTCTTCCTCTCGCAATGTGAAGATGCCAAAAGGCATCTCTCCTAAACTGTTATTTTTATAATAAAGTAATTTATACTAGAACCTGGTTCGTTACAACATTCGTTTGTTGCGCACACGTATTAAAGGGTAGCACGTATATTCGTAACACACGAAACGCGCGTTTAAAGCGAGAAGTATACAAGTATTGCAAATGTATATTTTACATTTCGTTGTGTTTCGCGTGCGTGTAAATTTATAGAAAAATTGTAAAAAGAGAATAAAGCGGATCAGAAATGGAATCGACCATTTTTCATAATTTTCCAATCATTGGGGCTGTTTTGTACGAAAGACCTCTCTTTCACGTAAAAGAATTTATTATTCCATCTTCGCTTATTGTCCTCGTTTTCATCCGCCGCTGTTGTGTTTAGAAACAGTTGACATCGATCGTCCGATCGATGTTTCTCACCGTTTTTGGAGAAATTACGTCAGGGCAATCAGAGCTTCAAAGCGATAACGACCAACACTTTTCGTATAAAACAGGCCCGCTCAGGGAAAGGTCAGTGTGCGTTAATCAGTGCAATACAGCGCGATACCAATTACACGACATTATTCAAACTGAAAGTTCGGCGATTATTCAAACTTTAGCAAACAAAATTATTCAAACTTCAGCACGGCGACTCCATCGCGATTCAATAAACACTGCGAGCGATCAGTGTGGTACACAAAAATTATTACATCACACACACACATATATATATATATATATACACAGTTCACTCATCACAATCTCCGATCTTCTATTGGAATCGTTTCAATGTCACATCGTCTCGCGATACTTGGCTATACGATTGCAATCCGCCTCAAATACAACCGCGCGAATCAGATCCACATCGCTCGGCGTCATCGAGCCGCAACAATTACTCCAGGTACAGCCAGGTACAACACACTCGCAGCGTCGATAAACGCGACTCTGCCCTTCCTCCCTCCGAAGAGTTCGAAGTCGCGCGCTTGTAATCTGTTCCAAGTTGCTCGTCAGACGGCGGAAATGTAATATAAAATTCTATCGCGTGAATCGAATTCAGAATGAAGGATCAGGGTGCGCCGGTGCCTTCTCGGGGAGAGAGAGAGAGAGAGAGAGAGAGAGAGTAGGTCTCGGATCTCTCCGAGCCCGGCCAGTTCATCGACTTCTCGCAACTGCCTCTCTCTTCTAACAACGGCAAGTCGCACTGCTGCAGCTTCGCCGCGATCCTTTTGAAATCCGGTTGCCTAGGCAGGTGTCGAAGAACGCGTAACGAGCAATGAATCACCGGGGCACCGGGGTATCGCGTGATATTAAGTAACTGGGAGCAAGCGAGGGGCGGGAGGATACGGCTCGTGTTGTTGGCTGACCTCAACCGATGCCAACCGATCCGAGCTGAAACGAGCTTCGATCACCTGACACTGTTCATTACACTGTTGCGCGTGCAACGACGCCGACGACGACGACGACGACGACGGATAATTAACGATATCGTGCTATCGAAGCAAAGTGAAGTCTGCTCTGCACCCCTAGGAACGGTGTTCCTGTTTGATTTCGTTCGGAGTTTCCTCCAACTCGGGAGAAGGAGACAGGAGGGGGAGGTTTCGCCGCGCTGTACTCGCGACGCGACGAGCGCAAATCGAGTCGGAGCGGAGGCCGGTATTACGCTAATCGATCGAGCTACGAATCAATTAACGTCACCGGCAGCAGGTAGTAGGCTACGGAGTCGAGTCGCCAACTAGGAAACTTCGCCGATGTCGCCAAGTCGGGGGATCATCGTGGATCCTTAACGCGTTCCGCGCTGGAAAATTAACGGTGGAAGCTACCGTGGAAAGTCGAACGTGGTTCGTATACGTGTACGATGCGTACTACGTACTACATAATATGCAGCTTGCGTTTTATTTTAGATGTAGATGGGGATAGTACGTGTATCGATGGAAGGTTCATCTATTGATATATATATATATATCACGAGACTTGACAAGAAACTATAACGATAACTATCTGTTATCACTGAAAGTGATTTTAGCGGGGCCTCTTCACGTGCAACGCTGATGCAACGAAAATTAGCAATTGGTTGATTTGGATCACGTGATTCGTGTGGGGTACACCTCGAGTAGGAATGGCGTTGTCTGGTACCGAGCGATCGCGCCTGTAATTTGCTTCCTATCGATTCAAATGTTTGCGTATCGATAAAATTTTATGGCAAAAAAGTCGTCTTCGTTTCCTAGTCGGAACAGTTGCTTCTGGGTACGAATCGTACTGGGGTACAAGTGGGGTACAAGTTTTTTTAATTTATGTCTAATAAGATCTTTATGATTCTTGACATTTGACAATGAGACTGTAATATATATTATATTCTTCTTTCTTTATTCGTAATCGACGTTGCCGCTGTTAAGCTCGTTTTAGCTGATTGCTCACGAAAAAAGAAATGCACGATTTCGTTCAAACCTTCGAGAAACCTTCAAACTATAGCAACGTCAGAATCGATTTGCTAAGAATAGATTCTGACCACTGATGATCGAATTTTCCATTCTTGGAATTGTTCTGTTTTTGACCGAAAAGGACAAGAACTTTTTTGAACGCGGAATCATGAAAAAAGGCAAAGGGTAATCGAACGAAATCGTCGATACATTCCGTTGCAAAATTCCGTGAAAAAGTTTGCAACGTGTACCACCTGCCGTTCGATTACCTTAACCTCAACTTGCATCACGAGGTGTAACGATATTACGAAGCTTAATTCAAACAACAGACAGACACCGAACGAGAAACGAACGATCAACAGATCGTCGTATTAAATTTGACGAGCCTAATCGAAACCAACGTATATCATCATTGCACAGTCGTTTAGCACTCTAACACCGTAACGAATCCCGGAGAAGAGCGCTCCCGATAGAACAGAGTAAAAGAAGAAAAAAAAGAGCATCTTTGACAGTCAGAGGACCTTCGTACGCAGCCACTACCACCTGTGATATAGAGTTCCAACGGTCCGTGATCAGGGTGTCCGGTTACCTGGTTGGAGCAACCTCTACCTACGTTGCTCTTCAAGGACTACCTTGTATAGAGAGGCGAACCTCATCCGCTATTACCGTTTCTCTCCCTCTCTCTTTCACCACTCCAGCCTCTTTCTCCTCTTTGCGCGCGTTGCTGCTCCAACGGGAGAGAGTTCGGGGGTGTATCGAATGTCCTGCCATCGTGCGGTCTCGTCTATGGTGTCCGACTACCCCTCGCTCGTTTCACGGTTAATTAAGCGGCTGACAATCTGACCACGAGACGGTTAGCAGCCAGGGGGGCCCGCGATCTTCAGGAACTCGTAAACAGAAGGAATTCCTCGAGCATGAATGGAGACGAAGAGAAGAGGAGGAGGAGGAGGAGGAGAAGGAAGAATCGGGAGAGAGGGAGGGGATACGATCGCATGAGATATCGATCATCCTGATTACCAGGACCCACCTCGTCCAAGAGGAAGACCCATCCGCCAAGATCGTCGGCAGCGGTTTTTTCTTCTCTTCTTCTTCTTCTTCTTCTTCTTCTTCTTTTTTCTTTTTTTTTAAGAACTTTCCACCGAATGGTATTTCTCGTCGTGTGTCGTCCACATTCGTTGGCTGGGATCAGTGGTGCGACGCGTACATAAAGGGCCGGCGACTTTGGTTACCGGAGGAGAGATCGGATAGATCAATGAACCACGATGGTAGACGGATCGGGGAGTTTTTGGAAACGTCGCGCGGTAGAGTGGCTCGCGAAGATTGGTTTACGTGAATCGATGCGTGGGTCCCGTCCCGTGGTTGCTCCGCTTTTGTCAGCGTGGATGGAATACACGGCGGGCTACGCTTGACTCGGAGCATTTGAAACTTAACCCTGGCCGAAGCCGGTGAAGCTATGATCGGCTCGGACGATCGATTTCTCTTTGTGAAACTTTGGGCGACTTCGGAATCGCTGTCACGGAAATTTTCACAGCGCGTCGTCTACCGCTACTTGGACGGGTCGGTTCGACGAAAAATAAAGCGAACGGTGAGAAACTCCAAGTCTACGGAGACTTTTTTCGTCGGAAATCTTTCGATCTTTTAATTTGAACTCTTGCCGTCGCAAAGTCGTCGAGTAAAAACGATTTATTACGCTCCTCTACGATTTTTAAGTCAAGATTTTCGTTCGAAGATAAAAAAAAAAGAAGACTAATGACAAAACACTAGGTGAAATGTCTAAAATATTCCAAAGGAACGAGGTAACGTTTGAACATTCGCTTCACCAATCTGGCCCTCCCCCTCCCCCTCCCTCTCCCCCACCAGAGGTTGACAACGGAGTTTTGGGAGAGATTGTTGGAATCGTTTCACCGACTCATCGAGGACGGATCAAAGGGAAACGAGAGCGGATTATATCGTCTCTCGAAGTATCGAAGGCATCGTCTCTCGTTTCTTGGCCCCCACGGCTGATAGTTACACCAAGAGGCGGCCCCGTGTACCTGCCAACAAACGACCAGCAGATGATTTAGCACATATTCCAGCGAGAAGGCTCGTTCGCGTCTCGATCGCCTTTTACGTGTACCCGTTGCCCCGGCCTGAGCGTGATTGTTTTATAATTAAGCCGTTACTGGATATAAGGCACGAACGCGCGCGCGCGCGCGCGCGGGAGGCGGTGGTGATTAATTGTTTTCGAATTGAAAACCTATCGCGGTGCCGTCTTAATTTCATCGTGCCCCGGCTAGAGTACAGGACGTGGAACTTATAGGCGTAATTACGCGGCCGGTTCCCCTCCGAGACGTTAAAAAACTAATGAATAACAAACACCGGCGAAACCAGTCCGCGTCTTTATACGCTCTGTACGCATCGTAAACGCGGTTGGGTCCCGGAGGAGAGAGAGGGGAAAAAAGAAAGAAAGAAAGAAAGAGAGGAAAAAGGAGAGAAACGAAGCGGTCGCTTCGAAGAGGCTATCGAGTCTTTATACCCTCTTCCGTGTAAAAGAGTGATTTTACGCTAAATTTCCGTACGTTTTAAACGGAGTTATGTGCACCGTAACTATGTGAGAATAGAGAGATATCGTACTTGGTAGATGTGCCAACGAATAGCGGGAGCACTATTCGAGTAATTAGAATAGCGTTGAAAAGATGCAACAGAGGGAAGACGATGATTTCTTCTTTTTTCTAATTTTTTTCCGCATACTTTTGCATACTCGCCCCAGACGAGTATTTTCTTTTTTTTAGCTTTTAAATTCTTTTGTTTTATTCATGATTTGCACGTTCTAATGGATCAATTTACTCAGTCTTTTTTTTTCGTTTTCTTTTTTTTTAAATCAAAATATTGTTGATTCGATGTTATAAAAAAGAGCTGTAACAAGGTGTGCATTAGTTCCTATAAATAGAAGCGTGCATTCAAGGCGCTCTCTTTGTTACGATCATTATTACATCGACTCTATATCACGATCAACCAATCCATTTCCGACATGTGCAATTTATTTCGAACGAAATAAACGATCTCCCGTATCTATTATACGTATACATATTCACCTGTAATTGAAATTCCATTCGACCGTATTCCTCGCAGTAACAGCATCAACGACAGCATTAACTCGCATAAGAACCAACTTTTTTTTTCTTACGATTTTATTTGTACCAGTTTTTTCCAATGTTTTCCTCCACATCACCTTTCCTGTATTCGTCAAGATCTCTCAAGATTCTTAAATTCTCTTGAATCCAAAAATTGCACGAAAGCTCGAAATTTCTAGAAACTCCGACCCCCTTTCTCTGTCAGTGATTTTATCACTCGGGATTTTGGAGAAACTCAAAAGCAAGCCTTTTTTCTTTTCGCGCGTCCCCCGATGAAATGTTTCTTGCGTTTCGGCGATTCGCCCCCTCGATGGAACTCGAGCGATCGTTTCTCTCTCTCTCTCTCTTCTCTCTGTCGTTGGAAAATTCGGCGAGTCTCGAAAGCGCGCCACATTAAACGGAGCAAATAGACGGTGCCGTGCGGCAAAAGGGTGCCGACTGAAAGGCAAACAGTTTAGCTGGAAACAATTGACTGCAGATTGAAGAGAGAGAACGAGGGGCTCGGAGAGGGCTCGCGGGAGAGACATCTGACGATCGATGCACGCGTCGCTGCCAGCGAGAGAGCGAAGTTACATCTGTCCGACGATGAAAATAGATTTTGAGAGAGCCCTGGTCCGGGCACCACGGGGGGGAGGGGGGAGGGGGTAGTGAGGGAGTCCGCGAGGGAGGGAGTTGTTAAAACACTCGTTTCCAGACCAGGAATTCGTGTTTCTCGTCACAATGCCACGGCGCTTTGATCGACCGCCCCCGTCGAACCACCGAAGGCAACGCCGCTCTCTCTCTCTCTCTCTCGCTCTCTCTTTCCGTTTCGCTCTGTATTTTCAGTGTAACGTTTTATAAATCGAAAAAATTATCAACGGTATTATACGAGCTGATGCGGATACAAAAGAGAGGGCGGGCGGGCACAGTCCGGCGAAAATTGCGCAGTATTTCGCGTGCCTGCATATTTTATATGAACGAGTTTCATTCATACTTAATGTCCCGTGGTTCTTTTCGATTCGGTTGCGCCGCGGCGCACGTGCTGACGGCAACCTGACCGCGCGCAATCGAATCATCGATGTTTCGTTGCGCGGTTTTATTAAACAAAGCCCCGTGGCCTGGCGGTCACAAATGTCGGGGATTTTCTCGCGGTTATGGGACGCTTTAACCGCTCGGCGAACCTCGTTGAAATTTCTCAACGGTGATGAAAAATGTAACTCGGCGGAGCGTCGAGTGAGAGTTTTTAGGTACGCGCGTACGTATCGCGGAGTGACAATAGCTCGTCAATAAGAAGGAAGAAACGTATCGAGAGAAAAAAAGAAAAAGAAAGAAAAAAAAGGAAAAAAAGGAAAATTCCGACACGAGCGGTTGAACGAACCGCCGAGGGTGAAGGGAGATGGGGAGTTGGTTGGTTCGCCTCTCTTCTGCGTGTGTTTTGTCTCGTCCGATCCTTTTAACGTCACTTAAAACAAAACACTGTATCGATTTGACCGCTTCTCCCCCTTGGCGAACGCACTCGACGAGTGCCCAGGGGGATGTTCGGGGTGCGTCGAAGACAAGTGACACTCGATTCGACGCTGGTCCTCCAGCGTGTGTTTTGTTTCTCTCCTTTTCACACTCCACCGTGTGCCGATCTGCCTTTCTTCTTCCCACCCTCCGATGCGAACAAAACGTACAGCGTCGAAACTCGATGATATCTCTCCCTCTCCCTCTCTCTCTCTCTCTCTCTCGGGGAAATTCTTCTTCGCGCAAACGAAGTAACATCTGTGTACGAAATTTCGCGAAATTTCGCGATGAAAATTTGATTGAGGCTCAGAAGAGCTAGCTGCTGGGAGAAGTTTCCGCGAAAAAAGTTAAACGAACCCTCAGGAATGTTTGTAAGCTTACAACACTTGATGTACAATGACGTCTGCGAGACTTTCGCAGGTTAATCAAAAAACGTTCTACATTATCTACTTCAACGAAGCAATCACGCGGTCAATTTTCGTCTGAAATGTCGCAGAAGACATTCGTGAAATTCCACAGCTCGGTGCTACTTGTAGCTTTTTGGAGTTTTCTAAAAAAATTAGTGATAACCAAAATTAAACACAAAAGTATTAAATATTAAACGTAATTTTCAATTTCAAAGAAAAGGGCGCAGCCACGACTATAAATAATAATTTTCAGGCGGAATCATAGGACGTCGCTCAGGCCTTTATGAATCTTTAATCCTCTTAACGCAACGCTCACGCAACGGTCGAGGAATCGCGTGGAAATCGAACGATAATCAACGAGAGCGTGTTTTGGCGAAAATTCACCGCGAGACCGAGCGAGGGAGAGTCAGAGGTGGCCATCGATAAATTGGACGGATAAATTACGGTGCGCGTAAAGCGCGCGATAACCGAGGAAGATCGCGAGACCGACCAACGTATTAAACAATACGTCTTCATTGCACGTCGATCGTTACAGGTCGCGTGGCATAAAAGAGCCTTTCGAACCGAAAGGTACGGCCCACTAGGATGGACTCTTTCACTCGGTCAACCACGGTTAGACGCGGTTCTCCTTTTTTCTACCTAGTAGCCTCGAGAATCGCCTCGGAAGAAAATTGAATGTCGGCGTCGATTCTCCCTCCGTTCGCTCGTTCTTTCTTCGTTTTTTCTTTTCCCCCTCCCCCTCTCGGCCGCTATTCGCCCGTCGTCGTTCGCCTTCTCCCATTATAAAGTATAATAGCGGACTCGGTGTTTCCCAGATTATCGTCGCTCGGCCACGACGCGATACCCTACGCCTCGCGTGTCAATTAGACACGGTATATGAGGTTACAAAGTATGCCAGGTCTTTGCACCGCGCGTACCCAGCACCTCGTCGAGCCGCGACATCGTTTCCGATCGTTAGGTAGAGTCTCGACCGGACGAACCGATCTATGTCGAGACATCGAGTACGAGGGATACGCGCGTTTCACTCACTTTGAATTTCCACGATAAAACGTCGAGACGTGTCTGGAGAGGGGACGACTCTGCGTGCAGGTGGCAGGAATTTTGATGGACTGTACACGTTGCGTCGAATGTAGATCGAAATCGAATCAAGTAGTCCTCTGGACTAAGAAAGGGCGAGGATCTCGATTTAAAATGTGTCGCGTTGAAGAGTGGTGGCAAAGACAACGCCACGACGAGGGCATTGCTCGAACGGAATGTTTGAACAATGTTGTTGTGTGACGATACAGATTGTTGCATAGTTATCGAGTGTAGATCAAGAGTGTGGATCGATACATTTGAAGAGTGTTGATGTAAGTAAGGCGACGATGAGAATTGTTCGGAACAATTTATGTGCATCGACACGTATAAACGATACAGATTGTTGCATAGTTGCCAAATGTAGATAGAAATCGAATCAAGTAGACTTCTGGTACAAAGATCAAAGACCTCGATTTGAAACGTATCGCGAGGATACATTTGAAGAGTGTTGGTGAAGATGACAATTGTTCGGAATGTTTGAACAATTTTGTGTAACACGGTGCGTCGATTGAACTTTGAAGTTCGATTTAAGTGGATCAGAACGTTTCTATTTAAACATTGTCAGAGGAGATGCGCAAAATTAGAAAGTATAAACAATCTGTCCCTGTACGAAAGAGCTAGATTCGTGTGAATTCGTCGAAGGACGAACGGACTTATATAATCCCCCCGTTGTCCACGATTCGTTCGCACATTAGAACGAGACCTCGTTTACGTAACTCGTAAACCTGAAATCCCGTCTTTGCTGAACTTTTACTCTCTGTCGCACGCGTTTCACGCTCACCGATCCGATTCGAATTTCCGCGATAAAAATCGAGACGACGACGACGAAGGTTCGCACGGCGGAGGTGTGCACCCTCGGCTCCGATCGGGAAGCAGGCATCCTCAGGAGGCGGCCTTGGACAGAATTGACGCGACAGCGTGTCGTTAAGCGTGTACGGTAACACGATAGTCCCGTTGCATTTGTTACACGTTTCGATTGGCCTGGAGATTGAGTTGTTCGCCGGTGAACGTGCCCGGAAGCCATTGTTTGTTAAGGACCGGGGCATGCAAATCACGAATTCAGTCGTCGCGAAGCCGCATCTCCTCGATCGGACGCGCGTGCTCGTCTGCTACGTCTTTCCGCTGCGTTTTCCTTTCCTGCGAGAGTCTGTCGAGCCCCGGCGCGCGGTAAATCTCGGTCGAGGAGCCGGTCCTTTTGTTTTCTTTCTCTTCAGCCTGGCGGTGGCTCAATTCGTGGCCGCGGTGATTGCACGCTGCATAAATTACTCGACTTACTGTGCCGCGCAACAACCGATTAACCGGCCGCTGCCGCACACTCCGCACAGGCCGACGATTACACACAGTTTTCGTCCGTTTGGTCCCGCCGATCGCCAGGCGATTAATCCTCTCGTCATTTATCTTGCCCGGTTCCGCAAAAACGGCCCACCTCGGCGTGTCCGTGTCGCGATGCAGCCGACTTTTCGTTTGCGGAATCTTCGTTGCTCGAGATGTCGGACGTGCTTCGAGCAGACTATAGTTCTTGTAAATATATATGTGGTAAGAAGGGATCAAGCGGAGCAACGGAACGGAGGCGCTCGTTGGTTTTGCGCGTATTGATATTAAATTTAATTTGTTAACTCGTTGGAGTTCTTGTTTTTACTAGACGTCTCCTACGCTCTCGTTAAATCGAAACGAGTCAACTCGACATCGCGTATAACCAGTTCTCTGAAATCTATCGAACTATCTTTGGGATAGACTCGTGAAATCCATTAAATATTCTTTAATTAGGAATTTACTCGCAAGACCCGCCATTTTCATTAACTTCTTCCAACGGTGAAACCGAAATTTTCTCATTTGTTTCTGTCAGTCTTTCTCTTCAGTTCCCCGATTACGAAAATTCTTGCTTCGCCCCGAAACGGAAAATATCGAACAGCCGATTGCAGATCCGCAGAAGAAATTCTGCGCGCGCTTTCGCAACTGTTTTTCGTCGAACCCGGTCTCAGGTCGAGTATTTCGCATACGTGTAATTTACGCGCAAGCAGGCACGTTGAAAACATGGAACAAAGATGGAAGCTCTGAAGAAAATTGATTAAAGGATGGTAATTTACGCGGGTACGTACGCGGCCTGGGATAAATGATAGTGAAAGATAGTCACGCACACGGGCGTTTTGTAACTTTCTTTCTTCGTCGATGCACGTGGAAATTGATGATATCATCGCGAGCGTAGCGGGTAATGTGGGTAACGGGAAGTCAAAGAGTGAAGGTTTATCTTTTTCGTACGACCCGGTTGATGTTTTCAACATCGGGAATCACGGTGTCTCGAAACACTTCAGGATATCATTAGCTGTATAATTATACCGTGGCACACTAATGACTTGGGGGCAACCTGGTGATTTCAACCTGGTCTCGTACGTACGTATATACACGTGTACAAACGCGGAGAGCGTGCCACCGAGGGAACGACGACGAAGAAAAAAGACACATCGGAATAAAATAGTCCGGCGAAACTACGGCGGCGGAACTACTCAGTCGTGATATGCCGCGGTAAAAAGGCTACTTGTAGATAATTCTAATTACTCTCCACGCGATGAAAGTCAACGAGCGCGTGTTATTACGCATTTATCTTAATAAAGGTCGACATTAATTTTCGTCGGGAGCGCGCTCGCGTACGTTTACTAGTACGTTTACTGCGGAAATGAACAATCATTTGTATTTATTATAAGAATATGTCGTCGTTGTATACTTCGTATAATCTGGAATGTTGGAAGTCCCGTTTGAATGTATCCTCCCGCAATGTTTTCTTTCATCCGTTTAAATTGATTAAAATTTAGCTAGTAGCATATCGCGGCAATTTAATTAACGTCTGATGTAAAAATCAAAATCCACCGACTTTCACTCAAACGTTTTCGACGTGCAACGATTTAATTTATTTCGGGTACTGATTGAAAAAAATTCCGCTGCACTTGCGCTGCCAATGTCTGGTTGAAAATAAAATACAACTCCGCTCAATTTTGTCGCGCGCAGACGTTACAAAACGATGGCTCGTTTCAACGCTAGAACCATGCAAAGAGCGAGAGAGAATTTAGAACACAACGCGGGGAACGCGAATATTTGGCAAAAGTCGTTCAAAGACGCAATCGCTGTAGATCCGCAGGCTACTTTGGAAACTTACAAATCACTTTGGTCCTAGCGTTAAAAGATACTCGGAGAGTATCACTTTTCCACGAGTCCAGTCACACACTGGACCTCCACTACTGTGGTCCCGGTGGCCGTCTCGCGGCCACGTTCTTAAAAGGCAGTAAATCACGCCTTCCTTTTTATCCGCCACCGAGGCCGCTGATTGTGCCATACATAAAATTACGATAAATTCATAGGGTTTCTCGTGCTGTCATGACCCGCGGCGCTCGATTGTTCTCAGATGCTAATAGCCAAGCTGCAGCCTCTCGGTGGGTGGTGCCACCGATTGTCAACGAAATGGATCCGTATTGCGGACGCGTCTGGCCGCCATGCGGTAAAGGCAACCTTCAGCGTTCGAATTTATAGAGATATCCGACGCACGGTGTTTGAATAGGAAGAAAAATTCGCGGTGAAAGGACGCTTTGTTTTTTTTTTAGAATAATTATTTTATCAGGAATTTAGCAGAAATGTTTTTCAACGTCGATAAAGCATTATGTAAATGTGACATTTACATAATTACGCGTGACACATATTTATCGACGAAAATACCAATATTTTAACGAGAATTTTAAGTTTCACTCAATTTGTTTTCGTACCAATTAGTAAAATTTCTTCAACGTAGTTGATTTTTATGAGCATTTATTATTTCTTCCTTTACTGTCACATCGTTTGATACCAAGGTGATTAACTTCACATTCAAGTAACGGGAGGAAGGGCAAAAAACACGTTTGCATAACCGACTATTTATAATTTACATAATAAAACACGTTCCGATGATAAAGTCTCCAGAGTAATATCTACAAAGTGGAGATCTCGTTATTCAGGAAATTGTCAATACGCCGATGTGAAATAAATCGGGTGATCTCGATCGGTGTAATTTCGGGAAAGTTGGTTGATCATGCGTGAACCAGTTTTTTTAAACTGGGGAAAGAAAAAGGGGAGGTAAAATATCGCGAATCTGAAAATTGTCGAGCTTCTAATTGGACGCAGATGATATCTGCAATTTCTGTTCGTTAAGAGGTACCGTAAGAGGACCGCGAGAACCGACCAGATTATAATTTCGCTGGGGAACTAGTTTGATTAATGTTTCGTCGATCAGCCGACAGCTCTAAACGCCATGGTCGACTACGCGATATCTATTAAAACCCGATAGGAATTACACGCCATTAATTAACCGACTCGCTGAACCTTTGCGCTTGCTTATTTTTCGACTCGGCGTATCTCGGTTAAGCGAGCGTGTCGTAACATTCACAACGCGAGACATTATGAAATGGTCTTCTGGTCTTAGCTTCCAGCTTCGTGTACTTCGTCCGATCGTCGAACGTTCCTCGAAAACTGGACGGACGTCGTGAACACCCGCCTACGTAACGACAAATTTTTGACGTTTGGCAATTAGTTAGACTTGTTAGTCCAAATCTAATGTCTCAATTAGGCTATTCCTAACGCAGATTTATCTTTCGTTTTATCAGCTCGGATTGCATTTATTCGGAATTAACTTGGACATTCGAGTTTTAACTCTTGACTCGATACGAATATTCGCAATATGAATTATGACATAGTATTGATTGTAATGTACTATAATATTATTAATTCGCGGTCGATGAAACTTTCACTTGTTGCGAGTAGTATATTTGATTAACCTGTTGAAACGGAAATGATTTTTGATCGTGATTATCAAAAAACAACGATCGCTGATATCGATGGGTCACCAATTGTAAGATCCCCCAAAAAATTTCCAAATTTCACCGCTGTTGTCGGTACTTTCTCGATGGTTTCGGAGCACCTACTCCGAAACCATCGAGATTCAATAACATCGTTTTCGAGAGTTGCGCAATCGTTGCGCCGAGGCCTTGATAAACGCGCGATTAGATGGGAGGCACGCGTAAATCAAACGACGGTGCCCGGGCATATCGGTGCAGAGGGGGAGCGATGCGCGAGATGAACGTCGTTAGTCCGGCACAATGCTGTTTTGACGGTGTAACAAAAGACAGGCCGGCCGGTGAGCAGACAAATGACCGTGGATCCGAGAACAAATGACAGTGGCTGTCCAAACGTGAACGCGGCTCTTTTGTGAACGCAGCTCATTACCGGCTGCTCGAAATTTTTCATATCCGCACGTCCCGACGTCCGCGGTCTCACGTTCAAGAAAAATTGATCGTCGCTCGTGCCCGATACCGGACGAAGATCCCACACGGTTACTACATATACCTGTATACATATGTACATATATATATATATATATATATGTACGCTCTCGTCCCCCTTCGGACCGCCAGAAACGTGTTCTCATCAACCGATAAAAATCAAGTGCGAACTAGACGTGTCTTTATTCCACGTGTGGGATAAACGAATTCCGGATCCCAGGTCGTGTAATTTTTCATATACGAGAGAGAACTCGCTGATGAAAAAAGCGAGTCCCAGTTGCAACATTCAGTTGGAGTTCCCTGAATTAAAGAATGTACGGATAATGTATAAATAACGTGATGTAATAATCTAAAATATATTATTTAATTATAAATATTGTATCACGCTATATAAAAAAATATGTAACACTAAAGACTATATATATATATATACACAAGAATACGAATTCTTAATTTTCCGAGCTCGCGTAAATCGACATTTAATCAACTCTGTGTCACATTGAAAATGATCCACCTGTAACACTTGTAACATATGCATATAGAACACGGTTCTATATTAACTCTTTAATACAATACACGTGCCACGTGTACACATTCGAAACCGCGATCTCTAGCGTGAACCGTTCTCAAATGGAATCAGTTGGTTTGCTTTGCAATCGAAATGCCCGGTGGTATGTTCGTTTAGGAATCCAGTGAAAGCGGTTGAATTGGTCAGACCACGGTTGCGTACCAAGAATGAAACAACTGTCTCCGGCGAGTAACAAATAGAAGAAAAAAAAGATAAAGAATAGTTACTTGTAGCGGAACGTTGTACGTTCGTTTCATTGAGAGAGAGAGAGAAAAGTCGGAGCCGAGGCAGAGGATATTTGCTCTTTTCATTGAAAAAGTCGAGGCTGTCTGTGAAATCTCAGCCTTATGTTGCAAGTCTTTGTGAAGGCGCGGAGACGAGACGCGTACAGGAGGCACGGTTATACTGCTCGCAGACGGCAAATAAGCGTCAAATGAAGCGTGCTTGAAGATCAAACGAGCAAGCAAACACGAAACAAGTGACGGGGCGTTAACGTGTCCCCGTTGGAAAAACATCGGCCGGCTACCGGCCGTGCAATGCCACGCTTTGCCTACCGGATTACCATTTGGACTAATCCCGCCTCTCCGTCGCGACTACCGCCGTCAAGAAGCGCAAATATACGCCGTGTAAAATGGAAAACAACCACGTCCGAGGGTGAAGTAAGAGGATAGGTTTAATCCTTTGCCGAGAGAAATCGTCATCTGCTTGTGTCGATATACATATGTCGATATTACACACGTATATTTTATACTTGCACTAGAGATGGTTCAATGAAATACTGTGACCAAAATGGTCTAAAATCTTGTAAAAGAAGTGTTCCGAATATGTTTAAGAGTAGATAACAATCTGATAAACGTGAAATGAAACAGTAGTACCTTTGAGGTTAGAAATTATTAAGGTTAGCTGAATAATTCTATTTTGCGTTATTTTAAAGAGCGGGGACATTTTCGTTAAAAAAAGTCCACCTGGTATGAATGCAACGTTTGTAGATCTCATGCGAGAAATCAAAAACACGTAGACGCTACATCCGACGTTGGTCTATTGCCGAGACATTCCCGCAGAAAAAGTTATCATTTAACGCGTACTTGCGAGGGAGGCCGACTGTCGGTATCAGAGTTTAAAAGACTTCGTTTCCTCGGCGAGATCGTCTACTCCGGGAATGATACGATGACCGTTTAGCAGAGAAGAATGACGGCGGAAACGAATCGGAGCGATAACCAATCGACTTTCTAACCGGTATCCGTTTAGGATATCGAATAGCCTCGAGTCGAAGGAAGAGGTTAGAGAGACACAAGGGGGAACGTTGGCGGCTGGCCGTCATCGCAAGTCGAACATCGCCGTGAACCGCACGATTGATTCACGTCTCAGGAGGGAGCACGGTCGGCGCGGGCGCGCGAACGCGTTCACCACGCCGATCCTTATCCGTCTAATAAATAGCTCGAAACGTGACTACAACGTTTCGTGACAAGTTAATCACGCGGAGAAGGAGCAATTCCCCAGGAGGAATCACGCCGTTGCCCCCCAGGCCAGTAGATGAATCCACAGAAACTGCACATATTTATGTAAATGGCCGCCGACCCGTGGTTCGTTCCCTAACCTGGCCTTTGTTTTACAAATATGGCACTCGACCAGCCAAGAACCCGGCGGCCATCTTTGTTTGATGACTCGGCAAGTAACGCGCCGAGTTGTAACGCCGGCAACCCCGGCCGATCGTTTCGCCGGCAACACTCCACCGATTGACGTTTACGATTAACGATTACAAGAATTTCTGGACTAGTGGGTCTAGGAGCTAGGACGACGATTATCGGGACCCATTACCTGTCGTTTTATTCTCTTCGACCAATTAATTAATTAATTTCATGATTCTCCCGGTTATTCTCGTGCGGCTGCCTACGTCGTGCTATCACCTCGATCAACTGTAGATTTTTACAAGTTGAACGATTCACGTAAACACGGTGGCGACTGCAAGAAGATATCACGGGAGATAATTAAGAGCTCGAGACTCCAATCTTTATTTAGCCTGATTAGAAAATAGGCAGGTCGTCTTAATTACGGAAATTGGGAAAAAGGAATAGGTGAATATATCGTTGATGCTTTTCCGCGTCTGTCAAGGACTGTCAAGGATGAAATAACAGCGTAAGATATTTCTCGTTCCTTAAACGAGATTTCGACAGCAGAATTGTCAGACTGCGTACACTGAACATTTTTTTAACGACTTTGAGCGTTCACTGAGACGATCAAAAGTCTACATGTCTGTAGTAGCGCGGGTAGGTCGTTTTATAATTATAGGATTGAAAGGATGGAATACTTTTCTGTGACTGTCAAAAATGAAACAATAAGTACCGCATAAGATATTTCGTTTTCTTAAACTGATGTGTCTCCGTTGTCTACGCTAGAATCGTCAAACTGTGTACATTTTTTGAACGACTTTGAGCGTTCGCTAAAATGACCGAAAGTCTACGAGTTTAATGAAATGACAAATATAGGACGCGTTCGTTTCTTAAACGTACACCTTTTGATACGTCTCGAACCTCCGACGATCAAACTAATTATTTTAAGCACCTCAGATTATCCGTACGATACTCGAAGGGTTAGTGTCGTTTCGTGGCGTGTCTAGCTACCGATAAACGGTAACGGCTGACGTTCGCTCACCAGAAACGATAATTTAAACGATGACTCTCGGCTTCCTCGCATTCAATTACTAAATAATTGGCGGGGAGGGTGGTAGGAAAGCCGGGGGACGCGAAGGGGGTCGACAGGGCTCTCGAGCAACACTCCCATACGTTGTCTTTCTTCCCTCTCTTAGTCTCCGGTTCTCGGCCATTTCGCAGTCGAGGTGACGAGCGTGACTTATCTTCTGCAAATTATAATCCAATTTGCGATTATCGTCGTACCATCGTCCGCTGCGCACAGCCTTTGGGCCATCGCTTGAAGGACCAGATGGACGCCCCCCTCTCTCTCTCTCTCTCTCTCTCACTCACACACACACACACACACACACACACACACACACACACACACATACCCCTGACTGATTAGTAGTGGATAATTAACCACGTTGCTAATGCGACTTGCGTGTTTCGAGAAAGACACGACGGTGATACGTATACACGATATACTCGCAGAAATCTTTCAAACTTTGCCAAATGTAGCGGCAACCTACGACGGTAAAAATGGCCGTATTGTTTCAAATATTTAACGTGATATTGTTAAATTAATAAACTGTCTCTCGCTGTTGTTAACTTTATGAATATACATGTACGTTCGGTGATAGTTTCGTTGGTTTCTATGGTTTCTATGGTGCAGGTAGTGGATGGATATCGAAAATTAATTGGCGAGTGCTACAAAAATAGGGGATCCCGGAATTGGTGAATTCTTTCGAACCATTCGCAAACGTTGATAATCCACGTACTGAGGACTCTGATGTAAATGCAGAATGCGATGATTCGAATAACACGATTCATTCTGAGATCAAGCAAAACTTAAATTTCCATCCCAAGACGAAGGAAACTCTCGTCACTGGACAGATCCAGCGTAACCAAGGAGTTCTTTCACCTCCCACCACCCTGCGTCAATAACTTCCGACCGTTCGATGATCAAGCTCGTGGATTCGCGTCTCTCGCATACTTCTCGGCCCATCTGTCAAGTCGCGGCGAAGAAAGTGGTAGCCCGTCGTTGCGGCGCGGCCGCGTCCGCGCGAAATCGCGGATGACACGCGGCGTCAAAGCGGAAAGCCGCGCGACGTAACTAGCCGGGGACGACAGGTGGCTCTCTCCGCGGGCATTTCCTGCTTCTCATCCCGCGAAATTGCGAGACGGCGTTTCAGCCACGGTGAAATTCGCCGGGCCGATCAAACGGCCGATCGAACGAGAAGGGGGGGGGTTGAGGAAAAAGTGAAGAGGAAGCAGAAGAAGAAGGAAGCTGCGAGTCAGCCAGGCCAAATCGGGCCTGTCGGCTCGAGATTCCTCGATCGTTGCAACGGGACGACACGACGGGATTCCTGCGCGCTTGGAATTTCACCCGGCTGTCTTTTTTTTTTTTTTTTGCAAAACAATTAGACGACTGATCGAGCTTCGATTATTCGTTGGAGATTCGTTCACATTGACTCGTTTAACGAGACTCGTCGGGATAATCGCCGTTACCGAGAACCTTGTCGTTTACGCGAACATCACTCTGCACGCCTGTTAACCGGTACGCGAGAAACAGGCCGGAAGAAGCCGCCGTTCCATTCGTTCACCTCCGAGACTTGCCTGTGTCTGCTTCGGCGTGAAAAGCCGACTGAAGAGCAGACTGAAACGGACGGCTCGTCTCGCCTCTCGTTGCAACTTTCCCAACGGAAGCGGTTCTTCTGCGTGAATCGAATTATCCGGGGATCGTTATCGTTTGCCGGGGATCGAGGCCTTTTTTTTTGTCACGTGAGCAAAGAAACGCCGGTTTAATGGATTGTATTTCACCATTATCGAGTTTGAAGGGAATTTGCCGTTGCATTAGCGCGTAGCGCGGCAGATTGCCGTTATCTATAGATGTCGATAATAGATACCGCGTGTTTCTTAAATGCTCGAACGCCTCGGTAGATGATCGACGCTCACTTGGCGCGTCTGTCGAGTGTCTATCTTTCGTCTATCGATCGACGAAACGAGTGTCACGGTTCGATAGAATCTTCGAAGATCTCGGCTCGGGGAAAGAAGAACGGAGAACGGAGAACGGAGAACGGGTCGCAGGTGCGAAATTCTAATTAATCAAAATTAACCGGGGCAACTGCTTATCAAGCAAAACTTGATCACCGGTCATTATACATTACGGTCCGCGCTACGGTATACGCGAAACGTTGTCTTCGATAATACACCGTTTCCGAATGCATTATCTGATTACACCGGATAAAACTTTTCATAAATTAACTCCGGACGCGTTGCTAATTACTCGCAACAATGCCTGTCAGATAGCCTTAAAGAAAGAGGTTAGGTTAGGAGCTTGATGGAGGCAGCAGCCTCGCGCAGGTAGAAGAAACACGCCCGGTTGCAGCCAAGTAAGTAACCGGTAGGCCAGTTGTTTATCTGTTACGAGCAGCTCTCGACGCACAGTGGCAAAGTGAATATTTTTTATCGCACGAACGAGGTCCCGAGGAGGAACGGTAGAAAAGACTCGCTGGACGGCTAAAAAGCGCGATGGTTAACGGCAAACGAGCAGAAAGGGCAGCAAACCGCTATTAACGCCGGCCAGGCGAGCGGATGGTCCTGCGGCTCCTGACAAAAAGGGCCACTTCCGAAGGCTGCAACGTCACATCCGCCATCGAAAATAGCCACGGGCCCCTAATTTACGGAGAAAAGCGAGGTTTTCGACCGGGGAAAAGATTCCACGCCGCGATAAATAACTACTCGCGCTACTCGCCGTTGCCTATATAACGCGACGAATGCGCGAACGCTTCGTGACTCGCGTTATATACCTCAGCCTTCTTTCCTCTCCTCTCCTCTCCTCTCCTCTCCTCTCCTCTCCTCTCCTCTTTTCTTCTTTCTCAAGTCGTTTCTTAAGTGTGACGACCAAGAGACGTCTCTTGCGAGAGCTCTCGACGGAGAGCACACGCGCCAGTGCTCCGAAACGGGGCAAACACCGGTTCTTAATCACCGCGGTCGACGCACGTTTACGCGGTCACATCCACCGCGTGTTTCTTCTCCACGAGAGTCCGCGTGTCCCGGTATAATACGTTCGATGACTAGTGCGCCGTGTAAGTCTCCCTGGTTTTCGCGTTCGACGTCCACTAAAAGGACGTTATTAATCCAGCGGGATCGTTCTAAACCGGTTTTATCGTTTTGTCGAATCGAAATTTCTATACAGATGCCGGCCGGTGTGTGCCGGGCTTATATAAAACGAGACGCCTAGTTTCACGAGACGTTCGCTCGTTCCCTCGTTCGTTCGTTCGTTCGTTCGTTCGTTCGTTCGTTCGTTCCTCAGGCTACAGGCAGTGGCTCGCGAGGGGAGAGGGGGGGGGGGGGGAGGAATCGCGAGCCAGCGAAAGGGACGGAATAGAAAACAAAAACAGGCGTACGCTTGCGCGAACAATGGGACCGGCGAGCAATTTCGTTCTCGCGTTACGCAAAAGCCCGCTGCTAATTTCGCAGCGAAACGCCACTAGACGGCCAAGATACGAGCTCGCGGTTCACCTCTGTGCTGGCTGGTTGTTCTAATTACAGCGGAAATGGAAAAGCGACGAACGTGCGCGCGCGCGCGCGCGCGCACGCGACGTACGTGCAACGTGCATATTGAAACATATCGCGCTCGCGACACACGGTGGCCGCGGGGGTCAGCCTGGGGAAAAAATCGCGCTACGCGCACATACACGAGAGACGCATTAGGTGACACGGTGACGACGGGTTGCGTAATAATTGCTCGAGCGGGCGGACGCTCGCGCGAACACGCGCGGGTATCGTTTAAAGCACCGATTTCCTCCGTTCGCCCATCTGTACTTCCTGCCCGCGCGCCTGCACCTCCCAACGCTCCGCGGCATTTTTCGTGTAATAGCACGGCGTAATTACCGGCGGGCAAAGTAGCGATAATTACAGTCGTGTTTTTAGATACGGTAGCCGTTTACGATCCGCGTTACAGAAGGATTTTTTGTCGTGGCTGTAAATTAACCGAGTGAAACACACAAAGCAGTCGGTTGTCCGCTGGAGGGAAGGAAGAAGAGCGACGAGAGATTTACAAAAAAAGAAGGTAGAAAATTCAGTGGTCGATCGATCGAAAAAATGTGCTCGATCTCGCGTGAAGATTTCGTTTGCAAAGGTTGAAACTTGAAATGATTTTTGATGAAAGAGCTGGCAGAAAATATTAATGCGTCCATATATATCGTCACAGATACGTTCTTATCATCGTTTCGAAAGTCAGTCAACGATATATATAAATACTTTGTTGCACAAACATCGAACAAAAAGGTAGCTCGTGCCGGAGCGCGACTTGTATCGGTATCAATTAAACTGTCTGTGAAATCAACTTCTAAATCATTGTGTTAAACCCGCGCCGGTGAGTCGGCTATTTTTCGCTGCCTCCCGGTATCAACGATGCCCAATACGCGATCGATCTCGCGATACACTCGGAAAAAATGAAAGCCACACGCCGCTTTCTGCGTAATCGAGAGAAACCGGTCGGCTGTATTGCAAAATCTCGAAAAATCAGCCTGCCTCTGCACCGCGAGCGTTGCGCGCGTGATAACGCGTTTCAGAAGAATTCGTGCGATCGAGCCATTAACTGCAAGAATCAACGAGACGACGATCACCGACGAAACGAGGATTAGCAAGGAGGTTGACTTTCGTCCCGGAAGCGACCAACTTTGATTAATGTCGCGCGTAACGCGCGTGAAGAAGCATCGAGTGGCGGATACCACGGGACGCGAAGTTAATCGCGACCGGACGAAACAGATAACGGATTAATTAGTTTTTACCTAGCGGGCCCCGAGGAGCTTTTGTTCCGCTGTCCAGAGCCACCTTTTCTCGCGTAAAACGCACACAGCCGAGATACGGATCGACGGCAGACGAGAAGTGGGTTGTCGCACGTGCGTGCGTGTGCGCGAGAGCCGCCACGAAAAAGCAAAATGGCCCGCTTCTTCGCGAGGCTGCCGTCCACGAAACTGTGCAACGACAAACGAACAAAAACTGTGTAACGACCCAGCTGAATCGAGTCGGAAATCTGCATGTAATCCAGCTACCGTGCGTTTCGAGGAAACACACGGGCCCCGGAGAATCGATGGGGTGGCCAGATAATTTGATGAAATTCTCTCGGGTAACCGGCCGTTATCCTTTTATCAAGCTACCCTCGCCTTGATCGCCATTAAACTTCTTGCGCGCGCGTGTCTTCTTACGAGTGCGGCGCGGAAGTCGAATACCCGCGGATGCACTTTTTCCATTTTCTGAGGCTAAAGGTGTGCGCCATACACGCGTGCAACGGTACGCGCACGATGATACACTCGTGCTAAAAAGTTTGGGGCACGTTCGGATTTTAAAGGAAATAATTAAGTTTCTTAAGTGGAATGTAATTTATATTTTGTCCGTGATGTTATCGGAAGTGCCTTAAAACGCTCGATTATTAATCGCATTAAGGAAAAAGAAATTTGGCTAAAAACCAATCGTTTGTCAGAAAAATATTGAAATTGTTCTATTAATTGCCACAATTTGTTGACGATTGTTGCGTTTAGCATTTTCGTTCGATCCGATCAGTGTACAGATTAACCGGAGAAGGCTTCGTGCCAGCTCCGTACTGGAAAGTTTTCTGAATCACGTTGAATTTAATGATATTTTGAAGAATTATATATTTACACTTACATAACGTCGATCGTAGGTAGTTTCTTTAAAATTATATTTACGTCGATCGAAATTACATTTACATTTATATTTGTAATATTGAGACTGTGACCGATTGCATTCGCAATATTCGTATTTCTCGGAAAATTTTAAAACCAAAAAAAGTTTATTTCGATAAAAAAAGAAATGGTATGGCAAGAGTGTACGCGTCCGTAGGTACAACAATTGAGCTTACAAGTGTATTCGAGCGATAAAAGTACGCGAGCCGGTGTACACGACCTTAATGTTTGCCCGGTGCAACGCGCGGTCGACGTATGTATATTCTGAGGAACGTGGTTCGCGTTAACGATGTCATATTAAGCATGCAACGTTGTCAACCGGTAGCGAATGTCTTAACAAGGACTCGGGTCATTGCGCGAGATGTAATTATCGGGACTGGGTGCGCAAGAAGTTAACATCAAACGGTAATGTTTCGATCGTTCGTTCGATACGTTTGTTTCGTTCCCGCGACAAACGGTACGTTTCATATTTCCAAGTCGCCTCCGAGTTTTACTTTCGAGAAACTACTCCCCCGAGGGCGAATTCTCCGTTGTATCTGTCTGTCTTGTACGTATCTACTTACATAGACGTTCGCGAGATTTGCATAGAACGTGGACGGAGTATTGCCTTAACCATTCCTTGTTGGTTGGAAGCTCGGAGCGAGCCTGAGAAGGGAGAGAAACAAAATGGAATCATGGCACGGAGGCTGAAAGGAGAAACGAGAGACGAGAGGAAGGAGGGAGAGCGAGAGAGCTATCGGCAATTTATGCGCCCCCGGTAATCGAGTTTCCCTGAAACGCAAGGCTGAAGTCCTTTGTGGACTGCGTAATAAATTCCGCGACGATGTCTATCTTTTACGAGGCAAATTACGCGGCGTGGGTGTGTTACTATTTAACGCGTCGCGCGAGGTAACACACGTCTCGCGAATGGAAAAGGCGTTCTCGTCCTTCCTCGTTCCGAGCTCACGACGGAAAACATCAGAGAGAGGGCGATGTCGATCTTTTTAACCCTCGTGACGACAACGTCAGCGGTTAAAATTCGAGAGTAGAAGGGGGGATAATTATAAAATAAACGTGTATTTAGTGTACACGCAGACTAAAAATTTCTTTCTTACTACTGCAAGAGGATGCCTCGATATTTCAAATGATGGTGTTCTTTAGTGACTTTTGCTACTGAAAAAAAAATATGTATATATATATATATATATTTATCAAGACGCGTGCGTTGTTCGGGGATTAAATTATGGTACACTGGTAAGAGGATGCCTCGATATTTCAAACGAAGGTGCACAGCGGAGTGTATTCCGGTCGAAGGAAAATCGAGATAGCGAGCTTATCGAATTTGACACTTCAAGAAGCCGGAACATTGAAAAGGGACCGGGGAACGTCAAGCGGCGCGTGTTGCTCGTTGTAACGCGACAACCAAACCATGGACGACGCGTATCCTGCTGCCTCCGGGGAGCAGGGATTCGTTAATTTCACTGAGGGCACGCGGCTACGCCGCTCTCCGACAATATACTCGCGATAAAGCGGCGCACCAGCAATCCCCCCGAGGAAAGAACACTCCTCACGTGGGATTTTCTTCTTTCTTTCAAAACGGTGAAAACGAAGACCAGGCAAGATCGATATTATTGTTCTTGCGAAATTATAAAATTAGTAGGATATGCCGAAGTTTGGATATTCGAAAGGCCTAAACAGTAACTTGAACGTACCGGAGGAGACAAATTCAGATTTCTTATTTGTTATTATAATATTAAACGTGCACATTGTACAAATATATTACAAGTGAAAGCTCTTAGAGAGACATTTTAAAATGCTTCTATAGTTTGTACAGCTCTATCACGCGTGACTGTGTCAATCAATGTTAATATTAAACGATATACGTTAGTTAACCTAATCTCACATCGACAGTTTCGGGTTAACCCCGCCTCCCATAAACGATATTTTCCGTTCGAGTCGCGCTTCATTCGAAAAACGAAATCGAAAGGACAGATTTTTCGGTCAAGAAGAGAGAGAGAGAGAGAGGTTCTCTCGACGACGTCTGATTCATCTCGGTCTCACGATCGTCACTGCCGAAGGGGAAGCTAGCGAGGTGAGGTCGAAGGCTGGCCCGTTCTCGAAGAAGTATCCTCGAGATCGGTTAAAATTGGAAAGGTCCTCGCGTGGGGTCAATTCATTGTTGAAGAGGCTATTCTTGACGCGAAATTGCCTGAAATTGGTTTACACGGACACGGCCGGCACGTCAGAAATTGATTCGCACTTTCTCTCTCTCACCCTTCTCTGGCTCACCCTATGGGATACTGAATGCGTTTAATTTTTCTGCTCGGCTACGTTTATTCCCTATAGACCGTCGTTCTATTCCTTATAGCGGAGGAAAGATTAAAAAAAAAAAAAAAAAAAAAAAAAGAAAAAGAAAAAGAAACGGAGAAAGAGATTCACACCAAAGAGATCGACCTTGAGGTCTAGCATTCGAACATGCGTCGTAGAAAATTTGGATGAATATCGTGTGCGTCATAGCTTCGAGGCTGTCATTGGTTCAATGTGAAACCGAAATCCAAAAATGTAAATCCATAAAAGTTGCGAAACATCAGAAGCATAGCAGGAACAACGGTTTGAACGTGTAATAATTTATCGTCCAATTCTTATTAATAATTTCTATATACATTTTCAAGTTTGTTCCAAATTTTAGAAATATAACGTTTCAAAATGTTTCGCACGATATATAAATGTGCGTAAGTTCGTAAAATCTTTCTGCAAGTGTCCAAGATACTTTCGCGATCTCGACAGAGGGACGTTGTAATCAAGAAAAATCCCCCCTCTCCTCCCAGGTTGTCTCGAAACGAAACCCGTGAAACGTGTATAATTTGGGAATGATAATGACGTCCAAAGTCGGTAATAAATCCAACGGCAGACGTCGTTGAATTTCCACGGGCCTGGCAATTTCCTCGCTTATTCTCCTTCTTCTCCCTCCCCTCCCCCGTAACTCGCGGCGGTAGCGAAAGAACAGAAGAAGAAAGTTCGCTCGAACGGACCGATTTCGGGGGTTGACTCGTCGTAATGTCTTTAATTCAGCAGTCGTCGAGGACGCCTCTGCTTTCGTCTCCGGATCGAGTTATCCGTGGGGAATGAGAAAAATTAATAAAATGAATCAACAGTGAACGCCGTTTCACGGGATAGGGGGGGGGGGGCGGCATCCTCTCCTCAGAGTCTGCCGGCAGAAATTAGCTAAACGGATTCTTTCTCGACGTGACTCCGGCGCTCTCTCTCTCTCTCTCTTTTTCTCCTGTTTTCTCTCTCACTCGTTGCTCGCCGCTCTCCACCGAGCTGTTAATTCGAAATCGCGTCTAATCACTGCTAAATAATTGCCGTTGAATTCCAGCTTCTGCTCGCCTCGCCGTACTCTAATCCATCTCGTCCGACGCCACGGTCCGTGGTGGCGCGGTGCACGTACGGTTACATAAATCAATTCTTGATTAACTCGGGGGCCCTCTCGCGCAAAACCGATACGGAGCTGCAATCGCGGCCCGCGTGTGTTAAAATTAATATGTCCGCCGTTTTTCTCGAAAAGACCACAGCGCCGGCACCGTCGTCCGTTCCATTAAATACGCTGGTTCCTCGATCAGCCGAGTGAATAGCCTTCTACCACGATGGAAAGTCTGCGCACGGAGATCGTCCCGCGTGAACCTTCGCGTTATTAACTAAGATAATTAACGTCCCCTCTGTTCCCCTCCGTCCCCCTCTGTTCCCCTCTGTTCCCCTCTGCGGCTCCGCAGAATCGTTAGCTTCTAACAACCTGGAATTTCGGTCCTGCCGCGTAGATTATAGCGACAATTAGCAGCGAGCTATACCGTGACGAGATTTCTGACGTCCTTTCCCTCTTCTTTCCCCCGTCGTCTCGTCTAGCCGTGTATCGTCGGACAACGAAAGAGAGAAAAGAAACGACGGAGGAGGCAGAGGAACGAGCCTCGACGAACCTATGGCAAGTTTCCATATCGACGCCGGTGGAATTTATAACGAGAATAATGCCGGCCGTTCGGCCGCACGGCAAAAACAGCATGGCCACCGAGCGCCTCCTGTGTGCCGCTTAATTGCTTAATCAGACGCAGTAAATCTTGCGACACACTGGCATTTATACGCGATGCGATACGACGCACCGGGTATATCTTCCGTCGGTCGCACACGAACGATTAGCCTCGATCGCTCGTGTTTGTGAATGTCGAACGCGTTTCCCTCCCCCCTCTGTGTGCGCACTCACGCGCGCCGAAATGAACACGTTGCTGCAATTGAACGCGACACGCGAATGTCAGAGAGACAGCCTGTCTTCCGAGAGACAACGCGGAGAGGCTCGCCTGGCAATTCATACCGCCGACCTACCGGTTGGTTGGTATTTAACTGAAATAATCGATAATAGCAGCTCGTGAACGCGCTCGATTAGATGTCAAACGATGACACGCGGTTTGTAATTTGCACGGCGATCGCGGCTTCTATGGCCGATATTTTAATTGTGTAATTGTACGAAACGTCGCGTCGCCTGTGATATCTTGTTCACCGGACGAAACAAGAGCCGAGCGATGTTCCGCGAATATATCGCGATGAAACGATATTCGCACGGTTACGCGTGAAAAATATTCCACCGAATAGCACGATATCTCTTCGTCTGTTGCGAATGTTGTTTCTTCGTCCTCGTCGTTAGAGGATATCCCCATCCCCATCCCCCCTCCGTAACACGATTCTCGTTTACGGGCTCGTTAAGAGAACACCCGGTATATTAAGGGATAACTGTGGCCGGCGATGTAACGCAACACTGTAGTCCCGATCCTGATCCTTAAATGAGATGGTATCTCCGGCGTCCTGTACAAGACGCGTACGTTTAACGCGTACGTTACATACCTGGCCGCGAACGCGTTGCACGCACGCATGGTATACGTATTATGCTACGGGAAGGTATCGAGTAACCCCCATGGTATAAATTCTTTGTCGCTCGAACGAGCCACGAAGAGTTATTTCCTATCTGCAAAGGCATCAGACCTGATGATCCTTTCTCAAATGCTTTCCACGAGGAAAGCGTATTCCATATCTCACCATATCTGTACGTAGTCTCTTTTTTTTTTAATTCGACGATCTTTATTAAAAAAAAAAAAAAAAGAAAAAGAAAAAACATTACGTTGGAATAGTAATATCGATTTTCATCGTTCAAAGATTACTATCTCTGCTCTCTCTCTCTCTCTCTCTCTCTCTCTATCCGTATTCAACAATGAAACGGAATAAAAGGTTTGACATTTCAGGGACATTTTAGACTCTAAATATTTGATGGATCGGCCATTATTAGATACTGGTATTACCGATCTAACCGAACGATAATAAAATATTATACGCGCGTGTACGTGTAGGTATGCTTTTTTCCAGCATTTTTCGCCGTATCGTGTGCGAAACGAAAAATAAAGAACAACAGAGGCAGTGTGACATCGGGCGGCGATAAGTGTGAACATTTTCGTCACGCGATTCGCGAATTATTTTCGGCTGTAACGGGAGCAAATGACACGGCCGAGAAAGCCAGCAGCGTTTCAACGTTGTAATCATTCCAGTCGTGGAATTACGGAATATCGTCGACGTGCCGCCGTCGACGGATTTTTACATTTGAATCTTGACAATGAGGACAACCCGCCCCCGGGGCTATGAAAACGTTACCCCTATCGCGCGCAATGATATCCCCCTAGTCGGTCACTGGTGCATGAAACAGTTAAGCATCGACAATGTAAGCCAATCAAGGGGTGGATACATAAGGGGTGTATCACAGGGCCGCGCGGTAATCACTTGGAATTGCGTTAAATTTTTACTGCCGTGCCCCGAGGGCCTTGCGTCTTAGTCTTTTGATCGCTGGGACGACCGACCGAATAAAGAAGATGGATTCAGCTCGGGACGGGTGCCACGTTTTGTAATCTGCCGGTGTTTGGAAAACAGCGCGCGGAGTAGATTCACTTTCACAGGCCGACATTTCCACCCTTCTTTCACCCTTTTTTTGAGTGCTCATTTTAAACTCATCGCAAATCTGGAACGTCGACGACCGAACGAGAAGCGTGTAATAAAATGGGAATTCATCTTTGGACATGTATTTTTCGATACCAATATTCTTGATTTTCTTTTTATTGTGTGGTTCAAAATTGATCATTTAAGCAGAGAACAAGTTAAAAAGAAACTGTTCGTAGCATGGATGACACTTGCAAAGATCGTAAATGAAAGAGCTGCAATATCGTTATTTTTCTGACGCATAGCGTGACAGATACATCCGAATCACGAGCTAGTAAATACAACTTAAAAATATGAAACAAACCGAGAATGCCGACTGATAAATCGGAGATACAAATAACTTTGGTCTGTAAGTAAACGTAATTACCATAGAACATGCGTTTTCACATAGTGCACGTAACAAATGCTTGTAGCGTGCGTCGTATCGTGTCGTATCATCGATGGTACACGCAGTCTAAATGGAAAGTCACGAAGAACGTGTCCATTACACGTTTCCCTAATTGTTCTAATATTCAAAGTAGCTATCGCAAAAACGTGTACAACGCGAGCTACACGAAAGATAAACTCATCAACTTCACCGAGCGAGTGTAATTTATTTGATTTCGAAAATAGCGAAGCATTAACCTCAGCTGTTTCTCGAAAAGAGAAACGAAGTTGATTAGCTAGATTAGCTCGTTCAATTTAGAGTTTTTGGGGACTAGGGTAATCATCGGAGCAGTCAAAATGATTAATTATAAGATATTGAATCGATATTATTTTAATCGAGATATTATTTTAATATTCAGACACTTAATTCGTCGAGCGATTAAAAGCCAGACGCTCGCGTTCAATTTACAGTTGCGCATGTTGCTCCGGATAGATAAAAGGGCACGCCCGTGGCCGATTGATAATTCGCCAAGTTGCGGAACTATTTCAGCAACGGTGAACCCCCGTAGACCGCGAGCTCCGGGTTAGATTCCCTTTAGAGTGGCCTGGCTAAGCCCCACGGGGGTTTCGGGGATATTACCGGGCAACAAAATAATAACGCGAAACCGTCGGCAACGAAGGGATGACGGCCGGGGCCAGAGGTGGACGACGAGCAGGATAGGAAAAGGTGGTGGACGGGGGAGGTTTAGGGTGCAGCCAGCAAAACACACACACACACACACACACACACACTGGCGACACTAAAAGGCTTACGGGGTAATTTGCGACGGCTTAAGGCCAGGCCAATCTGATCCATCCCGCGTGGTACACGTGAAATCTTACACCGAACGGCGCGGCAGCGATCTTCGTGCGTGCAGGAAGAGGCAAAAAGACAACGGAAGAAGGAAAGGAGGGAAGAAAAGTCGAGGACAAGATCGAAGGTACTCGAAGATGAAAAGAAAAAGACAAAGCCCCGAGCGAGAGGAGGGGGTACCTTTTTGAAAAACGATACAGGGTTACCTCGATGCTGCCCCCCCCTCCCCCCCTCCCCTTCCCTTCTTTCCCTTTTTTTACTTCTCTTCCTCTCCCTTTGCTCCGTTTTCTTACTTTCCTCGCGTTGCTTTTTCCTCTCCCTCTCCCTCTCCCTCTCCCTCTTTCTCTCTTTCTTCCATCGTCGATATAGCTGTGTTCCCCTTTCGTTCTGCCTCTCCTTCTACACTCTTCGGCCATACCCTTCCGCTCGTCCCGTGTCATCCAGCTCGGTTGCCTCGCGGTGAACACGAGCCGCGAGACTTCACGGGCTGTCGCGTAGAATTTGGCCGGCGAATTTTTTCCCTGAAAATGGTTAATTGAGCGTGCGCCGGTGCAAACGAGAGGTTACCGGGGGCTATTTCCTCTTTTTGCCCGGCGGCCGGGCCAGCTCGCCGCCTCTTTCTCGCTTCACTAACGCTCCGACCGGACCTCCTTAAGTTACGTTCGGGTTCCTCGTTCGCAGTGTAATAGGAATTAAACTCCTCCACTCACCCCCTCCTTCATCCCCATCCTTCTGTCCATTCATCGCGCGAGACAAGAGTTCTCCTTTCTTCTTCTTCTTCTTCTTCTTCTTCTTCTCTCTCTTCTTTTCCATCCCGAGGAAATTCGATACATTGGCGAGTATTGTCGAAATTTTGCTCCCTTTTAAAAGGCCAAACGACAGAGGCATACTTTGTCGTGTGTGGAGAACGATCGAGGTAAGATCGTTCGGTTGAAAGCGGCGGGTTGGAAGGGATAGAATCGGATAGAGGAACGTTCCGGTGTCGCGATCTCCCGTCGCGTCGATTCCTACTCGTGGTCGGCGAGTTTTCGTTTTTTCTCTTACTGCGAAACAATCGGTCTCGATTCGGTCGCGATTCGCAACGGTACGGAACGCGATTCGCCGAGCCGATCTGCCGGAGATAAAAGACAGGCAAAGATGAATGAGCGACGAAAAGACACGGCGGTCTGCAAGACGGTGGACGAGGAAGAAAGGGTGAGAGAGGGAGAGGGAGCGATATTTCAGAAGCGAAACTTAATTTGCCCCGAAGTGTGCCACGGGACTCGAATCAATTCGAGGGCTCTCGAACCTCCGAGAGCCTCTAAGCGACGGCGCGTGCCTCAATCGGATGCCATTGAAGTTCCTCCTCTTTCTCGTCATGCGATAATTGAGAGACGTCGATTGTGGTGCACTCGTTTCGCCTGGGAAACTCCTACCCGCGCCTCGACCGACGAAATATCCTACAGCCGTTTCGAGACAAGATCGTTTGTTTCTTTTTTTTTTTTTTTTAAGCGTTTCATCTAGTTTCTTTTTTATGTGACAGTCTGACGAAAATTGTATCATTTGTATCACTATACAATTCTAGAGAGACGATGAAAGTTTATCTTAGTTATATGTTGTGTAATTATGTTACGTTATTTCTTTTAGTTCGTTTATACCACGCGATGGTAACAAAGAAACTCCTCAACTTTTTATATTATCGTGAAATTGCGCAAGAGTTAACGTCAGGGATCTTTTTACTTGACTTTGCCGTATATATCGGTATATAATATCAACCTTCTAAGTGGATAAATTCACATTTCCGTCAGTCACTATTCCAGAGAGAGAATTCGCGGAGTAAATATTGCCCGTCGGGATTTCTCGAGAATGCAGAACAGAAATTAAAAGACGAGCACGAGCTCTCTCTCTCTCTCTCTTTCTCTCTTTTTCTGTATTGCTCCTTCTCTGATACCCATCTTCCACGTCAGTTTGTCCGACGAAAAGAGCCCCACGCATAGGTTTAGAATGCGTTAAGAGGTCCTCGATGGTGTTTGCTGGCAAACACCCTTCCGTTCTCGCGTTGCCTCGATGGCGCCCTTGCTACTGCCTCGAGTGAGTCGATGGCATTCGTCGTCGACCCTTTCACTCGCGCACACAAACGGAGTCTGATTACACATTAATTATTTACCGAGTGATTTCTGATGTATGCGTCGACCAGCTTCTCGAAAACGGGTCATTAAATTAAATGAGACGCCGGAATTCGCATTGAGAGCGAAACCCGTGCCCCGTGCAAATGTCGCCGGGAGAAAAAGGACGGTCCCGTTTACTTTACTACGAACGGCGGCCGACTAATACGTAGCCGTGATTAGCGGTAACATAGACTTTCTTGCGGTTTCGCCTCACCGTTTCGTTCGGCGGAAGATACAAGCAGAGGAACATCAGGGACATCATCAACCACACTTTCCCAGAGAATTTTAGAAATCGGCAAAATTTAATACTCTTCGTTCAATTTTGGTTTTTTAAATGTAACTCTCGCAGAGTAAAATTGGAATTCTGAGAACATTTCGAAGTTAACGTAAAGCCAGAAAAATTAGAAAAATAATTAAAGATTGAAACTGTGACTGAAACAAACATGGTACGAAAGAATTTTAAGAATTTTAAGAATCGTTTCAAGAAGTGAAATCAACGTTGCAATTATTTCCAGACTATCTTGCAAGCAAAAATCAATGATAAAGCTACGGAAAACGCAGATCTTTTTCGTCCTTTTGTTACTTTTGCCGATCGTCGTGTTAGAAACCACCGTTGATCGCCGTCTCGGATCATTAAACTGATCGGTAAATCGTCGAGAATCGAGATACGCGAACATGGTTGGAAACTCGCAACGGCAAGAGAAGAAAAACGCCGCCGCGCGTTTTCCGGAAGAGAAATTATCCTCTTTCCTCGTTCATCTCGGTCGAGCGTAAATATTTTTCCTACGACTCGTTGGACGGACAAGCATTTTTCGGGCTCGCGTTCCATGTTAGCCCCGATGACCCAGCTCGCGATGGCTAACCAACCGGGAATAATTTTTCTCCGGGAGCAACTCGGGGAAGCCTAAAACAACGGGATTAGTCTGGACGCGGAGCATCCTCGTCGGAGGAGGCCGGGGCAAGGATTTAATTTCCAAGGATTTTCCCACGAAGCGGTCAGGTTAGTGGATGCCTAGCTCTTGGAGGACCTCCGCAAACACTCGAGATGTCTATGCCCCTGTAGGAAATTATTTGTCGTTCTTCGGAGACGGCCAGCCAGTTCTCCCCCCAAGGCGGAAAACCGTGTTCGTTCAAACGAAATCGTTGAGAATTCTCTTTCGGTTAAGTACATACATGATACCGTCGTGTAACTTTCATCGGAGAACGAAATTTTTGTTTGCACGAAATGCATCGAGACAATGAGATATTTTATCTGGCGTTTTTTTTTTTTTTTTTTTTTAATAACAATAAAATCTTGCTCGACGATGTTTGATATTTTTAATACTTTCGAATACCAGAGGAAGAGGAAACGGAAGACCGTTTTAAAGTAAAACGGCGAATTTGAGAGACCAGAAAACGAGCGGTCGTTTTTCTATACACGGAGCACTTAAACAAATCTTTCGAATCCATTAGGGGGCGCTGCGTTGACGCAACGTTTCACTTGCAATTCTTTTTCGGTCGATTTACTTCGTTGAATTCCGCTTTCCAACGCACTGTGGTTACAAACATCCGAGCATTTCGATTCGTACTTTTTTCCTCTCTCGTCTAGAGATCTTAACGTTCGAACGAATGTGAAACATTCCACTCGCCGAGCTACATACATGTAATTATACGTTTCACTTTTCGCAAAATATTTCCACACTTTGTTTTATCCTGCAGTGCAGCAATATCCAAGTTAACCTTGATAAGGTAAAGATAAACAGATCTTGATTTCCGAAGGCGAAACGCTCGCGTCAGTGGATACTTTCTTTGTTCGAGGGGGGACAAACATTCGGGGGGTCCCGGTTTCTTGGGAAGCGAGTCGAGGGTGACAGGAAGACGAAAACGAGGCAAACGAGACCACTCTAAACGCGGTCGTGTTCGCTTTTAGACGCCATATTGCGGCGTCTACGGCGAGGACAACTCGCCCAACTTCCCCCGATCTCGGCCCGGATTAAAATACTGCAAATCATGGGCTACCTGTGAACGAGCCACTCGCGTTCGTCCCTTCTCTCGTTTCGTGCCGCGAGGATACATCCTTCCGAACCCGGTGAAACTCGCCCGGTGAAACAAAAAGAACGCTCGCGCGACGACGATGAAATTTTCGCGAAAGCGCGGTCGCGATACGATTCGTTTCGCCGCTTCTTCCTCGAAAGCGACGCATTCTTCGTTTCCTTTCGCGCGTAACGGCAAACAAATCTTGCGACTCACTCGCGCGAGCCACGCTTTCCAGTCTTTTCGCCGAATAACCACGTCTGGCCGATCTCTATAGCGCAACGCGATCGAACGAAAATTTGTCTGTTGTCGACCGAACGTTGTTGGCTAGCTGGCGAGAATTCGAGTTTAATTGGTACGTAATGTGTAATTGGTTTCATGCGGTATGGAATTTGTCGACTAATCACCGACGGTTAGCTGGTAGATAGCAAATTTAATTGGTTTATATATAGTAATTAGTGGAGGAAGTCTAACAAACGGCAAGAATTTGAATGTCAATTAGTCACCATTGGATAGTTGGAAAAAGAACGCAATGTTTGACTGCATTTTTTAGTTTACGTGCCTCTTGTCGGCAGTGCTGGTCACTTTTAAAAATTAGTCGTTCACACGGTTTGATGTTAATTTGCTATTTTCTTCTCCAGTTATGGCAATGATAATAATTGGCAATTGAAAATCCTCGCGCAGTTTCCTTGAAAACTACATTTCAGTATTTAAAGCTGTTTTGATTTCGCTTCATTCAGAGGTGACACGCGGCATACGGGAGTGTGTCGACGACATTGATCATCGTCACAATATTATGAATCCTCTAATAAAAGTGAAACCGTCACGCATTGCACGATCGGCGCTATCCTGTTCTTTTTCTCTCCGAATAACTCCAACTTCCTACGACAGATTGAACAAATCGAAGCACGTGTTCAACCCGAAACTTCCCTTCGTTTCCTACTACGTGTATGTACAAAACTGAATCCAGCGTTCTTCAAACGAACGCTGTTCAATAGCAAACAGTATACTATAATCGAGGGTGGAAGGCGGTGTTTTAAGAGACAAACACACGTAGACGTGACTATACACGAGGGGTGGAACGAAAGAGAGAGAGAGAGAGAGAGAGAGAGAGAGAGAGAGAACGAGTGGCTGTAAGCGAAGAAAGAACTGAGCATCGGATCCGAGTCGGCCGAGAGGGCCCGTATCGTTTTAACGTCTCTATTAGCGGCTATTAAAAATGAGCTAGAGACGAGAAAAAAAGCGGTGAAACGACGGCAAGGGGGTGGAGTGGGGCGGGGGTCGAGGGGGTCCCGGTTGCTTGAAATCGCGGGCCCTCTGTTCACATGCGAGTCTCCTCCTCGTACCCGGTATCCAGTTACCTTTTGTCCAGGCCCTCGTATAGCTCAGATTTTCGAATGATATGTTCTCCATTGTGCGTACCGAGTATTTAGCATGGCACGGGGTTGGTCTAAATCGAGGGTTCACCGGTAAGCGGGACGAGGGGGGGGGAGGGAGAGAGATCGGAGATGGGTTCGTACGAGACGGCCACGAAAAATCCACGCTCTCTTCACTGTATTCGACACACCGGGGGTAGATTCTGTTAAAATGATATCCCTCGTCACTCTGCTAGAGTCGAGGATAGATCCGATTCTGATATCAGGTTGAAATTGATCGTTCTCTTTCGCGTTTCATTCTTTTCCTTTTCTTCTCTCTTTCTTTCTTTCTTCTTTTTTTTTTTTTTTTCGAGAACAGAGAAGGAAGGCTTCTGCAGATTCCTTACAAGGATGTTACAAGTTTGCTACGGCGATAAATAGAGATTGGTAAAAAATTCACGTCGTTCTCGAGCAAATGGTGGAAATTAGCTCCAAGCTAAAATCACGGTGGAGTGAAAATGTCCAATTCCAAAGATTTTCGACCGCACACACAGTCGAGTAAACTAAGATTTTTAAAAAGTATTACGTAACATCAACCGCTTGGAAATACTATAGAATTTATATCCAATAAACTCTCGTCCGAAAATTCTCTTGGGTACACATTCCGCTCCAAAAAAAAAAAAAAAAAAAAAAAAAAGAAAAGAAAAGAAAGAAAGAAAAAAAAAGGGAAATCTTTCTACTGCTATGTACATAGCACGTAGGCACGAATATCGTATCGATATACAGCGTTAAAACTGGTCGAAACGATCGAATCACTCTTTAAAGAGGCTGTCAGTGCCGGCACGAAAACCGGGATCCTTTCACCGGGCCGTAAGTTTCTCGATCGGAGATCAATCGAGAGTGAGGGAGGGAGGGGGAGGGGGTAGAGGGAGGATGAGAGCTGGTGCTGCTCCGGCAGGCACACACCGCAAGGACGACCATCTTGCGCGTAATTACAGTAGCTTCCGTCACGGTTTGAGGCCCGCGTCGCCGTCCGCGTGCATAATACTTTACAACATACACGAGGGATTACGAAAAGTGACTCGTCATGCGGCGTAAATACTTAACGGCGGGGCGCATCCTCATCGCCGCGGCGTTCCTCAACGTTGCACCTGATACTTTCCCCCTGGACGGCGGCGGAGGCCGGCTTGATGAATTTCTTTTTTAATCATGGCCATCGGCACCGCCGAAAAACTTACCGCGTCACCTGTGATAGCTCGTTCGACGATGTTCGACGCGGTCCTCGATTCGCCACGCGGAATACGCCCCGAAAGTTTTGCGAACGCGTGCGAGCAGCGGCGGACACATGCCGCGAATATATTAACCGTACTGGGGATTCTGGCGAGGCAACGAAAAAAAAGACAAAAAAAACGAGAGAGAGAGAGAGAGAGAGAAATTGAAAGAAAAAGAAAAGAAGAAAAAGCGAAGCTCGTTGCAAAATTCGTCGGACCGTGGCCCTTTTTCGTGGCGAGCTCGTTGAGTTTTAACGAGCGGCCGAGCCGTGAACGCCGATATCCCTCGTTAACCGCGGAAACAGTACAGAAAGCGGCCCACGGTTTGATGGCATAACTCCGACGCCGGCCGATGTTTCGCAATTTCGTAATTGTACTCGTACACGGGTACGTGCGAACAGCAGGAGTAAAATTCGTGCTTTGAAACGGAACGACACGCCTCCTTGTTAGGCTTTCGATTAATTAAATAACGTCGGGAACATGTACGCGCACGTATATCGACTTAATACGTGCGAAGGATTCACCTCGATTGGTGAATTGTACTTTGAAATCACAAACTTTATTATTGTTATTGTTACTAGTAATAGTAAGTTTCCTTTACTTGGACAGATTCTCGAGAAAATAGCTTTCTAAGGTCTGACGAAAGTCCGAGCCAACCAATTTTTCCAAATTCGCGAGTACTAAATTTGAAGTACGAAATGACTCCAAAGTTCGGATCGACAATCGTTCGTGAAACGTTCTCTTTTCACTTTGAAGAGATATCAGAAAATCTAGGAAAGCTAAGAATCGGAGAAATTAATGTCCGGTAATGTCCTCGCGGCGAAAAATTGACACCGTAAGCTCGAGCCTCCGCGCTTTAATGCCACGACATTAAGACGCGTTGAATAGGGACGACGACGATCGGGTGGACGAGCACTTAAGTGGAACAAAACGGGAGAGGCTGGCACATAATAAGTCGCGCCGCTCGTGCGGGTGTCTCGCGAAAGGGCCAAGACAAAAGGGGAAGCGGTCTTGAGGCATAATTAAAACGCGTCGAGTGTCCCGTTGATGCGAGACACGTTGAGAAGAAAGAAGAAAGAAGGAAGAAAGAAAGAGAAAGAGAAAGAGAAAGAAAAAGAAAAGAGAGGAAGAACGAAAGAGGGAAAAAAAGAAAAGACAGAAAGAGAGAAAAAAGAGAGAGAGAGAGAGAGAGAGTGAGTAGGAAGGTACGGGTTCGATTACCATGTCCAACGCGTTTCAAACAGGTCCACCGAGAGAGAGTGGCCTCTACTCGAATCTCGAGTCTCGCTACCGCCCTTTGCCTTCTTCTATGCCCACGGAATCGAATAAATCGCTTTCGTACCTTCGTCAGTGAAATTGACGTCTCGTTATATATTTCTGTATGTAGAAAGTGTGAAGGGAATGTCAGATTTACAGGGGATGATGGTGAATAAAGAGCTGGCGAGATGTGTGATTTAACCCCTTGATGATGGACGCTGCGAGGCAGGAAGTTTATTCAGATCCGAATCTCATGGCGGTGGTTTAACAGTGGCAAATGAATAAGAAGCTGCTTTTCTTTTTTTTTTTTTTTTTTTTTTTTTGGTCACGATATAATCTAGATGAGAATTTTTCTTTTTTTGAAAATGTGTTTTTTTAAAAAGTACAGACTTTCGTACGTTCAATTTCGTTGTTCGTTGTAAAGAAATAAAATAAAAGAATATTTAAATATTTCCAATCTTCCGATTCGAAGATCGATACCTCGGAGACTGAACCGAGTTTACACTTTTCTTACTTGCGACGTTCGTTACCAGGAGTTGGAAATGAAGGGCGGCAGACGTTGTTAAACTTAAAAAAAGAGGTGGAATCAGCCGGAGAATCGACGCGGCTCGTACGCGGGCGTTTCTCTTTTTGGAGCGTGAGGAAGCACCCGGGCGATCCGATGATTCTCGCTCGGGCAGCGAACCTGTCCGAAATCACTCGAGGTGTTACCGTGGTAACAGCGCGGGCTCGAAACTCGATTAGCAAAGAAAATACGGGAGTATCTCAGGAGCTCCGACGTTGAATCGATCTGGAGCGAAGAGGCTTTTAAGGCGACCACAACATCTCATTGTCTCTGGCAGACTAGCGAATGATTCTTCTTTCTCTTAATACCGGGTCGAGGGGGGAAGCGTTTTCCTTCCACGATGGAAAGTGGATTCTTCCGCTGGTGTTTTCCTTTACCGTGTTACGCGATTACGCGATCCCGGCGAAGGGAAAATTATTTTCACCTCGAGTTCCAGAGGTGTTTGCAGTTTCTATCTTTGCTCCTACTTGGTGGAAATTCTGTTACTCGTGAGACGAGAAAAGAAAAAAGAGAACGAGAGAGAGAGGGAAAAGCGACGATATAACTGTAATGCGGATTTTCTCGATGTACGTTTGTCGTTCGACCGGTTTAACACTCGATCGTGGGTGGCACGATGAATAATACTTTCCCGTCGACAAGTCGGGACATCCGTTCCGATCGTGGCACGACTGTTCGCCATTTATCTCTGACCGCGATGGATGAGTCGCGTGAGAAGTTCGCGAAGCGTTTCTGTATCTATCCGTAATCTCTCGAGTAATGAGGTGGATCCTCCTTTTGTACGAGCCCGTCCTAGGGAATCGTCGTTACTCTCCCGTGAATCCTTCTGCTCACCTGGGAAGGATGAGCCCGCTCATTAATTATAGTCGCTCCTCCGCGGCGATGACTGGAAACAAAGTGTTTTCAGCGCCGGGGTACATCCCCACCTATATGAGCCCGTCGTCGTCCTAGGACGGGAACGAATTGAAATTCTCATCGCGATCAACGCGCCTACGCGCCACTTTAGCTACGAGATGGAGCTGACCGACTTGCTACCAATAATAATCGGCGACCTCTCTCGTTAACCCTTCGACGGGTGATGCATGCTCGAGTAAGCGATCCTCGATGGAACGATAAGAGGCCAGAAGAGATGCGAGAAACATCGTACGAACGTGGCTACTTCAATTTTCGAACGTTTTTTCGAGCGATATTTAACTACTTACATATCGAACAGACTCGTAGCATCGATAAATTATACTATATAATTTGTTATAATCTGACGCATGATCTGACGAAATCACGAGATCAATGGCTGCTTACCTAATAGACCTAACACGCGAAAAAAGTTTCAACAAAGGAGTAATTCAAATTAATAATTTGCGACAGACTCTGATCTAACGTTTAACGTACGATCTTCTTGAATCCTGTGATTGCGTTGTGTTTCAGAATGCAGCAGCAATCTGGTACAGGAAACGGGAATGCACGACGCGCTCTGAGTCCCGGGCCAGGCGGCAGCGATACGGAGGATTCCGATATCTCGCTCGGTGGAACGTCTCCCGCGTCACCGAGTTCCTCGCCACCGCCAACTCATCAACCTCCTGTTCCTATCGGGCCCCTTGGCCCTCTACCCCCGCCGTCCTTAAATTTCCGCTTCGATCCGTCGCAATCGCAGTTTCGATTCAACCACGCGACGGCCTTCAAATTCCCGCCCGCTGGTTTCCGATTTGGACCGCACAGTCCGCAACACAATCACCCGAACATCTCGGGCGGCGGAATCTTCAGGCTGACGGAAACAAGCCCGTTCCAAGCAGTCGGGCCCAGAGGTGATCTCGGATCGAGGTGAGTAGCATTTAAAAACCAATCCTTAATCGCGTACCCTCTCGTTAATCCACCTCTGATGGACGTCTCTGAACGAGACGTCTGAAAAAACGTTCTTCTCGTATATCTTTGAAAATTTTGCAGCGTGAAAAAATAATTTCTTTGACGATCGGTCGTTTAATTTAATTTACTCAAATTTACATCCCACCTTCTCGTCAAATTGATATTATATTTAACAGTGAACGAACATGTTAAACACGGAGAAGTACATTCATGAATCTTCATGTTTTCTCATAGTTTCTTTCTCTTTTTATAAATTTAATAAACGCGTGCAATGTATAAAATTTCAATGGGATAAGTTAAATGTCCAATAAATTTTTACTTTGTATATTTCGTATTAAGAATATAAGTAGTAATGCATCCTTAAATACGCATACGTATATACATGTAACGAACCAATTTCCAATTTATCGAAACTTTAATTCCATCATGGAAGATTGTGCAAGTTTCTACATCTACTTGCACTCATATTTATATTTACCGATCATCGATTATCTCAGATTGTTTCGTAATGTTACCCAGTTGACTCTGAAACGTCCGAATAACGATCTCAATCATCAATGACGGCCGCAACAATCTGGACGATACGTACGAACGTGACAAATTTCTCATTAACGAGAACTCTTCAAGAGAGCCGCGAGGAGAATAACGTTTCTAAGAGAATGCTAACGCGGAACCGCATTTGCCAATTGCAGATTGCCGGATCCGCTGGGGCTGCCACCGCCGAGATTGCACCCACACGACGGTTTGCTTCATCATCCTCAAATACAGCATCAGCTACCGGAAGGAATGTCGAGGATATCGGAAGGCTCGCGTCTCTCCGATGGTGGAATCTCGCGCCTGTCGGACAGCCTATCGGAAGCGCACAGCCCGCCGTTAATGGCGACGAACCTGTCGGTGACGGGTCCGCTAAGGGTCGCGGTCCCGAGTCCTCACACACCTTCCTCGCGAGGTAGTCCAACGATGGGGCAACAGACTCCTCAGGGTCAGTCTCAAGGCCAGGGATTGATAAGGGTCGCGACACCACCCCCGCCGAATCCGAAACCACCGCAGATCCATCGACCATTCTCGCCGGCGTGATACGACAAGGACGACGAATCGGGGATTATCGTCTCGAGGGGAACGGGGAACGAACAGTCAATCGCCCCGAGGAAAATCGCGGCAAGCGACGAGCATCAGTTTTTCGACAAACATTTCGAAGTTTTGTGAAAAGAGAAACGACAAACACGAACGAACGGACAAGCGCGAAGATTTTGAAACATTGCGGTTTGGTGGTTCATGAAATTCTGTACTATACCAGTATAGAATACCCGCGTCGAACCTCGAACATTTTCTAAAGCCTGTAACTTGTGGGTAACGCAAAGTGGCTAGAATGTTGTAATTGATGGTGCGTTTGATAGATCGAGAGAGAAAAAAAAAAAAAAGAACGGACGTGTGCAATTTACCGGAAGACCAAAAAACAGACGAGTGACTATCGCGTGTAAATCGAGGCGAAGCATCGAGGAACGATAACCGCGATTTGAATGGAAACGTTTCTTCGTCGAAAACCGAACGCGAGATCGATCTGCTTCTAAGCTAACGAACTCAGTGTACTTTCTATTCGTTTTCTTTCCTTCTCTCTTTTTTTCCTTTCCTTCAGTCTACGCATACAGTCTGTACATAGCGACGCTTTTGGTGAAAAAAAAACAAAAAAGAAACGACAAAGATGCTTGGCGTAATCGTTGCCCGAAAACTATTGTTGCACGTTGAACGTGGAAATTCGAGAAACGACGTCAACGCGAGATTAAAGCCGAGTCTCGGTGTGTAACGCTGTCGTACGCTCGATGAAATCGTACACGACTGTTACAAGTGAGCCTTTTTTTTAATCTAATTGACGAACGAACGATTGATTGGATAATTCGTCGGGGATCGTTTCTCTTTGTTTCTTTCGAGACGGATGCGGCCCAATTCGAAAATCCGAGAGATCGTTCGCCTCCCCCAGGCGTCGCGTGTCCAACGAAATCAACGCTCCGTAAAAAGGAAAAAAACGACTCTTCGAACACGTTCTTCGGAGTCGCGCACAACGTTGTTTACTGTCGATCGAGTGATTTCAAATCAATACAAGTAACGATGAAACAGTCGGAATAAACTCGAGCATCGGTCGAACTAATTTAAGGTACCTCTTTGCGACAGCTCCTCTCCCTTCTTAGCTTAAGTAGAGATTAGCGATTTGTAAATTTCCTTCGACCGACCACGTCGGTCGAAGGGATCGTTTAACTGTCGGAGCGAAACTGTTCCACGCGGTTCGAGAGGGTGATTCTTCGAAGGGACAAAGTCGGTCGATCAACCCGCTCGAGCTTGGACGGTTGAGAAGAAGAAGAGGAACAACTCCAGGAGGAATAAGGAAAAAGAAAAAAGAGAGAAAGAGAAGAAGGAAAATACTGGAAGGAACAAAAAAAAAAAAAAGAGAAGAAGAAGAAGAAGTCAAAACACACGGTGGTTCGCATTTCCCCCTCTTTCTTGTAGATACACACACGAACATAACACACGTTAGCAAAATTTCTTGTATAATCGGTCCCTCTCCCTCCCCCCCCCCTATAAATATGAACATAATACAGTCTCCACGTATACATAGACACCTTAAAGACATAAAGACTCTATTAACACGAAACTATACATAATATAAATATACGGAGAGAAAAAGCATTATTAATATTATTAACATTATTATTATTATTATTTGCGCCTGTACATACATTCACGCGAAAATATATTAACAGATTATTATGATATTACAAGAAAGCAGCAAACTGCGAGTCTTCAATTCATCGTCGATCCCCCGAATCGATCACAACACCTAGTTATCCATCCACGAGAGAAACCACTCGGCGACCCATCCGTCAAAATTCGGTTCTAGTTTGTCAAAATTTCCCCCCGACATCAGCCCCGGGAATTAACGAATTAACCCCGCTAAAATCACACGTGTCCTACGCCAGAGCAATTAACATTACGCGCGCGCGCGCGTTTATCACTCGCTCGTTGGTCAATCTCCCTCTACCGCCAATTGTATCTGCCATTAATATCGTTATTTCCGCCCGGGCACGGAGCTAATTCGTGACTAGCCTTTGATCAACACTACCGGGGCTAGGCAACCCGGTGCTCGATAGTTGCACGAGCCAGCTCGGTAGTTGCCAGCTAACGCGGCGAGACAATTAAAATATATAACTAACTCGGAGGCGAGAAAGAGCGGGGCAATTCAGGCGGCGTGCGTCCTTCCCACAATTCGAAACGGGAGGCTCGCAAGGCCTTCGTCCTCCACCTCCCCTCCTCTCACCCGCGGCAGTGTGGTTAACCAGCGAAATTCGCATAGTCACTCGACTTCCTGTTAACCGAGAAGAGCCGAAGAAGTCGACTTCGGTGGAAGAACCGAGGTCGCGTCCCGAAACGCGCGCGACGAGCTCTTTCTTCGTCTCGTCGAAGGTCAGATGGGTGGCGAAGTCGACGAGGTTCGCGAAAAAGGGGTAGAGAGAAGGGGGGGGGGACAGAGAGAGAGAGAGAACGTGAGCACGAAAAGGAGAAGAGCGAGAAGAGCAGGAAGAGCGGATAGAAAGAGAACGGGGGCGATCAGGCGTAGGAAGGTTATCGACACGGACCGCAGTTGGCGAAAGGGATTGAGAGAGAGAGAGAGAGAGAGAGAGAGAGATAGAGAGAGAGACGGTGGAGCAAAGGGGAAGGGAGAAAGATGAGGGGTGAACGCATTGGGGTAAGAGACAGAGAGGAAGAGAGTAGTTGCGCGATAACGTGGCGTGGGCGGGTGTCGCTGACAAAATGGACCAATCGGCTGGCTGGGTTGCCTTGTAACCGATCCCGCGGGTTAACCAGGAACCAGGAACATCGACCAAGACTCTCCAAAAAGCCGATATGCCCAGAGCGCACGCCTAACCGTTCTCGTCGTCGACTCCACCCTGCCTGCTGATGCTTCCACATGCGACCACTTCCTCTTTCCCTCTCTACCTATACATACGTACATACGTGCATACGTGCATATATATATATATATATATATATATATATATTTCTCTCTTTCCACTCTCGATGTATCTACTTTATACGTCGCCTTTCCTCTCACGATCATATCGTGCATTCTATCTTTGTCTCTCTCTCTCTCTCTCTCTTTCACTCCGTGTTTCGCACTGGGTTCGTTCGTTCGTTCGGTATACACACACGCACGCAGAGTCGTGGCTCTCTCCGTGTTTCTCTCTGTCACACCGGTTGGCGAAAGTTCCCGGACAGCTGGGTGGATTCCTCGATGGAAGATGGAGTCGTTAGAGGCTCTCCGCGGGAATGGAGAGATATTCGCCCGCGCGGTTGGCGCGTTTCGCCGGCGAGTTGTTAAATTACTTCGATGAAGTTGCCGTAATTGAAACTGGTCATTGAGCGAAATGCGTTTAGAGAGCCCGTGCTACGAGAGAGAGCTAATCGCCGCGTAACGCCGGATCACCGACGCACGATAATCGATGGAACGCCCGATATGTCGATACAACGCTAGTAAATGGTTACAGATTGAATTAAAATATCGAAGAACGGCGACGCGATATATATCCGCGGTTTAATTTGCTTTCGAGTTTACATCGCGGACGCTGTTGCGTCGATTCGATCAAAGATGAATCACGCGCGCGTGTACGTGGGCAAATGTACGAGCAGACCGTCGATGGCTGAAAACGGAGCACGTGTGCTCTGGCAAAGATACGAGGAACGTTTACGAACGCACCGAGAAATCGAGTTAAAACGTCGGGCGTGTACCGTTCGTCGAGATATAATTCCTTTCTTTGACGTCCGTATAAATTTCGTTGCATTAATTCGATCGAAGATGAGTTGCACGTATCATGTCCGCAAATGGAGAACCTATATTCTCTCCAAATCGAATCAAGATATCGAAAAACGATACGTTTCCATTCGCGGAATAATTCGTTTTAGCGTTTACACGAATTGCCCATTATTTAACGTTCGTACAAATTGCCCATATCATGACGAGAAAAGAGGAAAAAAAAAAAGAATGAAAAATAACGACACCTATACGAACGTACGCACGTATGAACGCTCGTACCAAATCGAATTAAAATATCGAAGCGCAATATGCAATTTGTAAAGTAATTTATAATAGATATTCATGCGAACGTTTGACGCATTGATTTCGCCGGAGATAAATTACCCGTATCATGACGGAGAGGGAATTCATATCCCAACAACAGTTCGCGACGAACGTTCACTTCTCGAACGGTGGAAACGTAGCTGAGCGTTAAACGAGTTATTAATTTCTGGTTTCGACTCGTTCTTTTAAAAACATCCGTTCTGACCTTCTTGATAACCATCGTCTGCAATTCAACGAGCGGAAGGCGGGCAAACCGTTGTGCAACAAACACGCGCAACCTGAACAATACCTCGTTCCAACGTCGCCACCACGTATCGGATATACGCGAAAGAAAGAATTCCGTGGCGAGGAAATGAAAGGATGAATGTCGCGATTATCGATACGCATCGGTTCGTTTCGTGTACCGTTTTCAAGGTACGTACCCAATATGGCGTGAAAAGGGCCGTTCTCGTCCCGTCCCGTCCCGTCCCGTCCCGTTCCGTTCCGTTCGGTCTCGGCGTCGATCTTTGTCGCACGCTGGATGCCACGGTCGTCTTGCCAGTCGTGTTTTGACAGTTGCTGCTCTGACACCTCTGGCACATTCATTAGAAAGTGGTTCTCAATCCCAGGTACTCGCGTTGCCATTTGCCATTTCTCGCACCTTCGATTCCACTTGGAATATTTTGGAAAACACTGGCGGAGGATTTGCACAGTGCAGAAATTATCGATTTGACAGATCGTAGGTATTTGTGAAAATTTGTATTTTATATATTTTATTATGTCACCTTTAAATTCACAGGGGATATTAGTAAATATACGGTAAGTATACAGACGAAAAATTTCCACCGAAAAATTAAAAGTCAGAACGTTTCACCTAAAGATCCTCTTTATCGAAAAGTCCGTGCCTCGGGCTCTTCCTCGGTTCCTTCGTCAGTTATTCAGTTAGACAAAGTTGGAAAGAACAATCTATTAAGAACGAAAGGCGCTCCAGTTGAGAGACTCTGATAGACATCCAGCTGTCCGGATTTAGATGTTAGGATAATACGTGGTGCGATCGGGGCCTTACAACAAAATAATGTAGTCCACTTTGAATGGGGGATATCTGGAATGAGCGCGGGCGAGAGGGGGACACGGACAGATAGAGCGTCGACGGGAGGAGGAAGAAAGAGACAGACGAGGCGGTTGGTTGGTGATCGAAGATCGAGGGACGACGAGGCAAGACGAGAGGAGGCGAAGAGAAGAGTATCGACAGAGAGTAACTATTTCTCTAGTGGTTATTTGTAGACAGATTCGACATCGTGACAATGCCGCGAAAATCATAATGGGGGCCCACAGGGTCCCCGCTATGGGAGGCCTTAGCGAGATTACGATGCCCACCAGGTATTTGTTGTAGGTCTTAGGCAGACGCTGGGGTGCCACCGAAGAGGTGTGAAAGTGATGGTAAATCTTTGCAGGATCTTTTTAAAATCGCTGCTCGCCATTGTTGCGGTAAGAAGTTTTTCAGGCTTTACGAATCTTTCTCACTCTCCCCGGTTCCCTCCTCCTTTTCCCTACTGGCTCGCTCGTGCACACGTTCTACATTTTCGTCCTTCCGGCCTTGTCAGCGAGATCACGGGCTCTTGGCTGCTTAAGGGTGCGACTGGAACTCGAATGGCAGACGGGGGAAAAAGCCAAAAGAAATCGGCACTCAGCTGGAGAAATTGCAAAGAGGAATAAACGGCGCAACAGTGACGCGGAACGATCCGCTGCGCGACAAATTGCATTTTATCATTTCTCCTAAATGTTCGTTTGCAAGATGATCACGGATAAATATCACAGTCACAAAACGTAAGGTATATAAGATAGCGTTTTATTAAATTTTGGAATACGTTGCAGAAGTAAAATTCATCACGCATAACGATTCTTGACAAAATCAAGGTACTTTTGGTTTCTTTAAACAAACACCCGTAAGAGAAACGACACCTAACTGGAGGTATGATTCTGTTACGCAGAGCCTTGTTCCCACCCTTGGAATGCCTATAATCGAAAAATTCTTTTCTCTTCCGAGAAAAGAATTTTTCACAAGTTTTCTCTGCCATCTGATCTGACGATGGACGCTCGAAGCGTCTCGCATGACCTGCTGCAACCCGTAATAAAATGCCCCATTGCGAATTACGAATTCGAAAATCGGCGTGTCGGCTTTCATCGAGGGGCCTCGTATCCGAGTTCACACGGGGTTAATGAGAGGTTAGATATAACTTGCCATTTTGGACTATAATGCGACACCGGCGTCCGTTTAATTTAAGTATATCCCGTGCATAGGATTTCAATGGGGGTGTGTCACGCGTCGCCCCCTGGTCTCTTTCGACCAGACCTCTCGCAAACTTTATGGGAAAAACAAAATATTTAGCTAGCTGGAATAACTGGCTGAAAACATTTTCGTTTCTCGATGTATCATTCTGTCGAGAGAAACATCGTTGATGAAACCTATCGAGTGGAAAGACGATGAATTTTAATCGGCAAGTTTTGGTACGATCAATTGGATTCGACAAATCCAAATTACGTGTATTTTGTGTCAAAATCAATGTTGAGTGATTCCTTCATCGACTCGCAGATACGATCGTGTACTAACGTCTACCATACAACAAACTCGTGAGTTATGGTTGAGTGACAACCTTTCGATCCTTTTACAAATGAAATGGTTAATTTTTACATAGTCTGTGAGACTTCCCTAATCGCTGAACTGGTAACCGGAAGTACAAAAATGTCCACTTCATTTTGCTAAATACGACCAGGCACGGATATAGAACATTCGAGGCGAAAAGAAAGCTCTTTAGTACATCTGCGTCTGAGCTGTCACGTATCTGGACCCAGTATATATGGATATGTCAGGCGTCACTGCCCTTGCGAGATACTAAGCTGCTTACCACTATGGGGTTTATGCTGTATTATGTTCGATGGAGTATCTCCTAACTCTGTTAGAACTTATATGGGAATCTCCGTGTCTAGCCTTATCTCGCCCTTAACTGCATACTCAAAATACGAAGTGAACAAATTCAATTCTGCAACTTTCGAACGATAAAAAAACGACAATTCTCTTCAACGTGAAAAGTAATCCTACAAAATGCCTTCAACTGTTGAAAATAAACAAGTTTTTCGCCGTTCTGGAAAATATCCATTGGCCGGCCAATTAATTAGATTTTCATTGTAGCTGCAATTTGCGCACAAAACAACCCCTCTCGTCGCCGCAGTTTTCTCCTTTTTCTCGCCACGATCTCCCTTCCCTTGCCTTCCCTTCCCTTCCGCGCCCTCCCCCCCCCCCCGCCCCCTCTCTTTAGCAACAGGACCGACAACATTTCGAGAAAGTTTCTGACGAGGGTATTACGCAAAACTGTATCGGCTTTTCCGTGTTTTGATTTCCCTCGAAAAGCTATGGAACGAGAATGGAGGGTAAGAGGAGGGCAGATACTTAGCCGAGGACTAACAGCAGGCTACGGATTAAAGGGGGTGAAATGTTATTATTGCAAGGGGTACGTCTGCGGCCGTGAGTACTAAGTAGCCCGGTTAAGTATGTTGTTTAAGCCAACATTGTAAGTAACCATCCCCCGGAGAAATTGCCGTGACGGCATCGCACCCAAGTTGAAACTCCTCGCCCGCGTGAAATACTTTAGCAGTCGAAGTGCCTTGTCCAGATGGCTCTTCTAATACCCCCCACCTCCCTTCGACCCTTCACCGTTTTTAAGGAAGCGTCGCGGAGAGCCGAGACACTCGCGTCATGATACACGATGGCAAGAAGGGCAACATGCACGAAGTATCGGAAAACTCCCGACACGTCGTTTTTCACAACCGATGCACGCCGCGAAACCGACTTACGTCAAAGTCCAGCGACACATTTTTCATTTCCAGTTCTCGTCGACGTACTGGAACTGGGCGAACCAGGTTGCACCAGGTTCGCGTAACGTCAAAATTATCACGTCGTTACAACCTTATGAATTATAAATTAAACTACTTTTTACTCGTCAGTTCGGTAATTACAAACCTGTTACAAATAGATTGAACCTTTATGACAAACTTTTTTTTATTTCACCACTGCAAATTGCAAGATCCATCAGTCAAATCCTTTCCACGTTTCCTCGAAACTGTACTTCACGGGAATTATTATTTGCAATATTAACATTTATAATGGTTTCAAAGCTTAGGTAATGGTTCTTCAACAAGTGCGTTTCCTTTCTCTGTCTCTCTCTCTCTCTCTCTCTCTCTCTCTCTCTCTCTCTCTCTCTCTCTAGATCTCTCCAAAAGCATACGAATTTATATCAACCAACGTTCATCCAGTTTCGAGACACGTTTTTCTTCCTCCTTTCGTTCGACGGAATGTTCATCCTTCTCAACGATACCGAACAGATGCTGGACGATGAGTTTCTCCATTGACTGGGAGGGGGGAGGCGGGGGGTAGAGAGAAATAATCTTACACTTTCAATTACGGAAACGCGCAAACGTTCACTTCGTTCCACGCGAGCGAGAAGAAAGTCGTTTCGTCGCCGTCCAGCGGTGTGTCGCAGCGGTTAAACCGCGCTGAACGAATAATCCTACCGGTAAATTGCAGCTTCTAAGGCGAGAAGATTTTGCGCCGGCAGGAAAATGACAAATGCACTTCTCTCGGACCGAGATTAAAATACGCTATTGCCGCTATTAGGGGGGGGGGCGAGTTTTGAACCTTTGCTTCGAGATAGAACGGTAACAGACGTATAATTTCCTGGAAGCTTTGAATTGAACGATTCTCTCTCGCTCCGCGAGACCGAGCGAGACGAGTGTAACCAGCTTTCAAAGCTTTGAGAATGAGGAAGCTCATTAACGAGAGCTTTCTGTTCCTTCGTCCTCCCTATCCCTTTCTCTTCCTTTCTCTTCCTTTTTCTCTCTCTCTCTCTCTCTCTCTGTCGTGGGCTACTTCGATATCCTTAACGGAGCGTTTCCTTTCCCGCCGAACCGAGCCGAATTCCTTATTTACATAAATACGAGAGCTTTAATGGCCGTGAATCGCGGTAAATTTACCTACCTCGACGCAACCACGACGCTTTCGCAATCGGACACGTTCGGAAAACAGTTTTTGAATCGTTTTTAATTGCTTCGCACCGAGTGCTTCACTGGCTAAAGGCGATTCTTACCGTGTAGGTAAGAAGGTAATTGATTTTGGATTTAATCGAAATGTTCTCAGAACAAAATTCAATTCTTTGCATCGAGAGACAGTTGTGCTTCGATCATTTTTCAAATTCGCTCGAATTATTTAAAATATACCTACTTTCGCGACTGGCGTTTGTACTTAACTTTGATATTGAATCGTCAATATTACGACGGGATGTCAATCGACATGGTCAGAGTGTTGATATTCGTTTAAACAAACGAAAGAAAAGAAATCGAATACGGCGTTTCGACGATGGAAAAAAAAAAGAAATATACAACGGGGCTTAACTCTCTTCGATTAACCTGCAACCCCGTTCATTTAATAAGCTCGATTAAACGTATCTGTCGCGTTAATGGCGCACGCATCGGGCACCATCGATTTCTTCGAATTTCGCGTCGATCTCGCGGCAATAAAAGCAATCAAGGCTCACAAAGGCTCGAACAGAACCGGCACGTACCATGATTACTGTCGCTTTTAATGACACTTTCTTCGGTGATTTGTAACAGTAGTATACGGGCGCGTCGAACGTAATTATTCCTCCTCGTTACGATCGAATGAATTCAATTAAACGGTGAGCGTTTCTCTCTCCCTCTCTCTCCCTCTCTCTCTCTCTCTCTCTCTGCGCACGTATTTCTGCTATCAGTACTCGCGCAACGTTCGTTAACGACACGTATGTACGTTTCCACGAACAATTACCGCGCGCAACGTCATTAATTTCATTCGAAGTGAAAATATCCTGCTTCCTTGCTCGCTCGCGGGGATCGAGTCGAGTCGGAATTTTTTTTCCACCCTCGTCTCGGTTCGTGGCGAAGAGCGAGAGATAAAGAGACGTCTCGTCGGGCGAGACGTTGCTTTAGAAAACCGTTCGATCCCCAATCCAAACGAAATCGCAGGAAAGAAACGTGACGAGCGAAGGATTCCTAATTCGACGTACGTGACTTGTGCTTCTGCGTCGACAGCTTTTTAACCCTTTGCTCCTCGCCACCCTCTCCTTCCCCCCCCCCCACCTACCCACCTCGTCCCTCCCTCCCTTTTCCATCGCGCGCTGCGAGTTGGAAAAAGTTTAAGTATCCTCGGGGTTGACTTAAATACAGACAGCGAGATGTGGTTAATGCAATCGCGAAATAAAGGGCGTGGTTTTAACGCGCAGCCGAGGATTGGCTGTTGAACTTGGCTACCCGGTCGATACTGGCCGACTATATCTGCTCGACCTGTATACTTGATACTTATCCGGCAAGCGTGTATGTACATCTGATCTCTCACCGTTGCCGGAGAGGTGTTGGTATCCCCAGGCCGGGATCGACACGGCAAGACTCGGCGGTGGAAGGTAGAAGGTACACCGGCAAACTGCGAATCTTCGTTTCGTCGACTGTCTGTCTTGCGACTGTCTGTATTTCGAACCCACAGGCACTTATTCTCGCTGAATTGTTGGCCATTTTCAGCGAAGACGTTTCTCAGTGGGAGGAGGACTCGCTGAACCTGAAATTGATGAAATTTTTCTCCGTGAATGTTTAGATAACGGTAATTAACGCCTAATTCTTCCTAGTCAGAGACGCTTGCTCTGACGCTTGTGCGTACGTGGTGTTTAATTTTCAAAAAATTCAAACTCAAGTCAAGGAGCTTCTATAGCTCTCGCGAGTTTTTTCGAGAGCAACGTAACAGAAGAGACAAATTTGAAGGAAAAGAAAACTAGAATTCAACGAAAGTAATGTTCTTAATATCTTTCGATTGACGAAGTTGATCAGCACGATCGTGAGCAAAGTCGCGATCGTAATTAATTTCTATTGGTATAAGCAACTGGACGTTGAGGTCCGTGAAGGTGATCGAGTATTCTTTTATTACACGGCTATTATTGTATCGCACGGTCGTTTATTAATCTTGCTCGCGAGCGTTCGCCGCGTTAACGACGATTAGTCCTCGAACTATTATATCCCTCGGTGCGAGCAAGCGCGTCCCATCGCGTCGACACAGAGAGAAAGACGTTTCGTACCATCGGATGAAGCAATCTCGGTTCAGGTTATACTAATATAGAGCATGAAAAAAAAAAAGAGATCTACGGAAGGCTGAATGAGCCTGAGCCGGGTGATCAATCTTGATTTCTTAATGCGACATTAATAGGCGGTGATTAAAATCTTCTTAATGATACCGCGGCTCTCGTCATATAGATCGCAGATTAAATCACGCGATTACCGTCAATTTTCAACAGCGAACAAGAATTCGTCTTTCAATAAGGCTGTTCGACCGGCGGATTATTTCGTCAAAGGAAAAGCGCACGAGGCGATCAAAATTAGTCGGTGATAATCGAACAATATTTTTTTACACGCGCGGACTTTTCGAATGGAATTCTAAATTCACGTTTTTTAATCGTGTTCCTTTTTTTTTTTTTATAATATTCGCGATTAATTTTATTTCCGAATTTTTCCTTGCAATTGAAAGGAAATTACAATAATTGGAAAACTGAAGAATCTTTGAGATGCGTACGACGTATAAATTACAATTTTTCAAGCTCCTTTTTTACTCCCAATAAAATTTACTTCCAATAAGAACCGAAGAATTGGATGAATGTTTGTTGTTCTAAATACCAGAAATAATATTGCGATACTAATAATAATATCCACACTGCATAAATCATAATTTTTCAAGGCCTCTTTTTATTCTGTTCGTATCGGAGAGTGCAGACTCAGTTTTTGCTTCAACGTCCTTAATTAAAAATATCGTCTCGCTGTCGAGCAATTAATTCGTGTTTGTCTTCGATCAATCTACCGCCATAAAAAAAAAGAAGTCGTCTCGGTGACGTTCAGCGATTCTGTCCCTACGGCGAGTTGACAAACGACCGACCGGAAAACTTATATCGCCGCACAAAAGCGAGTAGGTTAGTATAATAACGCGATATCCATAATAAACGCGACCGGTATCCTCTCATTGAGGGCAACAATGCCTCTGATAGATGAGTTAATCGGTAAGTTCCTCCCCGGTGGGGGCGAGGGGCCCAACTCGGCGTTTCATGTTTCATTGTGAGGCATCGTTGGTCGAGGACGTCGACAACGTCGCCGTCGACGATGTCGGCCGTCTCCACAGCGTGGAACAGCGTGGAAAACACACATCCGTGAGAATGTACGACGAGAAAATAGCAAACCCGACCGATGATTCTAATCACTGACAGATAGTAATTTTCAATCCTGATTTATGAATCGCAGAGAGCGTTCTGCAGTCGGACGATTTAAAAGAAAAGAAGGAAAAATGAACGACAAAAAATAAATAACAATTCTTGTTTCGACAAATAATTTCGATTCTTTGCCTTGATCGATAAAACTAAAATTACATATTTTGTAAATTGCGCAATCTAAGAGAGGAACGTTCCTAAGACGTTTCAGACGTTTACAATATTAAAGAAATTTGAGATTAAGTGAAAAATAAAAGGGGCAATTTCGAGGTTCCGAAAATAAAGAAGAAAACAGTTGATAATTCTTCTTTGGACAGATAGACTTTTCGTCGAATATCCTGGGCAAAACCGGGGGGGTTGTCGTAAATATTTCCAGAGTAAAATATACACTCTTCATTTTGTGACTGTGCATTGCATTGTACGAGCACGAGGAAGCCTGCGGAACATTGCCTCGAAGGATTCAGGACTCCTATTATCCGGATCAGTATTTCCCAGCGGTTGCCAAAGCAACGTCCGATCGAATATTTTTCCCAGTCGGTTCCCAACGATCGAAGGGAGAGACGGTTGGGAACTACTGATCGCCAGAGAGAGTAATTCATCAGAGAGGATGCTGGGACTGGCGGTCCTCCGCCTCCCTCTTCTTCTTCGAGGTTTTCTATCGTTTCTCGCTTTCCGTCCTTGTTTCGCCCGACGAGTATCCCTGTTGTATTCTAACTTCGACGACGGCCAACGAGGTCAAGCCGCAGTCTGCGGTTAATTTGTCGCCTCTTTCGTTCTTCTCCTGGCGTTAAATCGTCGTTGGTCACCTCGTTTCTTAAACGTTTATAAAGCGACGAAATCGACGGCCGACCCGACCCATATCGTCGCTGACGGACGGAAGATCGTCGACTGATAACGAGAAACCACTATCTCGTGGAACGTCGACGAAATTCAAGTGAAGTTCGAAGATGTTCGGATGCTTCGTCTTCTTAAGACTGACCGATTCGTGTCCATCGACGAGAGTTGTCAAACGATTTTCGCTCTCGTCGACGTAACAGCACGCAGAGCACGATCGGACTGCAGCCTAAACAAGAGGGGAGGCAGGCTATATATTAAGGATTGATTGACAAATAGGCTGACCTACATTCGCGAACGAACCAGCGAGAACCAGCGCACGCGTTCGCAAGAGCAATTCCTTAAAAGACACATTTCGTGCGGATAATTATATGGCAATCGCTCCGGGGAAGCAGAAGCGGGGCACGTGTCCGGCTAATTTCTGGATTCCAGGCTCGCAAGGAGGAGAGGAATTGTTCACGGGAAATGGCTGCCTTCTTTTTTTGTCAAATTACCTGGTCGCGTGAACCCGGGAGACAGGCATGGAGGCTTGTTGAGACGATGATTAAACGACGCGATGTACGCGCGATTGCTTTCCACCTACCCGGGAGGAGTAGTATACACCTTTATCGATACCTTTATCGCGCATCAACAATGGAGCAATACACCGGCTTTCAAAATCGTCCAACGAACGAATGGATTCCGAGAACCGCCAGGCAGCGTTGCTTTTCCTCCTTTTTTTTCCTTCTTCCTACTAAAGTCGAATAAATGCGAACAAATCACGACTTCGATGATCCCGCCAGCTACCCGTACACTTGTGAAATAAATTTTTCCCCGATAAGTCGGCGTAGTACCATAGGCACTGGCCGTAATCAATTGTAACGAACCGGTGAAACGAATGCGAACGACGACGAGCGAAAGGATCCACTATTGCGGAAGTTGCGCAGGCAGCAGGTCCTTCTCACCGCGAGGCCTCTCGTCTCCTTTCCCTTTCCACTCGCGGAGCCAGAGCAAATTGCCTCATTCCGCAGGAAGAAACGGAACGTTTTGTCCTGGCAGGCGTCTCTAGTCGATATTAACTCGAGCCACGGACGATCTGGCGCGTCCTGATGATTTCATCAGGCCCGTCTCCGCAGGATCATCATACTTTGTAACCGCGCGGCAAAAAGCAACTGCTCGGACCAGGACACGCCAGGAAATATATGCCCGTAATACGGCGTGGATTCAACGCGTCCGCGCGCGCAACGGGTGACGTATGATGATAGTGTAGCCCAGGAGAATCAAGATGGCCGTAATAATATCATTATCCCAGTGGTCTCCATCGGTCGTTCGGGGCCTCGAGTAAGACATTTACCGTAACGACCGGCCATTCGTTATCGAGTCCCTGGCTCGCCTAACCTCTGCAGGAACCGCGACACCGACAGAGAATTCTCCGACTGAGAGAAGATCGTAGATACCATCTACTATACAGTTGATGCCTCTCTCGATCTCTTTCGATGTTCGCGCTCGGTGACGCTTGCTCGAGCTTCCTTTGATTCAGACACTCAGTGAATCAGTCGAGTAAACGATCGACCAACTGCGGGGCTATGCACACGTGCGTAGAAAGTCTTTAGTCTACGAGTTTCATAACTACCGGTCTTTAACAAGCCCGGTAATTTACCGATTACCAAGGGATTACCTTGGTTTCAACGGCGAGTGCCCGTTAAACGTCGGTGAGTGTCGGATAAACTGAAATTTTTATTCGATCATTCGTCTCGCGGTGGCTGCGCGAGACGTCTTCCGGGATAAAACTATTAAAACCGTGGAGAACACGGTTCTGTGCCACGAACCGATAACTCGAATTGATCGCATCGACTCGAGCAATCAGTCAAGCAAGGCTGCGTCAACAGGCTTAACCGACCGCTACACAGGCCTGGCTATACTTCATCCGTTTCCACACATGCTCCAGCGTCAGTTTTTCTGAAGACCCATAAAGCTTCTATCACCATCATCATTATCGCCATTACTGTGCATCCGCTAACAGTCGGCTGGATTCGAGAGCCACGCGTTGGCACGCAAGTAGTCGGGAAAGAGAGTTGTTCCTTTTATTTCATTTCTTTTTCTTTTCTTTTCTTTTCTTTTCTTTTCTTTTCTTTTCTTTTTTCTTTTCTTTTTCCTTTTTCTTCCTCTCCCTTCTTCTTCTTCTTCTTCTTCTTCTTCTTCTTCTTCTTCTTCTCAGAGTCGTAAAGAGAAACGCGGATTACCTACGTCGATAGCGTTCGAAGCGTCATAAACGAGCGACATTTGTTTAGCGAATTTCACGCTGCACGCTGCATTCATCTCTGGCAGGCTTGGCCACACGATCATCTCGTCAGGTCGTTTCATTGTCGGCTTAGAGGTTAGGTTTAATATGGCCGAACCGACGGCGTACGGCTTCATTAAGGCTTTCCACGGTACACCGTTGGTGGCGCTAGTGATGTATATTAGCGATATCTCATAAGCGGGAACGGGAATTAAAAAAAAAAGAGAAAAAAAAGAAAACAAGAAAAAAGCAAGGGATACGAATAAGAGGAAGAAAGGCAAAAAGGCTGGTAATGACGTCAGCGTCAGGGCAGCTGCCTCGGTTATTAATTAAGAATACGGACGGACGAACGGACCAAGTGATCGTACCAGCCTGAAATTTGCCCAGGGGATCCCCGGGAAATTAATCGTGCACGATGGATTCTGAACTTAGGAGACCGGCCGGCGGGAGATACGGATACCTCTAGGCTACGACTACGCGTGCTAGCAACGTCGGACTTAATTACTGTCGAATGCACGGGCTGAAACCCGCGGAAGCTTACGCGGACAAGAAACGGACGAAGAAAGCAGTTTCACAGCTGCTAATTAATAATACGAAATCCGTCTAATGGCGAGATTCGTCAAAGAATCGTCAACTGACGACAAACTCGACGCGGCGATAGGATTTCAAGATTCAAACGCTCGAATTTTCGACGTTTCGGCGTAACCTTCGCAATTAGGAAATTCATAATTTCGAGTTGCAGTTCGAGTTGAATTTCTCCCAGGCGAGTGAAAATTTTAACGAGCCGCGACCGCGTGCTCGAAGCGAGCGCGTGTTGAAAAAAGGGGGGGAGGAAAAAAAGAGTCGTACGCCAAACGATTCAAAGTTTATTCCAGCAATGCTGGATGATTAACGACACCGCAATATCATTGGACGCGACGGCTGGGAAACCGCGGGGAAACAAGGGAAATCAACGAGTCACAATGAACGTAATCATGGGAACGTTGAAGTTTATTTCTGCCGGATAATTCATAGGATAAATTAGAATTCTAGCCTGATGAAGCGGCAAAGAGCGGGCGGTCGGTGCCGTGGCAGACGCGCCACGGCATCCTTTTAGCGGCAATCCCGCCTCCGGTGGCGGCGGTGGCTAGAAGTTGAGCGTGGCTCAAACTGGAAAGCACCGTTGCTTCTCCAAGAATTATAATAACGAATGCTTAAATCAGCTTAGCCGCACTAACTTCGCTTTTGCGACTACCTCCCATGTAAATATGGAAGTAGCTCTCTACAAAGTGGAAGAGTGGGAGCCCCGTCGGCCGATTGGGTAGACTCGGGTAAGCTGGTAGGGAGTAGTAGTAGTACCACGGCGTTGCCGGTGAATGAGGAGGCGAGCAAAAGAGGTGGCGAAGGTGGAGGGCGGTAGAAATGCGACGCGTGGAAGTCAGAGGGATTCATGAATCCCAGATGCGCTGGATTAGACCGTCTTTGCCGTATTTCTGTTTTCGAGCAAGACGGCAACCGGGCGGCTGCCAGATTATTGCGAAAGTACCGCCGTCGGCGAGGCTGCAGCCGTGCTTGGATTAGGAATTAAATAGCCATTAAGTACCCCTTAACGGACCCTACACACTGGTTGCAGCGTGTACGCGAGTTTTCTCTCAGCGGAAGCGAGTTCGATGATACAAGTGCACCTGGCAAAGTTGATCTCGACACGATCGATTATCGTAACATATTTGTTTCGTTTAATTCGAGAGTACGACGATGGGGGGTACAATGCTGTCTGACAGAGGAAATGGAATGGAATGAAATGGAATTTGTAGAACATCGTTCGGAAGATCGAACGCTGATCGATCCCACGAATTGAAAAATAAAAGACACGTCGTTCTTTAAATTTGCACTCCCTCGTGGAGATTTCTGAGAGATTCACCAAAAAAAATGGGATCTTTTGGCTATCCAGAAGCTCGTGTTTTTATTCCTTTAACTTATTCAGAGGACGCATTCGCCGCAGCCATGGACTAACACGTTTTTAACCGTGAACGCTGGAAATTTTGGGACTTTTCCGTTTCTTTGTTTTCCCGCGGGTAACATTTCACGCGTGCAAGTGTACATTCGTCGGCGGTTGTTTTCTTTTCTCTTTGCTCTTTCGTTTTCAACAAATGGAGAATAATCGCGTCTGGCGATAGCGAGTGCTCCGATGAATTTTTTAATACGATAGAAGCAAAATCTTGGTCTATCGATATTTCGCGCAGTACAGTTATCGGATTCCATTTGAGCACCTCTGATACGACGGGTTCAGCTATAGAGAGCTCTAAACCGAATCCAATCCTGATTGACGTGAGGGAAAGAAAAGGGGAAACTATCGCGAGGATTATCTTTGGCGCCACTAACACCACCTACGGACGCCCACCGGATCTAGACAAAGTCTTCTCATATTATATTCTAACAAGGAATAGTGAGACGGTGGTCCGTGGAACCTCCTCGGTCATCATCATCATCCATCGAGTAAAACAAAAGGCCAGCTGTCAAAATGGATCTACAGAGGTATCGCTGGATCTCTCTCTCCGCATTAAAATAGTTCGTCCAGAAGGATGTTGCGCCTACGCTTATCGAAGTACGACACGTATAATCTGTAAAGAGCCCCTAATAATGGATCGGTCGATCGTACGGCTGCGTTAGTTAACTACGAACCATCTGATCTATCCTTATCTCGCGAAATCACACCAGCCTCTTGCACTTCAATTTCTGCAGCTTGTCTCGACCAAAAGTTGGTCAGACTCGCTGATTTAATAAAAGACGATTCAAGACGATCGTCGGAACGACAGGGATCGAATTCTTCCACGTGGGAAAGTGTATTTGCTCGGAGAGGTCTATGTTCGACTTTGTCGCAGACAAGGACGCAATGATGGAGAGGATGAAAGTGGAAGAACCACAGAAGGAGGAAATGCACATAAGAGACGCGCAGGTTACGTTGAAGTGGATTGTTTGTAGGCAAACACGGCCGACACTTTGCTGAAGATCTCCTAACGTGTGTTGGTCAAAATGTGGCTGATACGCGCGCAGCGAACGCGTACGATACGATAACCAATGACGATGACTGCGACCGAAACGAAGCAGGGCCTAGGGATGATGATGATGATGATGATGATGATGATGATGATGATGATGATGATGGCGACGGCGACGGAGGTAGTGGCTCGTGAAGTAAAAGAAAAAAAAAGGGGGGGGAAAAAAGGAGGCACCACGCCAGGGATGAAATTACCAAGTCGCAAGTCACTCCTATAACACGTTAACCCGAGACTCCGTCCAGGCTCTGGTATTATAAGTAAGACGTCCTGGGAGAAGGTGGGCTCCAGATATCCGATCGCTGGAATGTACGTAAGCTGGTGCTGTTTCTTGTGCTCATTTCCAGTTCTCGTGTTACCTGAGTTACCTGCTGCCGTGGTATCTTGCATTATCAAGAACAAGACGCGATTGATCGATGCAAAACGCATTAACTCCACGAGTCTTTCGAAGTCTCTTTGTTTCTTTTTCTCCTTCTTTCTTTTCTTTTTTTTTTTGTTGCTTTTATAATGGGAAGTCTGTCCTCGTCAGACAGGATTATAATTAAAGCTAAATATACGCCTATATTTCGTCGCGTTTTATCTAGAGATTTATAGAACATATCAACCGCACGTTGAGGTACATACGTAGGCGCATGTCGCCTGTGAAACATGACCAAATAAATGTCACCGTAAACGGAACAACTACGGCGATGTACCGGATTTGCAAACATCGTTAAATCGTTCGCGGCCAACGGTAGACTGATGATCGGAAAAGCCCGGGAGTTTTTTTCCACGCCGACCAATATTTGAGCTGAATCGTCGATTAAACACCTCTCTTAAATAGTTCCGGACGGAAATCCCGCAATACCTGCATTCATAAACGTCACAAGCAGGCCGTGACCGCACTTGCTATCGTCGCTGGAGTTGTTCTTTCGCGGTGTCGAAAGACAAATAGGGGACCACAGGGTGTACAGGGACTGAAAAGAGAGCGAAAGAGACGAAAGATGACACAATGGTAACAGAAGGCCACAGAGAGATCGAGAGAGTGAGATCGAGTGAGAGCGAGAGAGAGCGAGAGAGAGAGAGAGAGAGAGAGTAAGAGCGGGTTGGAGCGAGAACAGGACTGGGAGAGGCACGGTTAGTTAGGGCTCGTGTTTGCCGAGCGAGTTACCCTAACCCAACTCAGGCGGTTGGCGGAATTAAACGTTCGACGGAGGCTCGTTAACGTCATGAATATGTACCCTCCTACTCTGGCACTCGCTACTCCAACGTGGTCCACTCTCACCACGCTCTGACTACGCTTCATTCCAACAGCAGACCCTGGCCAGCGCTGTTTGCTGGTTAATATTCATCGGTTACTGCCATACACCCAGTCAGATCCTGGGATGATTTTCGATGGGCTCTGATTACAATCGATTTGATCGCTAGTCGGCCAAGATCCTAACATGAACCAGAGGAATAATCGTACGCGATTGGGAGAAACGACGCCAGGGACGTCTTTATTCTTCTTCCATTGAGAGGGGATTGAGAGACACTGTCTCTACCGCCACGTCGAGGCCAACCCCATCCTCCCCCAAAAGAGGGACGTCGTCAATACACGTTTACGTATATACGACGACGAAAGCGGCAGACGATTGTTTTCGACAAAAGGAACAAGCCAATTCCTCCGTGAATGAAAAGTAAATGGGGTTAACCAAGCTCGATGGTTGAGCGGCCTATTATTTCGAGGGTGGATACACACAATGAAGACACGAATCTTTCGCGCATCTTCGCGGAAGGAAACGTAAAGAGGAGCTTTGTATGGGTAACTCGTATGGCTGGTGGATTTGATATTCGGGCAAAGGCGAGTAGCGTTGGCAAGGATTCGAAGGAAGGAACGAAAAGAGAAAAGGAGAAACATTCCGTGCGACGGGGGGGGGAGGGGGGGAATGCCGAGGCAGCCGAGGAACAAATTTATAACCACTTAAACACAGCTGTGTAATTTTGTATGCTTTTCATTCCTGCTAATTAACCGGGAGTTGAACGAATGAAAAGCGGGACGGGATTCTTAAGCCCGCGGTAGCCCGCGCGAATCCAACGTGACAAGTTACGCCGCTTTTAAGCAGGAAGACGTCTCTTGAAAAGCGCGTGACGAGTCAACAATGAACAACTTACAAGTCGATCCGTTCGCAATGTCGCTTAAGCGTACCGAGTAACCAGTTTCATCGATTCACGGCGTATCGAATAAACGCGATATATGTATCTATCGTATATTATTTATATTTAAAAAAGAAGAAGAAAAAGAAAAAGAAAAAGATCATTGCGAGCGAAACGTCCGTCTCATTTCCCATTGTAAAAAGGAAAGGAAATAATGAGAAGGGAAACAGTGTCACGGTGACAGAAAGACATAAATTGAATTCTACGTAGATCGAGAGAATAACGCAGGGAGGAAAAAAGACACCGGTTGAAAACTGAATCTCGACATTAACCATAACACAAGCGTTCCCTTTCACAATTAATTTATCATCGAGTCGACACGTTAGCAACGCATTCAGGTTGGCAATAGGCTTGCGTTAGTGTGTCGGGCTGCTGCGAGTTATGCGTTGGTCATTTATATAAATAAGAAGCAGAAACGATACCTGACTACCATCCACAGGGTGACTCCACACTTTGCATTATTCCCGAACGGCCACGTTCGGCCAAGAATCAGACACCGGGGGGATTACGAATACAGAAGAGAGCGCGAATCCGAGTATTCAGAACACGTTCACGAGCGGTATCGTTAGCGTATTTTTCTTCGAGCAACGAGCAGCCTCGTATATACGGCTTTAATGAACGGCTACTGTCCCGTCGCAGTCTGGCGATCATAATTGATGAAAGAAATTTCCACCGCTGAAACGTCTTCATTCCTAACCCTTCATTCCTCCCCCTCTGTGATACGAATATAAATTAATTAAAAACAGCATTTCGTCGTTACTTTTCTAACGACTGATCGAGGGGAACTTGGGTAATTGACAAAATATCGGGGAATTCGCAAAATTACTGAATAATTGAATTTTGCGATTCTCTCGCAAACGATTGAAAGCTAATTTTTTTTTTTTTTAGATTTTACTTCTGGTATTGAAACTTATTGAAAGCGCGAAGAAGAATTTGAACGCCCCATTATTATCGTCAGTGTTGCAAACTTGAATTTTCTACAGTTTCGTGGAGCCAAATACATATAGAGAGTTCTATATGTTCATTGTGAACAAACTACGAAACATCGCACAGACTGCTAACTAGATGGACAAGAATTGGCAACTTGGCATTTCTTTCTCTTTGTTCTTTTCGAAAATTTGTCTTGGAGAAACGTGAGACTTTTTTTTTCAGGAAGATCGCCAGAATGGCTGAAAGGCCGTCCGTTGTGCTCACGAAACATATGCGAGGAAGAGAAACCGGGGGCGGGGGGAAGGGGAGGGGAAGACGGTAACAGGTCGTCATAACATTAGTCGAAGGCCTGACAAAAGATCCTTAAGCAAATAAACATTCTAACGAACCAGTTACTTAACCACTCCGTTGCTGACCATCGTCCATCGTACAGCAACGGAGGGGAAGGAAGCAAAGAAAAACAGCGGAGCAAAGACAAACTGGTCCAGGAACCTGATGCAGGACCGTCTCATTACCGGATGCTGTCGCAAGCTGCGGAAACACTGGATCCATTCGATGGACGAACCAGTTTCAAGGACGCCAAAATTCTACCACCACCGATCACAATTAACGGCCCCTGATGACCCGAAAACGTTTAACTAGGGTCCGGTTCAAAAGAACTTTCAGCTTTCTTTTTTCAGTCGCGAATGGAATGAAATATTCATGTTGTTATTACAGCTTCCTCGTACGGATATAGTCGTCGAAGTAGAATAGGCTGCTGGTCCTATCTGTCGGTTCTGCTCTCCTTAAAAGGCGTAAATAGCGTTCGAGTGACCATTATACCGGCTGAGATACAAGAGTAACAGATAAATACGTCGGATTAATAGGTAATAAATAAAAAAGGAAAGTGGCCAACGTTCGGTCGGAATGTTTTTCAAACAACGAAACGCGAAACACAAAAGCGCGTGTGCTACGGGAGCGCAATTCGGCGTCGTATTCACGGTTTGCTCATATGAAAGCCCTTTGTATCTAAGGGCTAGTTCGACTCTCAATTAACCCATCAGCTACCGAATGGCTCCCGCGTTTAAGTTACCACGAAATCTCCATCGTGGAAAAAAGAAGAGAACGGATACGAGAAGTCGAGGCGAAGTAGTGAAGCGTCGAGGTGGAGGAAATGAGGAGAAGAAAAAGAGAAAGGTGAAATAAGAAAACGAGGAATAGAGCGGTAGAAAGAAAGGGAGAGAGAGAGAGAGAGAGAGAGAAACGATTGAAAGTCTAGTCCGAAACCGCTTAATTAATTCAGATTTATCCGAGGCATGACGGGCCAAAATTTTATTCAATTCTCCCTTTTATGCCAGCTTCCTTTTTCTCTCTGTCCTCCGAGGGGAGAGACAGGAACCTACGCCAGTTGTGCGAAGCACGTAGCCAACGTGACAACTCCGTGATTATTATTCCCGCAATTAAGAAGCAGAGCCAGAAGAAGGAAAGAAAATATCAGCTCGCGCGCGCGCGACGATGCCCGCAAACTAAAATGTTCGCCGTGTCACGTCCACCGTCTTACTTTTCCACACTTTTTTTTTCTTTTCTTCGTCCTTCCTCCTTTTCTCTCCGCCTCTTTTCCTCTCTTTCCGTTGCCGTTCGCCGCTGAAAAGAACGCGTTTGTTTTATTATCCGGCGTAACCATCATCCTGGAGGAAATCACTGATACACAAAGCGCAGCCGGTTGCGCGGTGAATTTCTCACGATCGCTGGACGTTCTCTCGGTGGTGGAAAAATGAAAATACATACAATGGCGTAGGAACGACGGCTGGTGAAGTATGCGAGAAGGCAACAAAAATCTCTCGTCGAAGGCAACAAAAAACAGTACAGTTTCTTACCTCGCCGAACAACGGTTCGGGAGATCCAAATTTCTATCCAGCGCGTTTCACGCGCGACACGCACGAACGATCTTTAAATCCAGCTTTTTTTCGTCGAACCATCCAGTCTGTCTCGATATCTACGTCGCACGATGTGTGCATCTACGGTGTGTGCAACGTATTTAAAATGCTCGTTCAACGTGCGCACACGCTTTTAGTTTTATTTCCCATTCGCTCGACTGGTTACAGACAACTACCAACAGTTTCGTAGATTTACGATTACGAGTTACCCGCGTAGTCATCGACGAGCATCGGTTTCTGACTTGCAGACGCTGGCTGGTGAATATATATATATATATATATATTCGAGGGCATCCTCCTCGAATAAAAGTTGAATTACTACCGTTTGACGTGCGAGAGAAGTCGTCTCTCGTGTCAGGTGGCTGGCGTTCTCGTTCCCGTCCGTCCGTTTCTACGAGTCACACCTTGCAGGAAACACTTCAGGCTTAATTGCTCCTTCAGGACCCTCCCCCGGCGGCTCGTGAAACGCAGAATCAGCATCGAAGCTAAGGATATATCCAAACGAGTTCTTGGCATTCCACCTGCACGGAATCGTGTTTCCAGCGAGATAAAACGAACTCCTCAGCCGTGTACGCGTTATCGCGAGAGATATAAACGGTGTGAAATGTGGGAAATGCGGAAGGGAAATTTTTCTGAGAATTTTCTCTGAAGCTTGCTTGTGGAAAACATTTGTGACGAACGACAAGTGATTAAAAAACTGACAGAGTAGAGAGAGACCTAGAGAAGAGAGTTGATATCTCAAGAAACCATTCCACATAGGTTTAGGAAATCAATAAAAAGTTCCGAAAAGTTCCGAATCAATCAATCTAGATCTCCTCGTTGTTGGAAACCTCCCGTTCCTTTCCTCAAACTTTCACTCTAGTTTCTCCAAATACATATTTATAACGCGACAGTAAAATGAAAAAACTGCTCGCGATTCAACATACCAACTCTGTATTCTCAATTCGACGACAGAGGCGCGCAACATCGGCGAGCATTTACATTATCCACGAAAGAGATTCGAAAGAGATCGTACGTAGATTCCACGTAGCTAGATACAGCGAGGGCGCTGACGCACGTGACAAGTCCAGAGAATTAATCCGCGCCCTTCAGGAAGATTACGGATTTCGGGGAAAGTAAGGATTTCCGTGGGGTGGAAGGGCGGTTGCAACGCAGAAACGGCAATCTTCTGAAGTGTTTGCTCTGTGTGTCCAACAACGCTCACCCTCCCATACCCTTGACTGCCTCGCACTTCAACTTTCTCTCGCTATCTCTCTCTCCGTCTCTTTCTCCCTTCTCAGCTTCAATCCTGAAGTTTCCTCAAGTTTATCACGCGTCACTCTCGCTCGCAGGAGGACACGCGTCGCCCGTCTTCGTTCGTCCTGGGCTGACGAAAGCTCACGCGTTCGAATCTCACTCGACACGGGCCGTCGTTCATCCTCTCCACCCCCTCCCCCACCCCCTCCTCCTTCCCGTCGAATCGTCGATAGGTGGATTCGTTGGGTGAAATTTCGCGAAAATCGCCGAGGGCTAGTGGCCCCGACGAGGCGGCGATGTTTACCGCCTACACGTCGAGTATTGTTGAATCACGGCCAGCCCCGTGAGGAAAGGGGAACAAATAAAGGGTTATTGTATTTACACCGAGGCTCCGAGCGATGGCTCTGACACGTGTGTACCTGATGGCCAAGCGTTTCCTTCTTATTCACACCGTGGATTCTTTACGATCCTCGAATTTGGTATTTCGTATCGATGATCGAAGGTTCCAACGAGTCGGTTTCTTGACGATCAGTTCTGATGACCAGTTACGATTGACGTTCTCTAGATATATCTAATATCTTTCCAAATCTTTCTTACAAAAGAATGTGAAAAGAAAACATATCGAATATCAAACTGCAAAAGTCATAAGTGATTCGATATTTCTAGGATATCACCGGATAGTACCGGATCAGTACCGTGTCGAATTCTTCTAAACGAAGCCCCATTCCCCATTCCCCACTCTACAGATAGAGTCCCGTTTGTAACAACAACGTCAATAAGGATCTTCAATCAGTACACAATCGCCAAGAACATGGCGAATGAATCTTCGGTTTGCGCCGTGCTATCGTCTGACAGGATAAACGGGAGCGAGGCTCCCCGCGTATTAGCATTTCACACGGCGTAATGGCGAGGACGACTGGGCGACGTTGTTCCTCACGGTCGCAGGAGGTTGGTACGTTGGAAGCAGAGCGAGGTAACTGGTGGTGGACAGCCAGAGGTGGTGGGTTACACAGTACCGGGAACGAGCCATCATGCCTTGTGATTACCGGTAACCCTCCCCCCCCCTCGATACGGGAGCAAGAGAAGGGTGCTGGGTGAACAGAGAACATAGCCTCTCATTAGGACTCGCGTGGCGCGATGCGAAATAAGGGTGTATCGCCAGTCGGGAAAATTGTAAGTGTCGCGAGATCAAAGCCGGCTCTAGTAACGCGATATCGCCCCCGCATGATAGGGCACGACTTACCCCCTCCTCCTTCCCCCCCCCCACCTGCCGCCCTCCTTTTATCCCGACACCCAACGTAGGCGACCGTGTCAAACGACCAGCTCTTTCGCGAAACCGAGAGAGAGAGAGAGAGAGAGAGAGCACGAACACTTCCTCCGCTTGTAAGCCATTGGCTGGGACACGTAAGGAAATATTCTACTCGTAGAAGGTGTCAACTGCAGCGCGCGACGAACGCGTACCAGCCCCATTAAGGGTTGGGAGAGCGTTGCTCCGCTCAAAGAGAGGCTCGCGGTTGGATGAAACGATGTAAGAAATCTTTTTCTCGAGTTTTTTTTGATCCTTTGAGAAGCGGGAAGATGAATGTGACGGGAAGGTAGAAGTTGTACGTGAGAAGTCAAATTTCTCAAGGAAGCGAGTAAACCCCGTTCCTCGTTTGGAAAAAATATTTTTACTTCGCGGAGCGCATTGCATCGGGGAGTTGGACAACGCAAGAACAACGTTCCTTCTTCTTTTTCTTCTTATCTCGAACGATATCGTTCGACAACTCGATAACTGGAATTTAATCAAAGATTCCTAAAAGCGCGGTATCAGGGTGGAGTCGTCGGTGTTCTGCAACTACCCATTAAAGTTCGTCGAACTTTGGTCACTCGTTCGGACACCGTCCTTTGAACACCGTGGTCAAAGAAACTGCGGTGGAATGGTATCAAGACAAAAATCGATAACGCATTCCCCGTTGGCTATCTACGGGAAGCGCCGTGCAACCTGGCAACGTAAATTAAACTGCTACGGAGCAATCAGGAGGATTAAACGCGAACGGTCGAAAATCCACTTCTCTCTTTCGATCTGTCTCCGATCCTGCGCGCCAGGTCAGATTAGATTTTACAAAAACCTCATCCGGTGGTGTACGCGCGGTTACGCGGATATATTGCCCAACCGCGGGGCAATTACCATATCGAACTTCGTAAACTTCGAGACGAGGATAGCTGGGACAGAGGTGCGATAGGTTTGAGAAGCTAGAGAAACCGGACTAATATCGCCAAAGGGCTATTTATAATTCGCTAGACAGGCTAGCATTTCGCGATCGTACGTCACGTTAAACGCGTACGCGCGAGCTCGGATTTTCTCCCGAAAAGGAGGACACCGCGCTATCGGATTGAGAATCGATACGGGAACATTCCACGACGTCCTCGCTGGTTAGCCACCCGTATGCGTGTCGCCGCACCGTAGAGAAACCCCGTGCCAGGTAGCCGTTTTGCTTCCTGCGGGAGCACAAATCACACGGTTCCGAGCCGATGGGCCTCTTGTCCGCAATTATAACGCGCGTACAAGTTGTAATAACCGTGCACGAAGCACCGCTTGTAATATATCCAAGCCACCCTGCGAGAGAGGCGACTACACGACCGAAACACACAAACGAACGAGCGAGTCGGAGTAGTCGACGAGAGGAGTGGGACCTGTTCCTCCGAGGTTCGGCCAACCCCGTTTTAGAGGCGACTCCGACGCGCATAGCACCTATATCATCGAAAGACTGCGGAACTCGAAGGGGGGGTGAAACCGGCCCAAGGACCGATAGGATCGGGCTGCCGTGCGCCCCGCGACGTTATTTACGATCGATAATTAGCGGTATCTATCGCTGGCGGCGCCAACTTCACGCCGTACTCCGCCCAACCTGAGCCAATGATATAGGTACCATACGCGAGGCGAGAAAAAGAGAGCGCGAGGAGAGAACTCCTCTTCTTCTTCTTCTTCTTCTGTGTGTGTGTGTGTGTGTGTCTCTGCGTCGCTGCCGCGGTTTCGCTGTCGTTGCTGTTGGCCGGTTCGAGTTACGATCGACGCCCAACGACCGCTCCGAGCTCGTGCTCGATCGACCCCAGGAACCGGCATGGAAATTACTCGCGGAATTAATTACTTCTCTTTGCGTCAGCGAATGTAAAAATTCGCGTTCCAACGCGTCGGATAAGAAATCCGTTTTTTGTTTTGTTAGATCGGCAGCTGTTGAGGCGATTATGGCCGATTATAGATGAATTTAACGTTTCTCTATTTAGTGGTAGCCAGACCATCTCCTCCGTCCACGATCGTAAAGACAGGATAAATGAATTTTTGTCACTGACTAAAGGCCGACTCAGGATCTCAAAGTCTCATCTACGTAAATAACATTCCGTGGAACGTTCATTCCGGATCGTAAAATAACATTACGAAGACAGCGAATACGATTGAGATGAAAATTACTGTCGTTCCGACCAGCGACGAGCAAAACATCCCGATAGAAACTCTCATAGAAATTTTACGGATTTTTAAATATTCTAATTACACTTTTGGTAAAATATGTGCATCCCGGCTCGTTTTCCCCCTTGCATCGCGTATTTTTCACATACTGCTCACTCCGATTTCTTCGATACGAGTTTCATAGTATAATTATTGGTCCTTTTAATATTAAACTCCTTGAGCGTGACGAGCCGAACCTTCACATCGCGTTTCACATCGTCGTTTCCAGGCGGGCGTTCATGAATTTTTCAGCGACTTTTCAGCAATTTCTCGGGTTTTTTTCAGGTATCTCACGATGCAATTTGCCAAGGAACGATCATATTTGTGATAAAATAGCAACGAGTTACAGAGAAAAGAGATTCGCGAGAAGAGATGATGTTAGAGATATCGGCCGGGTTAACGGAATTCACTTAGGTGAAATTCAATTAAGAATTGATAATGAGGTGTGAGGTGGATGCATGTGTGCAAAAGGTATAGCGTAAGGCTGCCTCGATAAGATTGCCGAACATCTACCAAGCATGGCATTACAACGCGAATTTGAATAATTAACAATATTGCAATGTGTCGAGTCACTTGGCGTAACAGATGGTGATTAGCAAACCGTTGGCATTCGCCCTGTGAGCAGCGCTCGGGCTTACGCTCGCGCGCGCCAACACCCGCGCGACTACGCCACACGTGTACGAAAACAATCAACACCCGAGCCACCGGCGGGGCCTTCCATTTTTCAGAACACGTTCGTTAATTTGACACCTCTCGCCACACACAGTTTCCGCGGTCTAAAACGTAGGAAGAGAACGCTCGAGAAAAATTAATTAAGTTAATGGACGCTTGGAGGGCTCGTAGGTGGGAGGGGCCTGACAAATTGGTGAAGAAAATGGCCGGAAGGACGTTCCATCGTAAGTGGAAAACGAAAAATAACAAATAACTCTCTATAACGGACGGGGGCCGCTTGAAAATAATTGCAGAAATTATATTCGAATTAATAACTGCGACGTGACTCGCGGAACGCTTGTTAATTGTTCCGTCGTTCCGTTCCCGATGCAACGAAAAGCCAAAATTATCGGGGAAGATCGTCGAAGACGCGATACAAGACGCAAGACGCGCTGAAGCAGGATTCAGCGGGATTCGATGGAATTTGGCAAAATGAGGAAATTCGTCGATGACGAATGCGAGGAACGTTGCCTCGTGAGGGGCACGGGGGAGGGACCGGTGACAGACGACAGTGCGGTGTAAACACATTTACGCGGTCAGAAACGGAACGAAGTCAAGAGCGCTCGACGGAAACGGAAGTGCCTGTCATAGCTGGATACATAAACACGCCACGCTATTATATATTCACGCAACGGGTGCCGCGAATAATCTCTTAGTCGCCTTGAATTTCCTACCGGGATGCCTGAACAAATATCGCTTCCTACCTCGGGCAAAGCCGATGTAACCGTGGCGAGGTAAACACACCGGCGCGCACACCGTACAGATTTTCCTCCCCGTCTCGAAACCCCGCCGTTTCACCATTGTCTTTAAAACCCAACCCACACAGGGAGACACAGTGCGAAGCTTCTACGAAAATTATCGTACCATTCGTCGGTAGTAGTATTCGTCGCTCAGATGAAACGACGAAATCAACGATGTGACAATTCGGTTTTTCTTGATTTCCCGAAGCGTGAAATCTCGGTTTTCCTAAAATTTTGACTTACGCTCGGTAACGTTTCGGTTAGCCTGCGGACACGCAGTACGCAGGCACGCACATTATTCAGGGCCGTATCTGTGCCATGTGGTCAGCAGGGCTCTTGGCAATATTTATGCCGGCGTAACTGTCCGCCTACCGGCAAAGGGGTTCCTAAACGCATCAATTTCACGCCGCGGCGCGAAAAGGGCGTGAATATTTGAAACGGATATCCATCTTCGGTTACTTCGTTATTTGGCCGGTGCGATCGCGGAAAGGACCTTCATTTCCTATTATTATTTTTTCCATCGGGCTTTCGTGACCCATCGGTATCACTCTTTTACCGAGTTTCAGCGTTTTTAATTCCCACCCCCTTTGACGCTCGTATCGTAGCCACGCATCGAACGAAACGTAACGTTCACAAGTATATTACTCGTGGAACCTCGATAATTATTTTCTAAATCATTCTCTAAATCCGAATTTCATGATCTTGTCAAAGGTTTGATTCTATTCACTCTATTTTGCATGTACAACTAGGATACCTATTCGTACCTGCTCGTGATTAAAAACCATAGAAACGCATCGGACGCGAGATCGAGATCGCAGTGTCGCATTCGTAATGAACTCGTACGTAAGGCACGGTTGCTCGGGGACGCGAATTCGCCTTATGGACGATTTGTTTTCTATTCATGGACAATTTGACGGGGCTGCTGTCGCTGCACCAGCTTTGTTCGCAATTCGGTATAATGTCGCATGTATTTGGATCACGTTCCACGATATGTCAATATAAAGGAGTTACTCGTGGGTCTCTGCATACCAATTCAGGGGCGGAGCAGCTTGTTATCCTAAATACACGAAATCCTTTGGAGACGCTAGGTCCGCCTTTTGCCACCCCCCACACCTTCCCCCTTTCCTTACGTTCGCCACCCCTCTACAGTTCGAACCCTCCATCCTTTCCTTACGTTCTGGATAATGCTAGACAAATTGACGATTCAATCGAATACTAAAGGATACACTGCGCCAATGCCACCGTCGCCCAAAGGATCAATTTAAGCGTATTACAGAAATTGACGATCCAGAATATCGTGCGTTACGGCAACGAACGAAAGGGCGAGCTTCAAACTTCAAAGGGATGTTTCAACGTCATTAAGAGTTTCGAGAAACGATGACAACCAAAGGGATGAAATAAATCGTACGACAAGAGTCATCATCGCAGTCATCAAATTCAACTGGTAAATTACTTTCAAACGATCATTCACGATCTCAAATAATTCGTTCAATTCCCGAATTATTCGAGATCATTCGAGTCGATCATTCGACCAAGGAAGATAACCCGTGGTTTCGAATTCCGATCAAACTCACCCCCCGCGACTCGAGCTAAATCGAACTAAACGAAGAACAAAGTACAGCTGCCAGCCTTACGTTCGCGTAATATCGTCGACTCCCCCTTTTCGAGCAGGCACCCGCGGTAGAAGGAAAGGGTTTCCGTCGCCGCGGTTCTCGGTTCCATCTTTCAGCGAACCTCGCGGTACGGAAGCAGGGACGGTAGAGGTACCCTGAGGGGGTAGAGAGCGGCCTGCGCGACCTATCTAATTTTTAACGGCGATCGTTTCACCTCGGAATATCGACGACTCGAGAGGACAAGGAGGGCTCACGACAGTGGATATAAAACAAGCGAGTTGAGAAAAGTAAATCGGAGAGTGAAGCCAGTGAAAAGAGAGATTCCTTTCTTTCTTTCTTTCTTTCTTTCATTTTCCCTCTCCCTGTCGCTTCTCTTTTGTCGACTGCTCTGGCAAAGTCGAGCAAGAAGGGAAGAGAAGAGGGAGAGAAGAGTGGTGGGAAGGGGTGAGCGGGGGTTGGAGGGGGTCGGTCGAGGACAGAGATTGGAAGACAGGAAAAAGGAACTCGCGCTTTATTCGACGCCTTTTTTTACATCGATTCCGGCAGCATCTCGTCTCCTTCAGATTCTTGCCTTCAGAGTCGTCACCGAGGGCTCGTCTATAAAATATTTGCTTTGGTAATGAGGCCATGGTTGAGCAACGGAGGGGGGCGGGGGCGGGGGGAAGAGGGGGGGAGGTTGCACCCCTGTCAGAAAGGACTCGAACGGCAAATAGAAGAGCGCGAGGGGAGGTTTGAGCTCTAGTAACACCTCCGAACACTCCGCGAACATCTCGCCGACAAATCTAACCGATAGTCTTTGCCAAGAAACTTCTTCACGGCTCTTTTCACAAACAAGGCGTATACACCTTCAACACTGACCTTTATCGAATGAGTATTATAATACGAGCCTTTTTGTACAAGGGATTCTACGGTACGAGCTCTCATTGAATGTAAACTTTGTCTTCTTCGACATTCGCCTTTCGAAAAGGAAAATGTAACTATGGTCGAGCAATTAATCAACTGCGTAGCGTATATAAATGCCGGATTCGGTTTAGTTAAGAAAAAAAAATTGAAACGAACATCGGAGATGTTGAAAATTTGCAAATTGACGATTAACGCGAAACTTACTGCGCCGCGCATTCCCCTTACGGTTCCTCACCACCGTGTTATTATTAACCACCGGATTATTTTCCCTCGGCGTATCTACACGATCCAATTAAACATTTACATCGAACCACCGTTAAACTTTCATCTCCCTACTTGCATATGGTGGCCCGAAAATCAATTACTCCGCGTCTTCGACAACGAAACGAAAGACCTGTAGAACGTCGCACGGCCAACAACGTGTTTCAAGTGAAGTAACAGCAGAGGGTCCAGAGTTCGTGGTAACGCGTTAACGCACAATACCGTAACGAGCTAATCACGATATCAAATTCTTTGCCTGTCAGCGCGGCATTTCGATGCTAAGATATCCGGGCGTAGAGACAGCGGGGGGCACGCTCTGTAGAAAAACGTTGGATGACCGATTATGATGAAGCGATTCTCCCGGTATGGACCAAGAAGACAACGAAAAGAGAAGGATGGAAGCAATCCCAATATATCTCGGAGCGAGCCTCCTTCATAATTGAAACACGCAATCTCGTACTTACGATAATGCATTTTGCCCGGGCTGAGGGCCGGTACGGTGCTCTCGCGTTAGCGAGAACACCGCGTGTGTCGCGGTTCGTTTCGTCATTTTTCTAATTAACACGTCTCACGTTCTCGCTCACGTTCTCGCGCACGTTTTTTGTCGTGGCACCACGCGTGGACTACGGGATACCGACCGAGTCGACCTCCCCGGAAGGGGAGGGGGAGGGGGGAGGGGGGAGGGGGAAACGAGCACGGGATAATTGAAGCTCTCCTGAATAGGTGCCATTAATGCAGAATGAAACCAATTTCGGACTATCAACATTATCGAACGATCAGCGACAACCGTGGAAATCCACGGAACGATTCCTCGAAGGTCTAATTATCCCGAGACGTGCACGCGCGAACGAACACGGTCGCGTTGCGGTACCTCGCAGTGCGAAACTTGCGATCGTTATGTGCGATTTTTTGGACTTCCATTTGCAAAAGCGTCACGACGCGAGCTTTGCGATATCGACAAACGGTTTCGCGAACAAAGATAGAGAGAGGATAGGTCGGATCCAAGGCAGGGGTTTGGCGAACCAATCCAAGTGGCCAGGTACGTGCAACCAGACCACGGTGCCCCGACTACAGATCAATCATACACCGTGCATTCAGGCATCCCGCTGCGATACAGGACAACTAGTCCCGCAATTCGTTCCTCGTTCCTCGTTCCTCCGGCTGCTGGCCTGAAAGAACGTGAGCCCGGAACCCTCTCTCCTTCGGTACCTGGGGCCCCCAACTGGTATCCACGGTTCGATATGTTACAATAAAACCACTATCCTAGCGCCGACACGTGATGACTCTATCGGACGGAGCGAAGGCAGACCTGGCCTTTTCTGAGAATCACGCGTCTCTCGTTCGCGTCTCGTCGGAACAGGATGCACCAGTCATCGTCGAGACGTCGTCGACACGTTACATGCCCCCTTCTACGGCCCCTCCATCGATCGGCCGTTCCATCATGGAAATGGTACGAGCAATCGCTCGCAAGTTGCAACGAAAGCAAGAGAAAGAGGTAAAAAGGGGCCGGCGAGGGGGGGGGGAGGGGGGAAGGAAGGGACGAAACACTTCCCCTCCGACTGCGTTACGAGTCCTACGGCACTGGCTATGGCGGTGCCCTTCGGGAAGATCGAGCTGGCGCGAAATGGATCTGGCATTTCGAACGAATTGGACCCCGCTCTTCTTTGAATTTATCGATAGCATCGGGATGATCCCTGCGCCCTCGTGTTTGCTTGCTCGCCTCCACAATGTTAGACGTTATAATTTGAACGAATCACCTCGGTTGAGTTTCTCTTCCGTAAAAAAAGCATCGTCTGATTGGATCGGACCTAATCGATCGAGGATTTCGTACCACGAATCTATTTCGCGCGTAAGAATTATTTTCACATTCTTCTACGACGACGACACGATTCGAGCAATTTCGATCTCGTGTTAGCGGAATTGGCTTTGAGACGAAACGTATCTTTCTACGCTCTCTGGAATATTTGATCAAACGTCAATTAACTATAGTGAGATTAAAATCGCAGGAGAAATAAATTCTTTAGAAAAAAAAAAAAAAAAAAAATGAAAACTCCGTTTGATACGTCAAAATACCAAACGGAGTATTAGACACGGAGTATCGAGGAAACAAGAGAACAAACGAAATAAGCAAAATGGCAGAAAGCCGACGTTATATCGGCACCTAATATTCAACGAGCTCGAAACGAAATGCAGTCATCGCGAGAACTTTTTTCCCCTGCGGAAAGTTTCCACGGGTGGAACTCCGTGCTTAAGTGGGCTCCGGCGTTCGATCGCATGCAAATTAGATTTGGCGAATTGCACTCGCAAGTGCCGCTTCGATTCCGTGGAAGCTTATATTCGAGGGCCGCGGGAAACGGCAATTTCACGTAACTCCGCGGATCCGTGACAGATGAGAGCAAATAAATTTTTCACGATCAATCGTATTATACCGTTCCATTGTGTAACGTTGTTACAAGCTCGTAATACACTCCTATTAGATACTTATCGCTGCGAACCTCCTACGGTTCGGTCGACTGCTATCGACTGGTTCGCTCGGTCGTTTTACACTCCGGCCATTTTTCCCCTCCCCGTTGCCGGTGTTGCACGTGGCCGAGATTACAGGGTTCGCCACCCTTGCCAGATCGACTTTCGTCTGAAGATTATTCAAATTTAGCATGATTCGTATTCAGCCTCGAAGATTTTCGCCTTTTCCCTCCTCGGCACACGTTGCTAAATTACCCAAGAGTTTTTGTTTCGAACGTTCGGAACGTTACGTGACTGTCATGCTTCAGATCTTTCTCTCGCGTAATTGCCCGCGAAATGATCATTGAATACGTAATTCGACAATATGGATGCTCGACCAGGGTCTTCGATATTTTTCTTTTTCTTTTTTTTTTTTTTCTATTTTCACGCATTCTGATGCAACGACGTTACACAATCGACGTTACACGAGGTCCCATATTACGCGATCATCAACTGGGAACAATGCAAAAATGTTCCATTTACGATCCGATCACACCTCCGCGAATCTCAGTCGGTTTACATAACGACCAGTTGTAACGTCGGCAAAAGAAACATCGGTCGATGCGATGTCCTTTAAACACGTCCATTAAATTGTCCACCGCAAAACCGCAGGAATAACCGACGATTTCATCAACCGACGTCGCCGGTCTCGTAACAGCCGCGTTAAACGAAGCACCGTCGTCGTCGTCGTGTTTGCAGAAATCGTTTCCAAGAACCATGGAAAATCGTGGCTCGTGTATCCCGCGCACACGAACTGATCGAACGAACGTTCCCTCACGGAGGGAACGCTCGATCTCTCCGGCGAGAATCCTTAATTCCCACCAGCCAGTACCCATTTACTTTGCGGTCGGCATATGCAATTGCGTCGGCCATGCAAGTGAGTCTCTGATGCGTCCTGCGGTCAAACATCATCACCGTAGCTCACGCGCCCTGACGCAGGATGCACCTACCCTGCGGGACCTTCTAATATTCGAAATTGCTCGTCCTGGCATGTTTATTTGACGTCGGGGCTGCCGTACTCGACCCGTACTTCCAATTTGCCGGCTGACATTTTTCAACTTCCTCCGCCACATCGCCACGTTCTCTCTCTCTCTCTCTCTTTCTTTCTTCCTTTTTTCAATTTTTGTTAGCGTCCCTGTTTCACCCCTTTTTCTTCCGCAGCTGCGACTCTCTCGCCTTCAGCCGCCGTTAGACTTCACCCGCGGACGACGATTTTTCGTTGGTCAAAGCGAAAACAACTCGAGAAAATCGCGGGTTAACGGTTTCACACGGGCAGAGAGGTGAGACTGAAGAACGGTTAGGCTGCTGGGTAAAGGCACGGCAGCGCATCCCGTTCGCGAAGAAGCTCACGTGTGCGTGAAGCTTGAAACGTTTAATTCGCCGATTTGTAACGGGAATAAGGTGGCGTTTTAACGAGAATGCTTGTTTCTTTCGCAAACTCGAGTGTCTGATTTAATTTCGCGTCGGATCGAGCGAGATTAATAGACGGAAGAAAGAACACTCCAAGTCGTGTAATTTCAACCGAAAGAAATAATCAAATTAATTTTATGAGTCGTCTGTAAATCTCGATACTCTCTAATGATTATCTCTAACTGTGCGTTCTCCTCGATTTTAAAATATTCCACGTATTACGAGAAATGTTACGTGAATAATATGTAAAACGCCGGCTGGCGAGCAGAATTATCTAATGAAATTACGACAAAGAACGGAAGAGAGGGAACAAAAGACCGTGAACTTGTAAATTCGCATCGTGCAGCCTGCAACAGCGCGAATCCAGTTTAAACGTCCGCCGGCGATAAATCGGATAATAAACAGATGTGCATGGTGCGATGTATCGGCGAACATATAATTAACACGAGCCAACGTTCTACACAATCATTCGTATTATCCTATTGATTATCGTCTTCGGTTTGCGCCAACTCTGGTCGAACGGGAACCGCCAAATCGCTCGATACCAAGCCCGATCCGAAGGAAAATTCTAACCCGATAATTGCTGCGGCTGATCTTTCCAGTGATCGAGTATGTCAGAAAAAAATATTTTACGTACATTGTACCTATCTATCGTAGTGACAAAAATTTTGCGATACGCGAAATTTTTTCGAAAAAATTGTTAATCCGTTCAGAACGAGCGACGTATTATTACGTGAAAAGTGCTCCATTTTCTCCTTGACGACGTGTATTAATTCCAAAGATACAGTCACTTAACGTGGATGGAACGATACGAGATAAACGTTGACGTATTCACGTTGTTATGTTCACGTGCAATTCAACTCATTCGTACGGAACAAGTGACGTATCGAGCATTTTTATAGATGACGTGCCAAAGTACTATCTTCGCAGAGACGACGCAGGTACCTACTTTGTACCTGCGCGTACATTTCGCGTGGTTTCAATTTTTAAATTCTCGTACGTTCGAACGAAAAAAAAAAAGAAAACTTTTCTTTGAGACTGCAAAAGAAGAAAGGAAGCAGTAATGGAATGTAAGACTCGGACTTGACGCGAAACGAGCACGTTTCCCAGTTTCGCGCTGTAACGAGAATCGAGTCGATTAAACGGAACACAAGCCGAACGACAGCTTGCATAATACATTTTTAATTCCGACGGACGCATTGTTGAGCCACGCTCGATATCGCTGACGGATCTGTGACGAGATATCGTATAGGCGCATCTCGGTCATTAAGCCTCGCGCTTTTTACAAGACGAGCAACGATCCCTATCAGTACAAATGAGTGTCATTTGTACCCCGGACCGGCAATAGGATACAAAATTATGGACACGTCTCTACAAGTGTCGTTCTTTTCTATTATTTCCTTTCCCTCTGCCAACGTTACGTTTCATATTCTCGCGTCTTTCTCTGCTTTCCTTTCTCTCTATCCTCCCCCCCCCCTCCTATTTTTTTGCCCCCTCTTTCTCTTTCTCTCTTTCTCTCTTTCTCTCTCGCTCGCTCGCTCGAGCGCGTATTCACGCCTTGTATCAACGCCTCCGTGAGTCCGCACACAAGAGACAATAAGCGAATGCGCTCGGCTGTACAGAATGGGATATTGTCCACGAAAATAGAAAATATTAATTTCGATTCGGCAACGCGACACGCTTTCTTTCAACGCGGCACAATGCAACGCAATATACCGCGGCAAGCACCGGACAATTAAAACTCCGTTGTGAAAAATATTGGCACTCTTGGCGAGCGAACTGTATCGATTAACGACGAAAACGCGTTTCGTTTCGAAGCCGCGGCTACGCCGAGCATTATCGACGGAATATCAATATTAAATGAAGTTCCTGAAAAATACGATTAAACACCGGTTTTTGAAAAACGCAAGTATATTTCCCCGCATACCGGTATATATCCCTGCTACTCTAACTTTTTAGAATCGTCAAAAGTGTTGTGCAAACGTATCATGCAAGTTCGAATCGTTTAAAAATTTGTTCAATTAATTTAAAGTGCAACTTATAGGTTATATCATGAAAAATTCAAACACCCTATATGTTAGTACCTACTCCAGTTAGTACTTTCCATGCACGCGTATTTACATCAACGATATCGATGTAATTACACGATGTCGAATGTAATTTCAAAGTGGAATCAACGTGCAGTACGTTTGATTCCAATATGGCCGATATTCGCGGACATTAATTTCTGAACGCGCGGTTCTGAGGACTACGGAAGCTGTCCGTCACGATCGGTCGTTTCGATACGTTCCGAGAATCCATTTCGTTGAGGTTAAAATATCCCTACGCGCCGCACCGAGGTAGTAGTCCCCGAAATGCGCTTATATTAGCCACGGCTCGGCAATTTGCGCTTATTAATTCGAATTATCGCTGCCAAGTGGGTGTCCGCCACAGGATATTAAAACCTCTGACCTTTGACAGGATGAATCGTGCCGAAGTTCACTCGGCTCCGCTTTCTGACATGGCGTATTTCTTTTAGCAGGGGAGCGACATGCATGCGAGAATTCACTTACCCGTTAAGGACACTGGGCTCTCACGATCAACAGGCAGCAGATCGAAGCTGCCCGACGTCGATAAATTACGATGCTGTAAACTCCACCGAATATTCTCTACACCCGGGCCACGGGTGAAATTAGATGCCATTAAACGATCCGTACGAGAACACTAAAAGCGATTAACGTCATTCAACGAGCCCCCGTGCGCCGTTGTTCCTCTCTGCTTTTTAAAAATATGCCCGTCAACGCGGCCAACGCGATCGCGACGTTCGACGAAAATTGCATTTTCCGCGGAACTTTCAACCACTTCAGTACTCTAAACGTACTCGAGTTTACTCACGCGATACTTCAACGCGATACAGGCCGGCGGAAAAGCGACCGTTTTCGCTAATTCGCAGTAATTTTAATCGTTGTAAAACAAGAGCACGTCGCCCCGTACCACCGTTTTGTAATAACTGAAGGATACATAGATGGCGGGCTGGCCGTTAATTTTTTAACATAACCGCGGGAAACGGTTTCCATTGGACGTGTACCGTTGGTACAACAATTGTAACAATACATACTTTTATAAAGATTCAATTAGTATCTTGCAGTATTAATAATCGTACGTTTAATGCGTATAATTAATATCTACGCGTTATGTAAAATACAATTTAAGGTAATTTGATTAAAGATAAAAAATATATTCTACTCTTACATAACCTCTAAATTATTCTCGTCGATCTATCTTACGACAAATTTAAATCTTGCAACAAAATCTATGTTTAATGTCAAAATAATATTAATTAATATAATGTTACAAGTGAGTGTCCAATGAACGCAAACAGACGTGTAGCTAGTGCCACCTGGCCAGCAGAGGCGGAAACTTCAGACAGAAATCGCGTTACCGACGTTGCGGGTTCGGCCGGAAACTCATAAAGGTGCACATCCAACGAGCAACGATGATAATAATAATAATGATGACAACAGCGACAGATGTAGGACGCGTTTGAATCCCCGCCCAGGAACGCCCTCGAGGAGACTATTGGCCCGATAACCCTAGCCCGGGAAAAGGCTGCCATGGCCGGCAGTACCCGGCGAACGATCCAATCAGAATTCGTGTCGGCCAAAACAAAAGACACGCACAGTCCTCGAGAGGGTTGCAAGTTTGAACAAATGAATACCGTGAAACCCCCCGGGGGTGTCGTGACGGTAAGGAGGACCGAGAGGGTAGACGATGGATTCCCGAGTTTTTGATGTATTAAACCGTGGGCTCTACGTGACACCGAATGCTAAGTAGACCTTTGGAATAACCACACGCCGTATTCGAATCGCAAAGAGTGGCCCTCCGCCACTTCGGCTCTTTATTATTACGACCGGCACCGTTATTATTATCGTCATCGTCATCATCGACGCGCCCCTCGTTCGTTCCGCAGCCTGGAAACCCGTGCCGAGTTATTATCGTCACGCTCGATAAATTAAACAGCCAACTCGAGTGTAACCCACCACGTCTATGATCGCCATTACCGATAAGATTTCGATCGACTCTTAAATGTGCCCGGCCTTATCTAGATACCATTTTTTCATTCCTCAAACCGCGTCGCACCTTATTGCGAATGCATTTGACCCGCGTCCAAATCGTTGACACCGTTTTTCGGTCAAGATATCGTATATCATTGATTTAATTCAACAGACGAAATTATACAAAATTTTAAATAATCAAGCAGAGACGTAAATTCGTTCGAAACAATTACATAACATATTGCATAACGGATATAGTTGCTCTGTTACGTAGACACTGTTCTGTTACGTAGAACTTTTGAAATGTATTTCGCTTTTGCCGCAACTACAAAGTCGTTATTGTTTGTTTACGGACTCGTGTTCGACTAATAATCATTATTTTTTTCTCGAAACCTACAATTTACCTTCCAGTTGACTGCTAACGTTGGTCAATTAGAAAAGAAAGGAACCATCGGTACAATGGTTACGGACTCGACGCTTTTTAATTTTCCTCTTCGAATATTCCAAAAGTGATTCGTCACGTCCTGTGCTTGAACCTTATCTTCTGCCTACCGTTTTTAGTTCCACTGTGCCATTTATGCGGAACACCACATAGACATTGTTCACGATTCGTTCCAAACAATGAAATGAACAAACACGTAAGAAATCAGTGAATCCAATCTAACGTGATCTTTATGATTTAGAGCGTACTTGAAAACCAGTTTTAGAAACTGAAAATGTTTCAGTTACTAAACATTTTCGTGATTAATTCAGGCAATTAACGTTGTCTAATCTTCTTAAAAAATTGAATTACAGACTCACCTGAACGATGGATAATAATAACGATAAATACCTACAACGAGATTGGAAAGGTAATTTCTTCGGTGAGAGTAAAAAAAAAAATTTGTCAATGTTCTCGTTATTTGCCGACGTTGTTGCATTACCCAACGTCCGGCAAACGTGACGAAATAAACGTGCTGGTAAGGACGCAGAGTGTGGAAATCAATTTGATAGACGAGTGTACGCGTGCCGAATTACCTCTACGTGATGTCGGACCGTTTCACCATTTTCGCCATTATATTAACGACGAGACGAACACGCCAGTCTCGACTTCCCAGTCCCGCAATGGTTACACGCGTATCGTAATGTTACCGTGACGAACAATGGTAACATCGCGATCCAGGGCACGTTTCCACCCCGTGGCGAGGCAAATCGTGGAGGCGGCGGTGGCAGTAGCGGCGCCGGTACACTGTACCTCGTTAATTGAAGTCCGGCGGAAGACGACCATTTTCCAAATTTCATACTTTAGGTGCTCGTCTTTCTGCGACGCACGATGATGTCGCGGTAAAAAATGAAATTTTTTTTTTTTTGATTGAATAATTGCCAACGCCAGATTGAAGAATTTTTTTCGCGAAATGCTTTCATTTCTCCAATCGGCAATTTATTTGAATTACGCCCCCCGTGGATACGCGCGTCGATTTAATCGATAAGTTGAGAAAAAAAAAATGACTGAATGATCGATCGTTCTTGATTTGCAACAATATCGAAGGAAGAATCGTTCGACTCGACGATCGTCTCTCCTCGTTGGTAAATATTGACGCTGATTTCCTTGTGTTTCGCACAAACGCGAAACGATCCCGAGGGTGACTTCATTAAAAGTATGGTGGCAACCTGCTAGAGTAGAAATATCGATTAATCTTTTTTTCGCGCTCGATATAATCCTTGACGGAACAAGGCACTAATCCGGGCTCCTGTCATCCGTCCTGTGGTCCTGCTGCTCTATCCGACGGATGAGACGGATTACAGCTCGTACCAAATTAACCTTTGTCTCCTCTTCGCCCCGCTTCACCGCCCCGGCAGAGCTGATATGTCGAGTTTACACGAAAACTCACTCAACCGGTCGTGATAACGCGAAACTAAAACTATCCTTGGTGACACAACAGGTGTCCATAGAGCTCGCGATATGGATCGACAAATCTTCCAGTTTACACGGTACGCTCCGTCGAATCCATTTGCCCGCGATCAGTCCTGTCGTTTCAGCACTTCGAGCCGTGAAAGCGAATCCAGATGATCTCGGACAATTCGAGGAAGACACCGCGCTTTCGTCGTAGTCCGTTCTTTTCTCTGACCCGATAGTTAGTTACACGTGGATGTAGAAAGATCAGAACAGCGAAAATGATTCTTTCAAACGGTTTTGAGTATGACTCTTACGAGCCAAAATGCTCAAACAATTCCTTGGGATTCGTTCGAAATGTCAAAAACCAAATGCAACGAGACGGTTACTACTCGAGCACAAGTAAAAATGTTTCGAGAGAGATCTTGACTTCGATAAAGTCCACACACCGACGACCACGAGGACCTGAAATCCTGAATAGAAAAATGTCCGTCCGTGGTTCATCCTGTACATACAAAATGGCGTTTCTACCCTCGAGGGGTGGTAACGCGTGTATATTCCAACCCTCGGTTCCAGCCCCTTCAGATCCATGGGGTAACAAGCACGTAACGTTATGTAACCGTATACATGCCTAAGATCCTGGAGGGTTGGCAGAAAATCGGGCTTTGTCGCCTGGCCATGTGTCCCTAATGCGACTCCCGTGGGGGGTCATTTCTATTCTATTTCCCTTTCATAGGGTGTGTCGACCGTTCTCTAACCCATCCCGTACCGCCCTTATCGCGTATGGTAAATGCATCACGGAGACCCCACAAGGGTGCTCTCTGCAGATTGACGTAAAATCAATGAACGAAGTCAATGGGTCTCTCGTTCGATTATCCAAAGAGCAAAAGAGGGAGAATGAAGGAGTATTATACGGGGTTGCAACACCTCTTATACCCTGGATAATACGCCTGTTAATTACTTAGTATCACGGATCGAAAGCACCGGTGAACGGTACAAAGAACTTTTCCCGATGAATCTCCTCGGTTATCGCAAGACGTTTTTAGAACGTTTCCTTTTGAAACGCAAGAACGACATGGAAATTACAACTTGGAACTGTGAAGCACTTTGAGAAACTTGAGGAATTTTATTTTGATCAATACGTCTACGTGCTTTTCTTTTCACTTTTCAGGAGAGAAACAAAAGAAAACGTGATAAATAATTGCAAATAATTCGTCAAAAGTTCTTTATACCGTTCGAAATAAGTGAAACTAAAATGATCGTTGGGCGAAACAAATTTTTACATTAGAAAGTCGATCTCGTTGATGAAAGTTGCTAACGCGAACAAACATATATTTCGTTTTAATCAAGTTAAGATATTAATTTAAAATTATAATCACTATATATCACGGATAATTACAGAATGTGGCTCCAGAAACTTTCTGGACGTTGGACGTTTCGAACGAATGAAAAAAGAATTTGTGTAGCTGACGGAAATCGACAGGCGAAAGTAAGTCTACCGTTCGATTAAACGTTCAAATAAGAACAGCCCGTTGTTGAAAAACTTTGCCGGTAGTCGAAAATAAACAACACTCTGCTTCCAGATAAATCCCATTTAAGTAAAATGGACGTAAAAAATAATTACTTAATGATTGTATTAAAAGCGAATTCTTTCTCTTCCAATTCGAACGAACGAGACAAGGAGTGTAATTAAAGTTAGTTAAAGTGGAAATCATTGCGCAAATGTCCATTTAAAATTGTGACTTGTCAGCGGCAAGAAAAGAACTGATCTGAAAGGCTAATCCAGAATCACGTGTGTGAAAGGAACGCTCCGTAAACTAATTTCTACGTGGGTTTATTTATAACCACGGCGTGTGTAATCGACACTCGGCTACCGTGAGACGAATAGAAGTAGTTTCGAAGTATAGCCGTTCCGATTCGAAAAGTGGAAGAGTCATCGTTGCTAACGAGACGACGACGGCCAGCCGAGGTCATTATTGACGTTCTTCCTTCGAGAATGCCTTCGTTCTTAGCGACAGATATTATCGCCATTGTTGAAAGCCCTCACCGATGCAGATCACCAACGTTATAATACAGCGCGATCATTACCGTTAAATTGCTCGGCCGCGAAAATCCTTTTTAAATCGGCGACGCGTTACTTACTATCGCGCGCCGTGAAATAATAAAACTCTGAAAAAATATCGAGACTCAGATTCAGATTTTTATTTTTATGTTTTGCAAAGTTCGAAGGAAAATTCGATCCGTATTCCCCCGAGTCGATGATGTGCCGGGCAAACGTCCTAAAAATGTATCGCGCCGAAGACGAGAGTGTCACGATCGTCCCTCTCGGCAATTTATATTTAGATAAAAAATCTATCAAAGTCTTACGAGATCAGGAAAATGCACATTCCGCGACATTTCCTCAATCTCTCGAGAACCGATGGCATCGTTCGATCGGCTAGATCGTGGCAAGGATCCGCCAGAGGATGTTCCGCCGGTCGGCGAGTTTTCCGCGGAAATGAAATAAAAATGAGGACGAAATGCTCTCTTCCGAACAGGTAATTCCCGGTATTTCACTCTCTTTCCCTTCTGCCTTCCTATACAAGCCCCGCCGCGGTCGGCCCCATCGCCTCATCCCTCTGTTCCTCCACCGTAGGCAACAACAACGGGTGTCCCCCCATCAACCTACCAACCGTGCCACCCCCTCGATGCTTTTCGCGCTTGCTCGCCCGTCGCTGTCGGATTGCTTTTTGTTTCGTGCTTTGTGCCTCGTCCTTTGTTTCCGCGAGTCGCCGCGAGGAAATGACAAACAAATGAGCGCCGCACTCTATAACGTCTACGCTCGTCGCCATGGCGATGGAACGCGGCCGATCGGCATTTTTTAACTCGAGAGACTCCGTCGTGAAACGCTTCGAACACCGTCGACCAAGATCGAAAAATTCACTTCCTCGAGGAAAAGGAATTCCTGTTGGAATTTCTTCAAGAGGAATTTTTGCTGCTGTCGCGCGAGTCTCCCGGAAACGAAACTGATCGACTCTGTTTTTTATAAATTTTTTTAACTTCGTTGCAGAAGCACACGGTTAATGTTCGATTACACTTCGAGAAGATTTACATAAATCTTGACGAGTCATCTACTTCTGGTTAAGGAGACTATTTGATGAGAGAATATTTGAATGGAACGTTCTCCTTCATTTGGAGAACAGCTTCTTGGAAGTACACATAAATTCGAAATCTATTTACATACATACATGTGTACGCAAATATACTCAAGAAACGAAAGACAAAATTGTCAAAATTTAAAAAGCTTTTTGTTTAAAAAAATCATCGTGATTAATGTAAAAGTTTGATCTTTCATACCTTTACGTTACGACTTCGTATCGTAAACGAAATGGTGAGTAGCTCAAAGCTGCTTGAGCAACGATAATACTTTTATGGTGCAACCGTAAAGGGAACTGCTTCAACGACGAGGGTGGCTCCGTGCATGCCATTCAAAGTCGATGAGTAGGTGAAACGCGAATTTTTCTCTCGGTGGTCTCTATAACTATCGATTGTGTTTCAAAGTCGACTGTGTCTCCATTATGTTCGCAGCCAAGAGAGAAAGGAAACGAGAGAAAGTCGGAGAGCCGGATGTTCGAGGAGAAGCAGAAACTGAATGGAAGAGAAAGAGGGAAGAGAGAGAGAGAGAGAGAGAGAGAGAGAGAAAGGAAGAACCCTAAAGTACGGAACGTCCAATTGACTCCGCCATATTGAGTTTGGTTCTATGGGCTCTCGAGTATACAGGGCTCTTGGAATCGAGACACGTTATACGATGGTCCGCCCGTAGAAGGAGCTTCTAGGGTAACTTCGTTATGGGGTTTCTACGTGACCAAAATCCGGCTGGAACTAGCATACACGATACACGCTAGAAAAATGTATATTACCGGAAATATCCAATAATGTATTTCTTAACTTTGCTTCTATTTAAAAGTGAAAAAGGAAAGACGCAACGAATGAAAAAGACACGCGCTTGTTATTTCATAGTTGTGTGTTATCAATGTTGCAAATGATGGATACCAAACATTGATAAGAACACAAAGTATGTAGGTAAATACCTACGTTTCATTCCCTTAATTATAATTATCAAAATATGAATCTATATAAACGTCCGTAGTCCAGTAATAATACATGCAGATAATATAGCAGCAATTTTGATAAAATTTTTCTGAAAAAAAAAAAAAAAAAAAAAAACGTACGAATCGATGAACGCATTTTGCGAGTAAATTTTTTTAAGAACCGCAAAACAAAATTTGATCAAGATTACCGTACCTATACCACAACTAGGTATTGCCACGAATTTACCACCGGAAACTTAGGAGAATCCCAAGGGGACCATTGTGACACCCTGTTCGCGATATGTATCAAATTATCCTTATAATAGAAAATGGCGGCAACGTTACACCTACCAGGTGTTGTGCTAGGCGCCAAAGAACGGTCCATACCGTAAGAACACAATGAATTATAATGCGCTCCACGCCGCGCACAATAATGTCCCCACAATACCGTTTCTGGCTACAAAAGGTGTTGCTTTAATGGGAGTCTGGTTACATCGAAACCTTTTAACCAACGTCGTCGCTTTTCCCGCGCGTGTAAACAGTCGCAGCGACGACTGATCCAATCTTCTCTTCCCCAGAAAGTAGATACATTCTTCCCGGTTCGATGAAGAATACGATATTCCATGTCACGGAACGAGACGACGACGGTTTTCGAGATTTCCGTATCGTATTTTTATCAGTATCGAGTTCGAGACACCGGCTACTTAAAGTGGAATAGAATTACACAAAAGAAATCCAGAACTGGCCGTTCGTAATGGTCAATACACGGAGAAAATTCGAAAAACTAGGATGGAAGTTGCACGTTAGTTTGGGCGATACAGTTTCCGTCGGACGAGCGCTGCTGCTATTAACCACGCGCGTGAAACGTTAACGACCGCTCGGTCTCTCTTCGCGAATTTAATTACAAAAATTCGTTTCGTCTCTCCGATCAATTAACTTAACGTACCCCGAACCTGTGCGCGTGCCTAGTCTACCGTGTTACTACAAAGTGGCGTGCAGTTCTTTCGCGCGAGAAAAGAAAGGAACAAATCGGTTCGAGAAAGGTAAAAAAAAAAAAAGGAAAGGTGACCGTTGTAGTAACGTTGGTTTGTATGAACTTGCACTTTAAGGAAGCACATTGAAGCACAAATCAAAATGCAGTCGCTACCGGAAGAGTACTCGAGCTGTTGAAGAGCCCTTCGCTATTACTGTGGAGGACTTCGCAGTGCTTGACGAATCACTCACTAATTGCGTTCGTGACATGGCCCAGAACTAACAAATGGTTTCTTCGCTCGGAAAGTGTCGATTATTCTTTTTTTTTTTCAATCTCTTTCTCTAGCTCCTCTCGCTCGTATACCTACAACATCCGTGCGTTTCACACGAACGTTACAAGACTTCGTGAAGAAAAAAAAAAAAGGAAAGAACATGAGAGATCGAACGAACGGTTCGAAGCGAAATTTGTTAACCATAGACGGATAGTCTAGATGCTTTGGAATTTGAGTTTGGACGTTAAAAATTACGTTACTTTTCGAATGAAACGTCCGCTAGACTGGCTCGCTATTATTCTCTCTATTGTTCTAATGGGGGATAATCGTAAGATTCTCCTTGAGAGTCTCATTACGAATCAAGGACCCCTTAATGGCTCCTATGAAACTCATTGGCCATTTAACGGCGAGGACGCGCCGATAAACGCTGAAAGATTGACGACCTCGAGTGCGAATTTTCTCGTCAATCATTCTCCTTCTCCTTTTCCAACGACATTTTCCAACTCGCAAACTCGCAAATTACGCGAGAAGATTATAACGGATCTAGAAACGATGTTTTAATCCACAGAGTGTTCCATTTTACGAATGAAACGCGGAAGAAACGTTTGGAAACAAAAGTGAAAAGCATTTGAGATAATACAGTAGTAACGAAAATAAAATTGGAAATATATTAGAGTTACGCGAGGTTGAGACACATCAGTCACGCTATGCTCACAACTGTATCGTATTTTCATTATCATCAAATTGGACACGTAGTACAGCCACGAATTTTAACAATGGTAGCCTCACCATACTCGCCTACGTACGCCCGACACCCTTTATACGTTCCCCTTGCGGAAACGCGACGTCTCCATGGTTACAACATTGAAACCCCGCTAGGGGATGACAAAATGGAGAGGCGCAATACTCGGCTTGACAAAAGCGAAGTAGAATCGAAGAACTTCTTCGACTATGTACTCGCATTTGAAAAGTCGAAATTTATACAGAGACAGATATGAAAACTGACAAAGTCTCGCTAATGCATCCGCGTGATGATTAAAATTCTTTTAAAATATCTGTCGCATTCGAGAAAGGGGAATATTCCTTATTACAGTTAAAAATCGTCGGATTTCTTTACGAAAGCATCGGCGATAATATCCAATTCAATGCATTAAGTTGTAAATAATGATTTGACAACTGAAACGAAACTTTAGTTTGTACAACGAAATTTTAGTTAAATTTAGCTAAACACAAGCTGCTTGTCTTCATAGGTTCAGAGTAAACGGAATTCTATTATATAAATATTTCTAAAATAGATGGTCAAAATATAGGAATAGGTAGGTCCTCCAACAATTGATAAACAACATGTCATTATATAATTTCCTAAACTATACGAATAAATGTATCTAATATCTATTTCGTAACCATTTTCTTTCGGAAGAGGATTACGATCACATCATGTCCACGCGATTTGCGTTAACATCGTTCAATGGTGCCCGCATTGACGCTATCTGTCATCGGAATACCATTCAACCCATGAGTACTGACGACAGAACATCGGGTTTGACAAGGTTCAACATGAAAGAAGAACCTCTGGCGATCGTATCATTGCGTTTCCTGAAATAACAGACTACTTTTTCGTAGAAACGATTCCAATACGATAATCAGATTTCGCACGACACGGGGCGAAAAGAGAAACAACAATTGCAAATAAAGCAGAAGAATAATTATCGATTATTAAGTATGATTGTTGAACAAAATATGAAGAAATTTTCAATCTGGAGTCAATATAGGACATTTACATGGCGCAACAATTTAACATGGTTGTGCTTAGTTTAGCGAAAGTTAAAGCAAAACGATGGGAACTGAAGTAAAGTGAAGTAAAGTAAAAGAAACCAAAGGTTAGTGGCTGGTCTGTAAACAATAGAGGATCATCGAGCAAAATGGCGACCCAATACACAAGCGTCTAATCCCGGATGAGACGACGGATGTGACGGTGGTAGCGAAGGATGACGGAGACGAAAGTGGAAGCGGGAGGAGACGCAGACGCATCTCTCGGATTACGTCTTAACAAGCTCCACGACGTTCATTTGTCTTATCCGCTCTCGCTAATGCGACAGCAGCTGTTGAAATGATTAATTCACCACGAGGATGTTCCTACGCCTTGTTCAGACCCGTACACGCGGTCGCATTCGCGCTACCACTGCTACACTCCGACTTTCCATTATAGTTCCCGTCTCGATTAATCAACTCCCTTATCGTTGCTATAAATACCGTCAAATATTTAATTAAACATCGTTCACAATGACAGTCGTTTGACACGAACATATCGCACGTACCCATTACATTTAGAATGCAGACAGAGATTATTTATCTATTACGCATTACGTAAAGAACCTTTTCAATTATACTTGAATGTATTTTAATTTAAATAATTGATTATGAAAACGTACGTATTTGCACGGACTTATCTGTCGCGTTTAAAAGATGAAAATATGATATTATTGGAGGATACGGTATTTTGCCACGTAGATTCTAAAATAATTTTCAAAGACTCCTCGATCAGTAAATCCATTCTCAATATATCCAACATTTTCTTATTTTTCAAGGTACGTTAGAATATTTAAAGTTCTTCGTTCCTTTCACCTTCCAAGTAAATCTGGACGTATTACACAAATTATTACAAAGTGATTATTATTAAATATATATCTGCTTAATTGAATAAAGAAGAACAGAGCAAACGAAAAAATGAACGGCACCAAAAAAAATTACGAAAACTTGAGTTGTCCTCAGTTTCAAAATGACAAGGAAATGAAAGCAAGTACCTTAAGTACTTACCTGCAAATACAAGGAAACCTTATTACAACTGTTTATACTTTGTCAAAACAACGTTCGATCGCCAAGATCTTATTGGATTAACTTTCACTTTCCATAATTTATCTGTCGCGAAAGGAAAATAGGGGATCGGTTGTTGTTACCGATCGATGACTAATCCGCTCCGCAATCGTTAGTATTCGCTACATAAGGGCGCTAACTGACTCGATTATGGTGCGGGACCATGGAGAACAAAGGACCACCAGTGTGACAATTGAACTTCATCGTGCTGATATAAAGTTACAGATGCGAAGGGAGAAAATGAGAGGCGAATATTAAGTCGGCATACAAAATGGCCGTCGCGAAGTGTGAAAAAAAATAGGGATGCGTTAGCTCCTCTCGCTTCTGTAGTAGGTACCACATGCTGATTCACAGAATACGATGCGCGTAGGGGGCGAAGAGCGTGACGCGCATGCGTCAACTACGCGATCGAAAGCTCCGCCCGAAGACTGCCTTTGTTTAATCCACGGTACCTACGCCCACGACATGTGGCCAACAAACTATGAATTTGTTTCTCGGCGGGATCCTAATCTTGAATTGCAATACGCTACAGATTATAAAAACCATGACGTAAGTAAGAATTCAATGACGCAAAAATATAATGAGTTCAAAACGTTTTTTTTATCGCGTGTACCGTAATTTAGGTTATGTAATGACGTTTTCAATGTCGTGCAAGTCCGAAAGGTTATTTTTAGTGATGAAAGCTATGTATAGTATAACGTAAATTTGCAGTAGACAAAATTGGGAAATTGTTGCGAAAATTGTTAAATTATATATAAATGAAACATAAGAGTTTGAGAGGTTCAAGTGCAAATGCAGGTATTTTATTATTTCATTTTCAATAAATGTAAAAAAATATAATGTTATAAATTAACGTTATCTATGTACGTAAAAAAGATGTTTCATAGTTGGTAGCGTGGCCGAGCGGTCTAAGGCGCTGGTTTAAGGCACCAGTCTCTTCGGAGGCGTGGGTTCGAATCCCACCGCTGCCAATTTTTTTATATATTAATAATTTTTATTTTTAAATTACTAATTTAAAAAATTAATATTATAAAATTAACATTGCTGAAATAAAAAAAAAAGTCAAATAATAATCAAAAAGTACTTTTTAAAGCAGATAAAAAAATTTTTTAAGCAGATACATTCAAAACAATTTTAACATTACTAATGAAAATATTAAAATAATTGCATATTTATATGTAAATAATATAAATCTAATGTAAAACATACGAATAAAATAATAAAGACAATAAAAGAAATCCTGCATTACCATTCTTATGAAATTATCTAGTATCGATAAGGAAGTTATCTGTAATAGCACTAACATTCCGATCGATATCAATGATTGAATATATTCATCTAAATCATTTTTGTTTTCTAAATTAATTAGATACTAATTTCTTATACAGCAAGGCATATTCGTATACCTCGTTTGTATTTCTTATAAAAATATTGATAAATTCCATTGATTACATATTATGAAGAAGAATGGAATTAATTGAACAAAAACTAATATTTAAAATCAGGCGCGCATAAAATAATCATCTTAAAAAAGAATTTTGATAAACAAGAATATATTCAATGTTACGTGATAATTTCGTACAGTTGTAGTAATATATGACAAAAGATGCGAACTCACAGTTCTTCGTAAATGCGTCACGCAAGTGTTTTTCAAGAAACAAAATTTCTAGAAACTCTTACATACTCTTTAGTAAAATTCATTTTGACGTTGAACACGAATCCGATAAGAAGGTCCATACTTGTACTTCTCATGATGACCTCTATTCTGATGTACATGAAGATGAAAACTTTCGTCACTAGTACATTGTCATCAACTTTACTGAAAACGGGGAGTTTTATATATGATTAACGTCGCGAATAATATCGATCTACATCTTTAGGTTAAACTTTAAGAATTGTTTGATCGATTTCTTTGTCACGATCGTCGATACACTATTTCAAAACGTACATTTGTACGAGCATAAATATGTACATATATATAAAGATTTGAAAATTATAAATTTGTTCCAGTGTATAATTAGCATAAAGTTATCACGAAGTCGCGGACAAATTTAAAGGAAAAAATTTTTCATGTACATTGTTTCTTTAACAATCATGATTACAAATGATAAAATTGTACATGTATCAGTTTTGGAGATAGTTAAATTACATCTTCTTTCTTTTGTGTATGGCTTGTGTTTAATAGTGAAAAGATTTCCTAAGTGGGTCTGGAATCCCAAGAAGTTTTTCATGATGCAACAACGAGATAAGCCTCCGCCTTGTCTCGTGGATAATAATTTAGGAACTCATTCTTATGTAAAAATCAAGGTAAGTGCATAATCAAACTTTCTATTATAGTTCAATAACACATAATGTGAAAAACATTTCGAAAGCGTCCAAAAAATATATAATGTTTGATGTTTAGCAACTTACTAGTTTGATGCACACGTTCGATTTCGATCGAATACAATTATAATATATTTCTAAGAGATGTCGAAAACACCTGTGTTAATTTCGTTCTTAAATATGGCGTACAATTCAATTTATCTGGTGTCAATCTTTTCATTATCGTTTTACCTTCTCTTTTTCTTTTTTTGTTATTAATTTTCCATTATTCATATTAATGACAATTTCTTCCCATCGAACAAAATACATTTCTAATTTAATAGTATTAGAAAATAATAAAAAGATAGAAAACCATAGAAATCAAAATTTATTTCAAGACAAAATAAAAAATGAATTTTTTTTTTCTTATATAGGGTGTAAAGTTCCATTATGTAGAAGCTGGAAATAAAAATGATCCACTTATATTACTCTTACATGGATTTCCCGATTGTTGGTTGTCTTGGAGAGAACAAATACCATGTCTTGCTCAACATTATAGGTTTAAAATTCATTTTCTTTAATATTTTGGTAAAATTGTAAGATTACTTTTTTTTCATAGCAATCATATTCTTATTCATCCAGAGTAATAGCAATAGATTTAAAGGGGTTTGGAGACAGTGATAAGCCAGCAGCTAAAAGTTGTTATAAAATACAAGTTTTGATTGAAGAATTGAAACAATTTATTTTAACTTTCGGAGTAAAACAATGCAGCATAATTGGTCATGATCTAGGAGGACTTTTGGGATGGTATATGGTGGCCCTGTATGGGGATATGATTCATAAATTTGTTGCAATTTCGTGTCCACACCCTAATTTTTATTGGAACAGGACACCTGGAGATTCCATTTTTGATTTAAAGTAGAGCTATTATACACAACCATATGTTTTCTAAAATATTTTTTTTCTAACATAAATATATTTACATATATTACTGTTTAGATGGATACATTTCAGTAGATTACCATTTCTACCTGAGATTGATGCTCTTAAAGAAGATTTATCAGTCATAAATGATGCATTTCAACATCTTCAACTAAATAATGCAAAAAGTGAGAAAGATTATGTAGAAGCTTATAAATATACATTTAGTAGGAAAGGTAAATAGCCACAAAAAATTTTGAAGAATGTATTATGTATATATAAAAACTAACAAAATCAAAATGGTTAATTACAGAAGATTGGACAGGTGCAATCAACTACTATCGAAATCTTCCATTTATAAGACTTAATACAGATACTTGTGATCAAATTTCTACTAGAACTTTACTTATAATTGGAAATATGGATCCAATTGTAACAATAGAGAGTATTATACAAAGTTCTGAATATATTAAAAATTTTAATGTGAAAATGATCTCAGGAGCACAACATTTTCCACACCAACAAAAACCAGATATAGTAAATGAAGCAATCAAGCTTTTCATGGGTAAGTTATTTTATAAACTCTTATAAGTATCACATATATTATAAAATGAATAAATTATGTTTCAGGTACAACAACTCATATAGAAAAACCATCATCTAAGAATATTATGTCTTCGTGGCTTGGATCTCTTAGTAATACTGTCAAGTATGGTAACCATATGTTTGATGCTGTTCATAAAAAGACTAGTGGAGTAATTAATGTTCTACCTAGCAAAGTATTTTACTTAGGTCAAACTACAAGCTAAATTATATTTATATCTCTATTAAAATGTAAAACCCACCAAAATCTCAACTTTTGTATTTTTATTTAAACTTTGGCCTGAGTATAGCAGAAAATATTTTTCATCACAGAATAACAAAAGATCAGAACATAGAAAGACTTAAATAATATATTTTAAACTATAAAATACTCAACAAATTAATCTTTTTACCTTAATAACTACATATACAAATGTAAAAAAGGCTGATTTGTTTTAACATGTTTTGTTTAATATTATTTACATTTTATAAATGAGATAGTTTTAGGAAAAAAAAATCGTATATTTTGTTCTTGTAATAATATCAATATATAAATTTTAAGTATAGCATGAAAAGATCTGTAAAGTAACTGTATGTAAAATATATTAAGACAAATATATTGTAAAATATATTTACATTAATCAAATACATTCATGATATACTATATAATATACTGTAAATAATGGTTAAAATTATTTTTTACAAAATATTGTATATATTTGTTGAAATAATTTGATAGACTCTAAAGAATGAATTAAATTGTCAATTATAAAAATATTATATATTTATTGTAATTAAAAATACATATACAATTACAACTTTTAATGTAATTTTTATATTAAATATATTAAATTCTTTTAAAAAGCAGAGTGCTTCATTGTCTTACTATGTGTTTCTTTTATTGATAACTTTAATTATTTTGTTGTGTCTTTTCTGATTTGTTTCCTGTGATAATAATTGAAATTTATAAAATTATTTAAAAGTATAGAACCAAAAACCAAAATTAAAATCATGATACTTTATAGTTACTTCCTGAAATTTTCACCATCTTCAATAGTTTCTGGTAATTCACAGTTTATTGTGTCTGGCAGTAGAAAACATAATAAAGCACCAAATAATGGTCCAACTCCAAATATTAATGGTGGCAACCAAGGTTCAATTTTCCCCTGAATATACATATAATTCAATATATTATGATTATTTATTTAATTAAATATATAATAAAAACGAAAAATTACCATTGTTGCAATATATGGTGCAATTATACTTCCAACCCTTGCACAGACACTTCCTAAACCAATACCAACATTTCTGATTACAGTTGGAAATACTTCACTGCTGTACAGGTATATTGTTGGGAAACTAAGTGACATTCCTGCAATACCTAATGTAGCTAAAAGTACTGTGAAATTTGAATTTGATATCACAGTTAGTAATAGTAAACTTGCAGCAGATAAAAGATTCCCACTTATTATAATTTTTAAACGTGATACACGTGATATTAAAAGCAAAACTACCATAGTTCCGGGTAATTCAGCAGCAGCTGAAAATAGTAAATCAAATTTTATACATGTATTCTTGTTATTAAGTTAATTAAAATAGATATTATATAAACTTACCAGATACAGCAACATTCACAAAAATGTTGCCATCAATATAGCCCATATATTGTGCTAATCCAAAGAAACAACTGCCGCACACAAACCAATTAAAGCATATACAAATAGTTTTTAATCTCAGATTTGGAGTTCTGAACAAGTGTGTGATATTATATTTTTCTTTACTTTGTTTATGACGAAGTCCCACATTATTTTCATATGTTTCAATCGCTGTTTTAACATTTTCTATTGGTATTTTATTTCTACCTGCTGCTTTGATTAAAATTTGCTCTGCTTTTGTCAATTTGCCAACAGCAAGTAACCATCTTGGTGATTCAGGTATAATCCTATAATATATAAAAATATGTCTAGAATCTGTTCTAACTTAACAGCAAAGAAATATTTGATGTTAATAAAGTTTTTAAATCAAGAATAGTGTTCAATAATTAACACCACATACCAATAATATGATAATAAGAAAAATGATGGTATGGAAATCGCCATTTGAAAACCATCCCATGTATGCGTTAAATATGAAATTAAAGGATTCATTAAATAACCCAATAAGAATGGCACATGAAAGAGAACTGACATGATTGAACGCCATTTTGTTCCTACAATCTCCATAACTATAATTTAACACATAAATTAAATTATACACTTCTATAAATCTGTATATATTATGTTATTTATACAATGTATCAATTACTTACGTAAAACAAAACTAACAAGCATAGTACCACCTGTAGCTATAGCAGAAATAAATTTAAATATTACAAATAGTTCAAACCATTGGACAAATGCACATATAAATCCAGTTAATGATTGTAATCCTAAGGCAATCATTAGAGGCTTTTTCCTACCAATTCTGAAAAAAAAGAAAATTTATTTTTAGTAATGTGTGACTTTTTTTTATTTATACGTATATATTTATTCCTTTTATTACGTTATAATAACATTTATCATACCGATCGGCCATTATACTGAACACTAAATTACCAATAAGAACTCCAAACATTATACAAGATTGTACAAAATTTGCTAATTGTTCTCTATCACAGACCAAGTCCCACTAAAAATAATTATATGTAGTATTATAGGAATTCATATATTTGAAATAGAATGAAAAATTAGAAATTCAATTTACTTTAGTTACGATACTCTCTTTAAATATGCGCTTGTCATATTTAAAACTTGTACACTTTTCCATGGTACCATTCCCTACATCTACATAACATTTTAATATTGTAGATTCATTAGTTGTTGAGAATGGTGCGGCACATGAAAAATTAGTTGGAGGTGCAAGAAATACAATGGAAAGTTGATGCCAAGCAACTGGAAATTTTACAAGAGACAATGCCACAGCAATAACAATATGCCATGGGCCCATCACACCCATAGCATTTTGTATCACATCTAATGATACATGTTCTGAAACAAAATATTCTCAATTATTTACATATAATAATTTTATCTTATATCATCATATCAATTATCTACATACAATAATTAAAATTAAAATGATAATGATTAAATTTAGTTGAAATAGAAGAAATATCATATATAAAAATTATATATAAAATTTGAATTATAATTGCCGCCTATGATCTCTTTATTATCGATAGATGAAAAATATTAATATTTTTGTATTTAAAATTTATTTTTAATTTAAATCTCTTCATTAAGTTTTGTTGTGAAAATATGTATATGGTATCATTTAAGAAAATAAATTTGATATTTTAGTCAGGTAACTTAAGTCATTTATTAATACATCTGAAAACAAACATGTAACTTCATACATAATGTATATTTTACATTATAAATAATATAAAGTAATAAATTTTGGTCTAAAACCCAGTTAAAAATTAAAATTTAGAATATTGCAAAATTAAAACTTATGTGCACTATTTCGTAACAAATTTATTTTTTATGTAACAAAGAAATTTTATGTTTTTAGTTTTTAAATTACATTTCTTAAAATGAAAATTAATTACTATAATTAACTTAGATCAATAAATTGACAAGTTTTATGGATAAAATTTTAATTCAACTAAATTTAATGCACACTTTTTTTGAATTTCGTGATTTCAAAATACATAGTTTTTTTTATTACAAATGAATACTTAGAACTAAACATATAGGTTTTTATTATAAATTATCACTTACAACTACAAAAGTTAAAAAGAATATGCGCTATTTAGAAATAAATAAATTTTTATATTTTATATTACGTATAAAATCTATCAAAAATCTGTTTCTCTTATTATTACAAGGATCTTTTAATGTTTTAAGTTATAATAAATTTCAATTATTTTTTTGTATGTGTATTTTGGTAACATCGCAATATCACAAAATTGAAAGTATATTTAGATTCAGTCGTGTTTGAAAGACTAGCATGAATAAATGTAGAACTTTGCCAAATATATCAACTTACCTTTCATTGCCCCCTCGAGCATTGTATTTGAAAATTTCTGTCGAAATTTTGTTTCAGTTTGTACACTTACTATCTGCACAATGCTAATACGCGTGTCTAAGTATTTTAAAGGCAACTCTTATTGAAAGGCTGGAACAAAGAAGTTCCAATACTATCCTTTTCTGTTTTATCGATCTAGATCGCAAGCAATGGCACCGACGGCAAGCAAGATAAAAATACTACATTAACAGATATCTGCCTTATCAATATCTTTGATTGTGTATTTCGTATATATCTTTCAAATGCTTAAATATTGTAATTGATTGTACTGATTATTGTAATGATTCTGACTTAACATCAAAGAGCAATATTAATAAAAAATAGTAACAATTTTGATGAAAATTAATAAATATTAATTGTATAAAGCTATAAAGCTATATTTTTTTTTACATTTGAAATAAATTTATTTTTCAAATACAAATGAACTAAGTATTTTACTCGAGGATCGTTTCGGTTCGTTATGTTGCTCATTCTCCGGACTTAATTTTCTTTTTTTTGATTCCGAGGTTTCCGGAGTTTTGTTATTTTGTGAACCTATATTCTTCTCTTTATATCTTGCCAAGGCAGTTTTTGTTAAATCAGCAGCACTTAATTCAGGAAACTCTTCTTGTAAACTCTTTTTATTTTTAGCATACCAACTAATAAACGTTTCCCTTTTTGGACCATCTTTTGCTTCTTTCGTCTTTGACTTTGAAGATACGAGTGTTATTACTTTCTGCGGTTTCTCTGGAGTTACTTCTAATCCAGCTAAGCCTGTTTTGTATTAAAAAAAAAAAAATTCAAGTGAAAATGTAATTAAAATAAAACAATTTCTTTTTTAATAACAATAATAATAATACCTTTCGTCGTTGGAGAATTAACGTTTTTTAAAAAGGGGTTACTTCTTTTTAGTGATAATGCTTCACTCATAGATAATGGTTTAATTTCTATATCTGGCTTTTTTGTAATAGATAATGAAAGTGTGGATTCTTTAATATCATTATTCAATTCTTCATCGTCGCTTTTATTAACATTTTCATCATCATTGTCTTTACTTTCCTTTTCTTTTTCTTTTTCTTCTTCCTTCATGTCAGCAATCGATTCTAATTTATTAGATAAAGCAATTCGATTTATTCTTCGTGCATATTTAATTGCCAATTCTATAACTTTTTCCGAAGCAATTTGTTCACATAATTCTACTGCTCGATATTCCAAATTATTTCGGCAAGCGAGCTAATTAAATAAAACAAATAAATATATAGAAAGATCTACTAATACTCTACAAATATAATACATAACAAATATTAAATTTACCGCAATAAGAGACAACACTGTTTCATTTTCTTCTGATGGATCGGTTCCCAACTTCCATAACTTTAGTTCTTTTTCCGTTTTTTCACTTTCAAGTTCACAAAGCGGTAGAGTTAATGATATTTCTGAGATTACTGGACGTGGAGTAGTTGGAGGATAGTGGCTTCCTTTGCACAAAACACAACGAACGATACTTTGTTGTTCACTTATCCCAATTATGAAATAATGGTCTGCTTTACCCTTAGACTGTTTTAAATTTATTAATACAATGAACTGAATGTAATATAGAGAAATATATTTATTCACCTGTTCGCTCATATCACTGGCTACTCTCCACAAAGATGATTTTTTATTATATACTCTAATAACATCATCAGCATCCATTATTACAGGGGATCCAAAATCAGTAATTCCTAACCACATCAGTTCTGATGATGGTGACAAAGGAAGATACAGCGTTCGACTAATTAAATTTAATCCTCGAATTTGAATGAACAATAAATTCATACACTGATCTCCTGATGTTCCTATTCAAATATTTCGAGTTCATTAAAAATTTGTTAAAAAATAAAGAATAAGAATGATACAGTAAAAAAAAATACCTATTCCACTGTGATACGCAAGTACTAAATTATTATTTAGTCCGTTCATTGCTACTACAGGACCCGGCAAAGCTATGATTTCACGTTGCGTGCCTGCTACAGTAAATATTCTTAAATGTCTCCTAGAGGTTGCAAGTGCTACAAAATTATTACCAGCTGCAATACAGTGTCCTTCTTCATCTTCAGAAAGATCTAAAGACCATTCCTTATTTCCAGAACCCCAACCTATTTCCAATTTAATTATGATTACTTCTTAAATAAATTAGTAAGTAAAAAAGTAATAATTATTAACCATATTAACCTTGTAATGCTATTACAACGAGTTTGCTTCGTATGTCACTACTTGATGGACAATTCAATGCAAATGCCTCTGTTGACAAAGCAGCTATTGTATGTCTTAAATAATTATTGATATGCATACTACGATGAACTGTCGCATCATGAAATTCTACTTCAATACTAGATTCATCTCCTTCTTCAGAAGTAAAACATCTTACCATACCTATATCATTCCATACCTATATATGAAAATTAACATTTTAATATATATGTATTTAACAATACTACAGTAAAAAAATTTTACCATGAATCGAGATAATAAATGTAGTGGCGATGAACTAGGTTGAAATGGTGGCTGTAAATGGACTTCAGGTACAAAAGTATTTACATCATGTAATTTTTCAGACTCTAGATCAGAATAACTTTTTTGATCATCTTCACATCCTATTGATGCTTTGATTTTATTTAGAGATATAACAGTTTCACCATCATCATCATCATCTTCTTCTGGAATGTCAAGATTACTATTTTTGACATCTCCATTTGTTTCTAAAGTTAATTCATTAGTTGTTACACTATCAGGCACTATCTAAACATAAAAAAGCTAATAGATTACTTTTCGAAGTTTTAATAAAAATATATGTTCTACATATACTTACAACATCAACACATCCTAATTGACCTAAAGCATCACAAAATGCAATTTCATCTGATTTATCAATGTTCCAAGATAATGCTGTGATTTTAGTATTTTGTTGATGTTCAATATAGCCAACTAATTCTTTATTTTGTACATTCCAAACAATTATTTCTCCTTGTACCGAACTTGCAGCTAATAATGTGCCACATTCAGAAAACTTACATATATTAATTTCCTAAAATGGAGATAACAATATTATAGAATACATGTTACATTAAGTAAAATATTTAAATAAAAAAACGCACAGTTTTTATATTAATACATTTTAAACGAAATAATTCCTTCCAAGAAGATCTTTCAACGATAATTACATCCTTTATATTGGGATATGCAAGATATTTTCCATCTTTAGGATGAAATGAAGGCACACCATATGTTTTAGCTGTAAAAAATGAGTTACATTTAGACACAACATTTGTCCAAATGTTTACAACCCGCTTTTCTGTAATATTCCATACTCGTATTGAACCATCTGCGCTTGACGATGCCTGCAAAAATTAAATATTGTAAGTATAAAACTAGTATACTAATACATTAAGAACTTGATAATGTAATTTGTTTTACCACAAACTCTTCTTTTGGATCCAAAGACAAACCTAATATAGGAGCTTCATGACCTATTAATTCTATGTTACTCGATGTACTAATATCAGTAACTTGAATTCTCATATCACTACAACATAATACATATTAAGTGAACTAATATATGAACTATAATAGTATAAGTTATTAGAACATTATATATATGTTTTATATACCATCCTCCTGATACTATAATATTACTGTCCTTTATTGTTGCTAATGCTGAAACAGGTGCTGAAAATCTAGTAACTATTCCTTCTTTTTCAAGATCCGGATAATTAAGAATTTGGACTGTATTATTATCATTGCCAACAAATATTTTTCCATTCTGAAATCATTAAAAGATTTATAAAAATTATAAAAACTAATAAGCATTAGAATAGAATTATGAATTACATTGTAATTAACATTTTCATTTAATATATATCTATACCTTTGATACAACTGATATAGCTTGTTCTGAGACACAGCTTGCACTTGGATCATCATCCATTAGATTCAACCAGTATCGAACATCTCCATCAGATCCACAAGTGATAAGTCCTTTACTAAAAATATAGATGTTATCTTCTTAATTATATATTTCTTCATAATGTTTTGAATATTTTAAACTTCTTCCTGATCTATTTTTCTATATTCTTAAAAATTTCTAAACAAAAGAATTAATTTAAGAATGTGAAGAAATTGCCTTTGAAATAAAAAAAATATTTCTACTGAAAATATTAATAAAGAATATTAATTTGTATTTATAACTTTGCTTACTTTTGACCAACAAAATAACAAACGTCCGTATGTCCCTCTGGATGTGCATAACGCATCGGTTTTTTTATTAATGGCATTTTCTAATATATGAATAAAACTGATCAACAACTTTACATATAATTAAATATAATTAAATATATCAAGTAACTAAAATTTTTCATTAAAAACTCGTGATCCTTTGCAGCTGTATTTTGACGCCGTATTTACATTCTCTAGCCGTATGTATATTTCTTCGATTAAAAATTTAGCAGATTTCTTGCGTATTATCAAAAAACTTACTGAAATTTTTATTTTTGATTTAGTTTAAGGATATAATTAAAAAAATTAATTCTGAATATTTTAAATATAAAAGATCTATATACAATACAAAGAAAAAAAAATATTTACAAGTTAATTCAGTTCAATTAGTTAATTCCAGTTACAAAAACAGTAAAATGAAGCAAAATGCAAAGGATTCAGAATGGAAGTTTATGAATCTAGGGAATTTTTCAATGTTAATGCATCAACCTGATGTTAAAATATTTTTTCTGTAGCTAAATTCCGTAGATTTGGTAGCAGACGCAGCCTTTTCTGGGGTGGCTTGTATGCAACGAGGAGTTTGTAAATTTCGTCATTATAAGATATAAATTTCTCTATTAGGATGACCATGATTTCAAAAGCTGCAGTGGGTATTGCTGTTGGCATAGCTGGAATATTTGTTGGATATTGCTTTTATTTCGATCAGAAGCGTCGTAGCGATCCAGATTTCAAAAAGAAATTGCGTGAACGTAAGTTAAGCTGTAATATCTTAAATAACTGTTTTTTCTAAACCATGTGATGCATGTTTTATTGATGCTATTTAGGATTGTATAAAAAAGCACTTAGAATATATATCAGTCGTTCTAATTACAACAATGATTCATAAAAGATAATTAATTACTTTTAGAAAATTATATTTTTTGTTTCATTAAATTTCATTCAATTCATTGCTAATGTCTGAAGTCTTGTTGATTTATTTTAAAATTTGGAAGTAATATATTAATATATAACTTATTTGACATGATATTAAATATATGAACCTTATTAATATTATTGCATATTTGTAGGTAGAAAAGCAAAGAAGCAAGCTCAGAGTACTACTTCAAAGATCCAAGATTTAAAAGATCATGAAGTTGTACAAAGATTTTTCTTACAAGAGGTAGTATTATATTTTCTAGCAAATCTAAGTATTACTTAATTTTTTTTTTATTACATTATATTTAATATGTCTTAAAGGTCCAACTAGGAGAAGAAATGCTTACGTGTGGTGATGTAGAAGGAGGAATTGAACATTTAGGAAATGCAGTTGCAGTTTGTGGACAGCCTGCACAATTGTTACAAGTTCTTCAAAAGACACTGCCACCACAAATTTTTCATCTTTTATTACAGCGATTACAACCTATTAGCCAGGTATGTAACTAAATATAATTTTTAATAGGGGAAATGAAAGAGGAAAATTTGGTTTTTCACTTATTGTTACAGAAACTATCAAGTCAAATTGCAATGGCTGAGGAAGATGTTGAGTAAAATATTATGCAAATTTCATTAAATATTTCAAAAAATAAAATCCAACCATTAGTAAAAAGTGTATGTTTTTTTCGATGATATAGACATCTGCGTGACTTTAATCTGGTCAAACTTTTTAATTATATGTCTTGGTCTCCTTAACTAAACTTCCATATTCCTTAATTGTATATTGTTAATTAAAAACGTGTTACTTATATGCATTTAAATTATAAATGGAAGAAATTTTTGTATTAATTTCTAAATACAATTTGTATTTAAAAATTTTCACCAGCTATTTTTAAAGTTATGACTGCCACAATAATGAGTTATAGTGTGCAGACTATGTATATGTTAATTAAAATGGCAGTAGATGCATAAATGGCACAGACAGAAAGGTTTCTAGTCACACAAGATTATCTTTATACAATATAACTGTATACAATAACTGTATACAATAATTGTTCATAGTTGTTAAATATTTCACAATTTTAAAAGTGAGCAGAATTGTAAAAGTAATTAAGGAGTAAATTGATCTTATTTTAGAAACTAATATAATTAGTCCTGTAGATATTTCAAAATAATTTTATGTATTGATTGTTGTAGCATATTAAACTATTGCTCCCTTAAAAAGGAATTCATGTGAAATGTGATCTCAAATAACATGTTATTTCCTAGAAGCATTTATATGCTTCTTAATAACTAAAAGAATACTATTATGACTACATATTCATAATGAATATATTTTATAGAATTTGCATAAACTTATGCAAATATATGTTCTACCTTGTGAATATGAAATTAATATTCTTGTAATAGATGTATCATTATAAGCATATGTATATGACATTATTTTCAACGGTACTCACTAGCATACTAATCACTTTATAATTATTTTTTGTATAAAAAATCTTCTATTCTTATAAATTAAAGGCAATAAAAAAAATCTGTTTATATCTTAGTATCAAGCAAAAACTGTTTTCCTTAAAAAACTGTATCATATGGAAATAAATAAATGTTATTAATAAAAAAAAGAAGAAATATACACAGTAATATCTTTTCCAGTAAAAAAAATTCAAATATATTTTAATGTAATTTAAAGGAGATGTAATGTCATAATTGAAAATTGAAAATATTTTTTACAAAACAGTTTTCTTTTAATAAAACAAAATATAATATACAATATTTTATATCCTTTAATTCCCCTCAATATATAACATAATAACTACAATGTACAATATTTTACAAATATTATTTCTATTTCTTATTTCATTGACTCATTAATCATGAAGCTATCAGTTACCATTGCTATATAGATAGCTTTCAATCAAAGTATGTACAAATAATTCCCTTCACATCAGATGATGAAATAAATGAACATATACCTTGAATAAAAGTCAAAGGAAGCAAAAAAATATCAAAAAAGATAAGTCTCCACAATAAGAATAAAAAACGAGAGATACATCATAACGAATAGGTACGATCAATTTGAAACGAATCGTCCGAACACTGTTTAATGACGAATTAATTCATTATTATTGATTACCAAATTAAAATATAAAAACTATAATTTCTTTATATCTTTCATGATATACTATTTCATATATTTAATAATTCATCACAATATTTATATTAATAAAATTAGTTTTCTTGATAATGATTTTTTGTTTTAAAAAAATAGACATATATATATATATATATATATATATAGTTCAACTTGATTTGAACATAGTAATAATAAAAATTGTCATAAATAGTATAACATAAAATAGACATACGTATGTAAGAAGTATGTAAAAAATAGTACAACATTCTGCATAACTTCAAAACTATAATATGGCAGTGTATAGCTTTTACTTAAATTGTATTTAATATTACAATCAATTCTGCCCAATTCATTCTATATTTATAAATAAATAAATGTAATATAATCTGAGCAATTAAATATAGTTAATAAACGCTATATTATAGAATTTTAAACCAGGCCTTATTTTTTTTAAATCACTGAAACATCAGAATTAAAATTTGAAAATTATACATTCTTCTAATATAACTATTGTGTATTCTTAAAATTATTAGTATTCTTTTTCATCATCAAGGAAAACTAATTTTTATATTATAAAATTAGCATTTGTTAACGCTATTTTGAATTTAAAATTTCATTCCTTGCTTCTGCCATTACATCTAGAGCATTTTTCTCTATAAGAATTTTTCCAAGATCTTTACCAAGCTGTTCAGCACCCAAAAGACTTAAATTGCTCACTTTGCCAGGTGCAACGCTGCAGTATAATTGCGGTTCTCGATATGGACACTTTCTGTCATATAATAAATGAAAATTATATAAATAATAATATATTTATTAATTTTATTTATAAATTTGATTTATTCACTTACTTTGGAGGTTCTCCATCATCATCAGGTATATAAAGTTTACTTTCAGAAGTATCTTTGACAAGTTTCTGCCCATCTAAAGACCATACAGCACCAGTAATAGTAAGAATTTTATTTTTTAAAGTTGAAGAAACAGCAACTGGTGCTGAGCATCCACCACCTAATGTTTTTAGAAAAGAACGTTCACACACACATCTTAAAGTTGTTTCTACATCATATAATGGCTCTAAAAGAGACAATATTTTCCAATCTGTTTCTCGACATTCAACCCCTAATGCACCTTGTCCAACAGCATATAATGCTTCTTCTGGTTCCAATAGCTGTCAATATTAAAATACAATATACAATAAAAACACAGAAATATATGTAAGAATTTTGTAAATATTTTAATAATTTTAAGAATTTTATAATATAATAAAAATCACCTGACTTATTCTATTCTCCCAATTCAATCTTTTTAAACCAGCAGCTGCCAAAATAATTGCTGCAAAAGATCCATTTTCATCATCTAGTTTCCTTAATCTAGTATTTAAATTCCCGCGAATATTTTCCACTTTTAAATGTGGCATATTTCTAGCTAATTGAGCTGATCTACGCAATGAACTAGTACCAATCACACTACCTTCTGGCAGAGTAGATAATGTTTTATCTTTGTATTTTTTAGACAAAACAACTGCATCACGTGGATCTTCACGTCTATAAAAATATTTTAATTAACGAAAGCTTTATTTCATTTAATGTAAACTTAATAAAATACATTTACAATTATGAAAAGGATCAGATACCACAATAACATTTTCTTCTATTAAATATAAATAAAAGGAATATTAAAATTAAATAAAAGTGTCTGATATAAAAAATTTAGCCAAAATGTTTCTACAAGGATTATGTCTATTTTATATGCAGTATGTTTCTTTAAACAAATGGTAATTTCATATACTATATGGTAATGGTATGGAATATGGTAATTTTATTGCTAATTTAAATTTCAGATATACAACATTTTGGAATAGCAGAACACTAATAGAATATTATATTAGCCTGTAATATCATTAACCTTGTTTTATACTTACTTTAATATTGCACCTAGCGCCATTCCTTCTGGTAATGATGTTGGTAAATCTTTTAATGAATGTACTACAAAGTCAACACGACCACTTTCAAGTGCAAGTTCTAATTCCTCTGTAAATAAAGATTTTTCTCCAATTTTAGGTAAAGATTTATCTAAGATTTTATCTCCTTTGGTTGACATCGTAACTACAAAATCATCATTCAAAAGTTTATTAAAAAAGCTTAATGGAAACAAATTATTTGTATATAAAGATATCAATCGAATTATATAGATATCTCTTACATAAGTTTGAATATAATGTTTACTATAATCCATAAATTACATAAGACATTACATTCTAAGATATCTGTATGTATATATGTGTGTAATGATTATTAATAATGACAATATAAAAAGATTTAAAAAATCTAATATGGCAATATAAAAAGATATGTATATATTCATATGTATTATAATAAACAAATGTATGAACATATTTTAATAAAAAAATTTTAATATTTTAAACAAAAATTTATAAATATAATTTTACTTGCCTATTTGAAATTCTGTTGTTGAATGATATTCCTTTAAACATTCTATTACATATTTTGTTTGTTTCAAAGCCAACTGAAATAATTATGACATTTAAAATTTCATTTTTTATAAAATTATATTTTTATTATATTTTTTTTACATATTAGTAAAAGATGTAGTATAAAATAAATATCAAATACATACTAACACATAAAGTGTAAAAAAGTACTATGTTAAAAACTGCTGACTAATGTAGAGTCAAAAAGAATAATCTCAATATCTTACAAATCACGTATTATGACAATCGTATCAAGCATGATATGCAATTGTTAAAGTGAATGAAAAGTACTATTTTATGATACAATTATAAGAAAAATATTCTTTTTGTATTTTTAAATATAAACACAAACCGCATTTATTTAATTATCATTGTTATTATTATTTTCGAACAGTAAAATAAAATTTTTGGCGTATTAATTAATGCTATACTTTGTATGGTAAATTCATACTTTCCCTTTTCTTATAAAAGATATACATGTTTATACATTTACCTCGCTTTTCCGAGATCCAACTCGAATTATATCACGTGTATCTGTGCTTGTCATTGTGATAATTTAAATACTACACTTTCCATATGTTAATTACAATATAATATTATCAACAATAATTATTATATAACAAGCTTATTTTATTTTGGAATGTTGCAAATACACATTTATTCCCAAGGGACAGGCAAAGAATTGAATTAGGTCAAAGACACGAATAACTTTCACTCTACTTGCAAGTAATCTTTAAAAGAAAAAATTGCATATTTCGGAATTCTCGTGTCTATTATACAAAAGTTTGAAGATTATTTCACAGTTACTGACACTGCAGCAGAACGTGAATATGATTAAAAATATATATATGGAAGAAACTACATCCTTGTGCACGTCATTCTTCTACTACATGAAGCAACACTGGACAAAATGATTTCACTGGACGTGGAATCGGACTCACACTGTAGTTGCGAGTGTTACGTGCCGCATACTGTCTATGCAATCGTGAATTTGAACTAAATGATGTAAGGCATTGACTAAAGGTATGGTAGATGTGATATAATACAGAACTTTATGTCTCGCGTTCTAAAATACCGACCTCGAAAGCAATTAAAGAATATTGAAACCTTCGTTTGTGCTGAAATCTCAGATTTAAAACTACAAAGTATAATAAACTTCATGTTTTCATACGATTAATCGTATACTGAAAGCATTAAAACTGATGCTTTCAATTATGTCTATGCCCAATTTCGAGTCAAATTTTGAATGTAGTTCTAGATTTATAAATCTTTGTCAAAGATTGAATAGATTATAGAAAGAAAATTGAAGGTCTAATTTGAAAACATAATTATAGAGGTTCATATATCAAAACTTTTAATTGATATTTTTTATAAATGAAAATTCGATCAATTAAAATACTAGTGCCTTATAGCAGTGAGAAAATGGAGCTAAATATATATACAGATATGTATCTATTCTTGTTGCATACTACTGCTCTCCTTGTCTATGGATAAGTAGAATCCTGCCATCTATTGACCAAAATAAAATTTAATTTTACCAAATTGGAAATAGCGCGATATTTGAGCGAAAGAAACTTCTTTGATAAAATTGTATATTTTCTTTTATAAGATTGTATATTGTACAAATTTTTTAAAATTAAATAAAAATTACATTTTTTAATAAATAGCATTTTTTATTTCGTAAATTTTAATTCACAGCGTTTGAAAAATTTTATTACATTAAATTACATTAAATTTTAATTTACATTAAAAAACATAAACATATATGTGTGTGTGTGTGTGTGTGTGTGTGTGTGTGTGTGTGTGTATAATTAAATATATTGATAAAATTCGAATTAATAATTAATAACATTTGTCTACATAGCTTTAATAAATATAAAAAAATTTCAAGTATTTCTCTTTATATACAATATCAATACTATATTGTAGATACATAAGATACCTTTTTGTAAAAATAGATTTCATAAAAAACAGCTTTATTTTTTTTTATTATATATATTTCCGCGATAGAAAGATAGTTTTTGTTATCATGTTTCACATTATTCTAATTTTTTAGACATTGACTAGCTTATATAGTGACATAAAAATAACAAAAGATAATTTATCACTAATATTTCTCTAATTTTATACAAATATTTTACACAATTAAAAATATCTTATGTGTTCAATAGAAAAAAATATAACAATTACATTATACACACATTATGTTTAAATTGCACAAATGTAAATGATAATTAATTAATATTAATAAAATAAAATGTGTACTTTATGTTAAAATATTTCTGTTTATGTTAATAATTTAATTCGTGCAGTAATCCTTAATCAAAGTTAAGACTAGTAATATTATAATATATAGTATATTATTTAATGCATAAGCAACATCATTTATGTGCTAATTGAATACTATATTGTCAATTTGCATTTTACCAAATGCATGTGCAAATTTTAAAAAATAAATTATATAGAGTTTTATAATGACATTTTATATCTAAATGATAAAAAAGCATTAAATCATATTTACCAGCAATATTTATTTATTGCAGTAAACATCCACTTGCATTCTTTGGATCTTTGGTAGTTTGATGAATTGAATCTTCTTTAACAGGAGGTAAATTTTGCTCTTTTTCTACTTTGGCAGAATTTAACCCGGATAATGTTCTATATATATTCAAGTTCCATACAGGATGATGTGATTGCATTTGAAAATCAATAGGACTTACTAAACCAAAAGTAGCTTTTGTATCCAATGTTGGAACCTCTCCTGGTATCAGATGATGATAACTTTAAAAATATAAGTTATTAAAATTAAATCTTATTCAAAAATGGCACATTTTAGTTTGATGTAACACTTACATTAAACCATTTTCACGGTTACATTTATCAAGAGTAAGTTTTACTATAGGTGCTAATCGTTTAAATACAGCATGCTGATCTGGTTTTACTCTAGGTGCTGGTCCATTTATTTTTCCATATTCCTGGCATAACATCTTTGCTTTCTTTAAACATGCTTCACTTTCCTGCAACGCTTTAATTGCCTCTCCACATTTATCCATAGTTAATAAATTCTCACCACAATAATTGTAAGCCTAAAAAGTTTCATTTTAAATTTAAGAGATTTAAATCTTTTCATATTAATCTTTTTTTCTCAATAATTTGTTTACATATGATTGATAAAATGCTGCTTTAAGCTCCAGATATTTAATCCACTGTGCTGATATCTCTGGTTTGAATGGACGTAATGTATTAGCAGCATCCAAAAATAATTTACTTGTTTCATTAGCTAATGCTGATATTAAACTGGCATTATGTTTTAATTCCACCGCTCTAGCTACTGTTACTGTAATATGATGGAAATAAAACTATATATTTACAAATATTTAAATAATAATTTAAATAGTATTCATTATATAACCTTCTTGTGCTTCTGCTGTACATTGATTCACATATGCATTTATTATTCTTGGATCCAAATCACTTCCTAATGGCGGAGGATTTGCTAGTTGTGGTAAAAATTCTGTTTGTATAAAAGTAAATATACCCGCAGCCCGTCTCAACATAGTATGTACATCCTTTGCTTCATTCATAGTTATACTAAATTATAATTATAATGCACGATATTTCTGATAATACTACTTACTTCACATTTATGATTATTACATGTAATTATTTACACTTACTCATCTTTAGCAGCAATCATTGCAGCATGTTTCATAAACCAAAGTCCAACATTCATGCTTATATTAGCTGCTTCATAAACAGAATCAGCGCTGGAACTATAACAAATATTTTACATTATACAGTGAAACTATGCTTCAGATTAAATAGATATAAAAGAATATATTACTAGGTATTTGATCCCAACAGTGTATGTGTCCATTTATATACAATAACATTTCTAAGTTTGCTAGGATTAGGTCTGCCAACATGTTCAGATTGCTCTGCAGCAGAATTTATTTCCCATATAAATCCATATAATAAGCTTAAATAGCTATGAAAAGCTGGTTCTATAGTATCGCTTGAATTATTTGGATTTTTTATTAATTCCAAAAGACGACTTCTTGATAATTTTAAATCACTGTAACAAACCAATTGTTATAATGTTAATATTACAAATAATATTAATAAATTTATATTTTGATGTTTGAAATGAGTTTTTTTATAATACAATGATATTTAAAACATTTATCGACCATATTTATACATTTTTACTTACAACAATTGAATACATTTGATTTACTTTCTCTAAAGATATAGCTAACCTGCATAGTTTTCTTGTAGCATCAGTAGGATCAGTTATTTTTAATTCGAATTTTTGATTTGTCGTGGCTTTTAACACGTTACGATGAAACCAATGCGCCATTCTGCTAACAATTTAAATTGAAGTGTTCTCTTTGATAATATTCGAGTACTTAAGGTCAATTTACTCGATTTGACAGATAAAGGAAATCGAAGTGCAGCAGACAGCACAACACAACTACATAAACGTTGTACTCAATGAAAGATATTTCACTTTTTGCGCAAATCTTCGCACACTTCCGCTCTGTGTGTCAGCGTGTAATCAAGAATCGCTCGTCATATTTATTATTTTCTAAAAAGGTAAAATTCGAGAAACAACGTAATACATAGCAATAGATAATATTACAGGTACATAATAATATGTGCTCTATGTCATTATTAGTATGATAATTTTATCTTAACAATATTCACACATTTGTTGTTTAACCTATACAATTTTAGTGAAATATATACAAAATAAATTTCAAATTTTTATTTATTAGAATAGTTTTTCTTATTTTTAAGTTATAATTATATTTTAACTTTATTGGAAGAATTTTCTATTTTTTTTTTATTTTATAAAAATATTTTCAAAAATGAAAGATGCCCTTGAGACCTGATAATATTTTATCTACATGTTGATAAAATTGAAGGATATGAAAAAAATATAACTGTAGAATTTTTTTTTATATAACTTTATCAACATTATTAAATCACATGACATCTAAATAAATTTGTTACTATTTTTCTTTTGTTTAGATGGGTGAGCACACAGGTTTAACAAATTGTGAGGCACGAGAACTTTGTAAAAAGCCTGATTCAGCTACAAATGGTTATATAATGCAACAAACAATGTATCGTATTAAAGATCCAAGAAAGTCACTACCTTTTTATACCGAAGTACTCGGTATGCAGTTATTACAGAAACTTGACTTTCCTGAAATGAAATTCTCTTTGTATTTCTTGGGATATGAAGATCCAAAAGATATACCTACTGATAAGAGAGAAAGTATTGAATGGACATTTAGTCGTAAAGCTACTTTAGAACTTACTCAGTATGTCGAAAAAAAATACATATAGCTTAATTAACATGTTAATTTAAATTTATTGGAATTAATTTTTCCTGTTCACTTGTAGCAACTGGGGTACAGAAACTGATCCTGATCCTAAATATCATAATGGGAATACTGAACCCAGAGGATTTGGTAATATACTCTTTATATAAATAGAATATAAAGCAAAAATTTATTGTATGCATATTGTAGGTCATATTGGAATCACAGTACCTGACGTAGAAAAAGCATGTGAAAGATTTGAGAGATTAAACGTGGAATTTGTAAAAAAACCTAATGATGGTAAGATGAAAGGAATTGCTTTTATCAAAGATCCTGATGGTTATTGGATTGAAATTTTAAATCCAGTAAATATTGCAAATCTAGTACCAAATCAATAAAGTATCTTACATGAAATAATTTTTTTGACTATTCACAAATGTATAAATTTCATCAAACAAAACAATCAGATGTAAAACCAAATCATTTTTATGTATATGTATATGTATATATAATTGTATATATACATGTACATTTTAAAATTGTAATTATTCATATTTATGTATATTTTATAGCACTTGTAAATTATTATATTATATTGTGTTATATGTATAATTTATGTATAATGTAATATCTAATTATTAATTAAATAAAATCAAAATATTTATTTTTAAACAATTAATTTTTTGTAGAATCAATTCATATAAATTTTTTCCTGCTTTATTATAACTATAAATATAATTTCATTTTATTTTATTATTGCGTGAAATTTAGTGAATGGGAAGATATAGATAGAATATATATAGATAGAAAACTACTATTGGTTTATCTGTAGTAATGTGTCACATATGCACATACACATAAAGACAACACTATTGAGTGGCGAGTGGAGTATCTTCTATTACAAAGTTCCTAGGTATTTTAACTGTATACAACAGAGAAATGTCATATTACTGTATATGACTTTTAATTTTGATTAAATCATGTCTGTATAGCTACTTATATTTGACTTAAGTATTATTTGCAATAGTATTTTGCGACAACCTTTTCTCGTTTATATCATTAATATTTTGTTTGTCTCATAATTTTCAATGATCATCTATTACATTGAGGTTAGGTTTCAAACCGCAACATGATATACATCTAGTATATATTATTAAAAATTATATGATAAAGAAATGAAAATAATATTTTTCCAATTGTATCTTCGAGACGAAAAGAATATACGATTCAAATATATTATATAATAGGTATCATTCAAATTTTTCCTTTTTAGTATGGTAGAAGATAAAAAATATGAAATTGACAGCCGAATTGAGTGTGATGGACATCAGGGTACATTAAAGTATGTTGGCCCTGTTGGTGACACTAAAGGTTTGTGGCTTGGTATAGATTGGGATGATCCAACACGTGGAAAACACAATGGTACATATGAAGGAATAAAATATTTTAAAGCTAGGTAAAATCACATAGAAATGTAAAGTTATACTGTAGTTTAATTATATATGAATAATTATATATTTATGTTTCATAATAGACATCCAACATCAGGTTCGTTTATACGACCAGGTAAAGCAAAATTTGGAATTTCTTGTCCTGAAGCTATTAAAGTTCGGTATGGTCTTATCAATGATGAATTAGCTGGCATTGACAGAGACACATTGACAAGCTTACAAAAAGAAATTAATGCACCCTTTTTGGAAGTTGTTGGTTTTTCCAAAGTAAACAAAAAACAAAGCAAATTTGATCAATTAAAAATAGTGTGGTTGAGAGAACAGTGTGTCAGTACTGTTGGTAATCCTAATGAATTAAAAGAATTATGTCCGAATTTGGAAGAACTAGATATATCTAAAAATTTAATAAATAGTTGGCAAATTATAGCAGACATCTGTTGTCAACTGCATTGTCTTGTTCGGCTTAATGTGAGGTAAATTACCAAAATTTTAATTAAATTTATTAATAATAAGTAATTATTATTATTGCTGTTTGTTATTTCTATTACTTATTTAGTGAAAATTATTTACCAACTGAAGAAAATATGGAAGTATTAAAAGTTTCATTTTTTATGGTTAAATATTTAACCATAGCAAAAATGAACTATAATTGGTTTGATATTCAACGGTGTATGTGTATGTTTCCATCTCTACAAGAACTTTCAGTTTCTTTTAACATTATTAACATCATACAAAAGCCATTAAAAGATGACAATTTAATGAAAATATGTAAATTAACTCTTGAAGGAAATTTGATATCTAATTGGGATGATATTCTTAAATTAGGATCACTTCCATGGCAAGTTATAACAGATTTAATTTATATATACACAATTAACTACAGTTTGTAATGATATGTATTAGTAAAATATTTATATTTATATATTTTTTTGCAGCTTAGAATACCTTAATTTAAATTCAAATAAAGTAGACAAAATAAGATTTTCAACCATTGAACCAACAGCAAAAACCACAGCCTTTTCTAATTTACGGCAATTACATATATGTCAAAACAACATATCAGAGGTAAATATTTATATGGCATAGATAAATTCTAAAGTAAAATAATTCTGCAATATAATTTATAGTGGCAATCTGTATCAGAATTAGAAAAGCTTAATAATTTAGAAGATTTGAAATTTAGAGAAAATCCTATTTTAAAAAATGAAAATATAGAGACTGCACGACAATTAGTTATAGCAAGAATCTCAAAATTAAAATCATTAAATGGCACTGAAATTTTATACAATGAAAGACGGGGTGCTGAGTATGATTATTTGAAATTATTTTTACCAAAATGGTTAGAAACAGAAAATGAGCCCGAAAAGAGAAATCGATTCGTAATTGAACATCCTCGATATCCAGCATTAATTGCAAGTAAGTGTAAATGTAAATGATGTACATTTACAAAATATGATATATTAAAAATTTTTAATAATTATATTAATCATGATATATTGTGCAAAATTTTTAGAATATGGGATTTCTGATATTCCCTCATCCAAAACGAAAGTGGAAATGGTTTCTAATGTCATAACAGTAGAATTTGTATGTCCGGATCATCCGAATCAACCTAGAGGAATTAAGAGAAAACTTTTAAAAGATATGGAAGTTCAAAAAGTTATTGGACTTGCACAACGACTTTTTAGAACAGGAGGAAAAATACCAAGACTTTCATTTATACAACAAAATGTAATTATAATATTTTATAATATATCAGAGTGTGCTTCTGCAAAATAACAAGTTTGCGATATTGCTTAAACATATTTATATAATAATGAACTTACTGGATTTTATATTCTTTATATCACTTTTATGTAATATTTTAGCTTTCTAAGGACGAAATACCTCTCGATAAACCGCTTCAGGAACTCAGCTACTACTCAATACAAGATGGAGACCAAGTTATTGTAAGGTGGTGATATTAAATGAATTTCATAGATATAATTGTATTTTGTACACTGTTAAAATTTCATCACCATACTTTGTTATTAAACTTTTTTAATTGCATAAGTATATTTTTTGTGCCCCATTTATGATTTGCTACACTTTGTTAATTTTTATTTTTAATTATTTTTAATCATTATGGTCAAGTTTTAAAATATTTCATTAATTTATAAAAATTGTATATTATTGAAAAAAATATTTTTCACTGCAAAAATCAATACATTCATTAATACAAATACTATAAAAATTATAATATAAAGCATTATATTAAAGAAAATGGCACAAAATTTGCTATAAATGTAATATTAAATATTTAATTTTGTTGCGCCTTTTGTTCAATTTTACTATATTCTTCTTTTTCAAGCTGTTCTCGTGTCAATAAGGATAATCCCAATTGATTTTCACGCGTAAATGGCTGAGCCATTTGTCGTAACCAACGTTTACTTATCTAAAAGTTAGAATCGTAATTAATAATACTTATTTTAGAAGTTTTAAATAAAATTTTACCTGCACAGCTTCTTCAGTTGACAAATTACATAAACTATCAGTCAAGTGTTCTTGTATCCATTTTGGTAATTTACTTCGTTTATCCATTCTCGAAAATCTCTAAAAGAAATGTTTTGTTAAAGATATGATTACTAAAAATCGGAATTATTTTTCATCACTTTTATTACCTTGTCTGCAAATACCATTATACCATAATCAGTTTTTCCTCTAATGGCTCTTCCAACGCATTGTGCTGCGTGTCTCATTGCATCGAAAGTTAAAAAATCATTTTCTCTAATCTATAAAAAAAACAATGGACATATTACTAATGATACTAATATAAATATTTATAAATTTACAATTTCGTTTAATGACCTACTTGAAATTGATCACGAAGATATTCTAATCGTGCTTTTAAAATACGCGATTGTGTATACACGTAAGGAATTCCAAACATTAAAACAGCTCTTCCTAAATGGTGATCAAAATCAACTCCTTCTGATACTTTACCACGTGCTACAGAAAGGAGAACAGCACCTCTTCCATTTTCACATGCTCGTATATAATTTATAAGAGCTAAACTCGTTTCGGCAGAATCCTGAGTTTCAATAAATAATAATTTGTGCCTTTGAAGTTGATCTACTACACCTTGGTCATACCTACAAAAATAAAACATAAATATATGTTAATGCCACTTAATTTCAAGTGACGTTTTCTATGTATGTATAATTTGCTAACAGACAAAGGACAGCTCAGGACTTTTTGTTGATATAAAGAAATTACATTATTGTATATTTATCGCGGTTTCGTCCTTTTTTTTTATATTGATAAAAAGTCCTAATATTCATCACGTTTCCTCAAAGTCATTGTGTCAGGAATGTTTGCTATTGTCACCTTGGTTGCTGACCTGAGAGTCTGTTTGTTTATAAGGTAAATTTCAGTATCAATCTCCCAATGGAAGAGTGACTTCCACGGATTATATCAGGGCAATAAAATAACCCATCATTTAAATATAATATAAATAATTAATGCACATAAAATAGGCTTGCGGACAGTGAGAAGCGAAGAAGTCAATCATAATTAGTGAGAACGCTAATCAGTTGAAAACGAAGCATACGTCACAGTGAATGAAAGTAAGTGCGAGTTACAATCGATGTACAATTAAGTCTTTGTGCTTACTAATGGCCAAAGTCATTATGTCGTTGTAGAAGCCAGCAGGCTGGTTCTATAAATTAAACTCAGTAATTTAAAGTAAAAAGATTCATTTCATTTCCCACAACAGTGGGTGGTCTTTCGAGAAGAACAGACATATTCAAAAGTGCACGAATAACAACAGTCGTGATTGACTTTAATATATATGTTGTTATAAATACAAGATAATTAATACAAACCATGCAGCAACAACAGATTCCATGTATAAATAAGAGGTAAAAAAGCAGACTAAACCATCAGGAACAATAGCTGCAAATTCGACTAATAGTTGACCATAATTTCTTATAACAGCAACATCTTCTCTTGTTTCATACTTTGATGAAATCGCGACTTGATCGTTACCTTTTGCTACAATCTGATATTATTTTACAATTAAAATTTTAGTACAACTGATAGTCTAAACAATATTACACTCACCATGGGTAAAAGACAAGGTCTAGCTAATGTCATAGTAAAAGATGACATTATGACTGGATGAAAATTTAATATTTTCGGATACATGTCTAATGGAGACAATGTTCCTGATGTAATTACTACTGACTGAAATCTATCAAATATAGGTTTCATTGCAATAGACGAATCCAGACAAACGAAGTGAAGAATAGGATTTAGAACATTTGGTGTTTTGTCATCAAATGGCTCTACAATAATTGTAAATCCTTTCGTATATGTAGATACTAATGTAGAAAGATGTGTCACTAATATAATTGGTGAAAAATCAGTTAAGTCGGTTATCTCCATAGTACGTAAGAGAGAAGCCAGTCGTTCGGCGCAAAACCTTAATGGTTTACGTTCTATTGAAACTTTTGTTTGAACATCTCTTAAAAATGCAGCAGGTGATTCTTGAACTACATGTTGCACACGTAAACGCGTTTTTAAATATTCTACAAATCGTTTTAAAAAACTGACAAAATGTTCTGCGTTCCTAATATTACCAGGAACTACCTCTATAACAAATAATTACATAATTCATTATTTTTATTATTTATTATTATTTTAAACATATTTAGAATTAATAATTTACCTTGTAGAATTTCGTCTGGTAAAACAGGATTAGCTAATATAATATCGGTTTCTCTTGCAACATGTGCATCTTTTAATCCTTCTACTAATCTCTCATATTCTTCTTTTAATTTATTTACATCATCCTCTTTCATCCTAAATTACAATATCTACAGTAGCTATTCACATTATTCAATATAATATTTAGAATATAACTTACTCGGCTACTGTTTTTTCAAGAAGTTGTATATTGGCTGAACTTTTTTCTAAACTTCTTCTATTAATCTTTACACTCATTGAATCAATGCATACGTTATCTAAAATTAATTGAATAATTAAATTCTATTATTTAAATCTTATGTCACATAATTGAATTGTACCTATATTGTGAGCTTCATCAAATACTACCACAGAACTTTTACTTAATTCTTTTGACACAGTTTCTGCAATTTTGGGATCTAATAAATAATGATAACTGTACACTATAATTTGGGCATGTAAAATCTAGAAACACGATGAAAAGGATTAGTACTTATTTTTACACTATCTTAATATATAAATTACTTGTTTTCTAAAATGCTTACTGTAAATCTTGCAAGAAAATAAGGACACCAATTGCGGTCTCTTCCATATTCTTTCAAGTCATCAATAGAATATATGCCTGGTGGCATAAGTTGTTCTTTACCTTCCATGTCAAATCCTTCATAAAAATTACAAATTGGTGTTGATTCATCATAATTATGTCTCTCACGAATGTATGATGCTGTCAGAGAATGACAACGTCCATCAACAATTTTACCTTCACGTTCTCTGCTTACCTAATTTAAATTTATTATTGGTCAACTAATACATGTGCGCATTTATTAAAGCTAATTACCTCTGGATGAATACACATATTTTTCCGTGAACTAAGAACTAAGCCAACAATTTTAGGCTTACTTTCCGTTTCTTTTTCATAATAATCTATAAGCTTTTTTAATTCTTCTATGACTTTCTCTATTTCCGGTACAGTTCGAGAACAATAAATTAATTTTGTCACATCTAATGGATTTTCCAACATATATGCTACAATTAATGATAACAGAGTTATGGTTTTGCCAGTGCCTGAGGGCATTTCCAATAAACAGTGTCCCTAAAAATTATAAATAAAATATAACGTTATTCAATAATCATATGAATAATCACAAAAGTGTACAAAATAATTACTTTAGCATCCAGGCCTCGTTTAAGCTCAAGCATATAAGCATATTGTTCTGGATAAATGTAATCATAAGGAAAATATACAAGTAAACCATCAACAGTGATTCTGTAAATGTAAATATATAGTTAAACTATATTTTAAGTAACAAAGAACCTTGTTAAATGAAAATTTATGTTTACTTCATAATTGTATATTATCTATTACATAAATAACAATACGATACACGATAATAACATTTATTTGTTAATATAAAAACCATGAGGTTTCAAACAAAGTATAATAAATATAGGTTATACATGTACTGTCATTTTAACTGCCCATAGAATATAAACACAAATACAAGTTTATATACTTCACAATTATGACTCTTGTGTTCATAAAACAATTTTTTTTTAAAGAAATTATTAGCTTTAAAAACATAAATATAATATACGCATAGTTTATTTCAATACGCTATGTATTTAATTTATACATATAATACATAAACAAAATTAAAAGGAAAATTTATATAACTTTTTTATATACTAAAAAATAATTAATATTAGAAATAATGATAATCGACTCGTATAAAACAATATTTTGGTAAAAAAATGTTTGAAAATTTTATAATGAATTATTTACAAATTTATACATAAATTTTCGAGGTATTAATCGATCTTAATGTATCGATAATGTAAATACATTATTAAAATCGATATAACGAGTTAAACCGGAAGATGTCGGGATTGAATATCATTTCCGCGAGAACATGCGTAGTTGTGCTACACGTGTGAGGATAAGTCTCAGCTTCTGAAATAAATTCTGAAATACATTCAGAGTAGAAAGTCGAATATTCTAAAATGGGAAAACCAGGTAATTAATAATCTTCTTCATGTTGCTTTTATATTCGATATTTTGTGAAATCAAAATTTCTAATGTTATAACATGATTCTGTAATCTAGGATGTAAATAATTACTTATTTTATGCTCGTGCACTATAAAATTATTTAATTTATAAATTATATATATAAATTTAGACGAACGTGATCAATAATTTTTTATGTGAATAATTTTTTTAGGGCATTCAGTCAGATAAACTATAATTTTGACATTTGTACGATAGTACATTGTACTAACCTATATACTTATACGTATCCAAGAAATTTATAAGATTTATTTTATTATAGGATTTTCACCAGGTGGTGGTGGATTTAGAGGAGGTAGAGGAGGTGGTCGTGGAGGAAGTGGTGGTGGACGTGGTGGAGGAAGAGGAGGAAGTGGTCGAGGTGGCAGAGGAAGAGGTGGTGGTATGCCACGAGGACGTGGTGGTAGAGGAAGAGGAGGACGTGGTGGAGGTGGTTTTAAAGGTGGCAAAACTGTAGTCATAGAACCACATCGTCACGAAGGTGTTTTTATAGCTAGAGGAAAAGAAGATGCATTAGTTACTTTAAATTTGGTGCCAGGTTCAGAAGTATATGGTGAAAAGAGGATAAGTGTGGAGGTAGTATAAGCAAATTAATATAATTTGTCTTTTAATTTTTGAAAAATAAAATGACTAATTATGTGAATATTGCAGGGTGAGAATGGTGAGAAGTTTGAATATAGAGTTTGGAATCCTTTTAGATCAAAATTAGCTGCAGCCATACTTGGAGGGATAGATCAAATTCATATGCCTCGTGGAAGCAAAATTTTATACTTAGGTGCTGCATCTGGCACTACAGTGTCACATGTAGCAGATGTTATTGGCCTAGTGAGTTTATTTCTTTTTTCTTTTTTTGAATATGTTATGCATACATTAGAGCCACTTTAGTGTATTATTGCTAATTTGGTGTCGGAATTATGCTATATAAATTGCATTCCCGTTTTTCTAACTAAGTAGGATATATTATGTCTTACTCTTAAAAAAACGTGTGTACAAAATTAATAATTTATTATTGTAATTAATCAACAAGTGATAATTAAACCTACAAGTTATTTTTAACATATAATTATAAATTTGTTTTAGGAAGGACTAGTATATGCTGTAGAATTTTCTCATAGATCTGGTAGAGATCTACTAAATGTTGCTAAAAAGAGGATAAATATTATTCCTGTAATTGAAGATGCAAGACATCCTCACAAGTATAGGATGCTTGTTGGAATGGTAGATACAATATTTGCTGATGTGGCACAACCTGATCAAGCCAGGATAGTAGCTCTGAATGCCCAATATTTCTTGAAGAGTGGAGGTCACTTTGTTATTTCTATTAAGGCAAGTATATATATTAATAATTTATTTATTTATATATTAATAAGTTATATATTAATAATTAATATTTAAAAAAATATTCAAACATTTCTCATAAATTATATGTGCATTTAAGTTTATATAGTGATTATTTTTTATTTAGGCGAGTTGTATAGATTCCACAGCTCAACCAGAAGCAGTATTTGCCGCGGAAGTAAAAAAATTAATTGCTGACAAATTGAAACCACAAGAACAAATCACACTAGAACCATATGAAAGAGATCATGCTGTTGTAGTTGGAGTTTATAGACCGCCTCCTAAAAATGCCTAAGATTATGTATATATAGATTTTAAATTTATATTTTATATTTATATTATAAAACTTATACTTTGATAGAAATAAAAGAATTTTAAGAAAATATATAGTGTATTTAATTGTATTTAATCTATTTTTATTTTAAGTGTTTTTTAAAAGATATACTTTGTATGTTTCTAGTATTGCAGAAACAAATGAAAATTATAATAACATTTTATACATCTTTAAATAAATTCAGATAAATTTTTCAAAATTAAATTTTAAAATTTATGTAAAAATTAACCAAGTTAATTTATATTATTATCAAACGATTCATTATGTTACACATAAACTAAAAAAATGTTTCGCCCATCATTGAATACATCCAAAAACAGTAAGATGCACAGACTCTTAATACTGTCATAAATGATTATAACCATAAGTAACGACAGAAAATTATTTTTAGGAAATACTGTCGATGAGAATCGTAAACCATCAAACAGAGTACTTAAATTTAAAAAATCGTTAATTGCAACAAGCCGTAAATTTAATTCACCTATGAAAAATCTAGATCGTTTAGTAGGAGGAGCAGATGCTCCAAACCAAAGGGAAGAGGTACCGAAACCAGCGGAAGAAACTGCAGAACAAACTGAAGCAGTAGAAGCAGTATTTACTGCGAAAATAGAAGATGGAAAATCCATTCGTACAGCTGGACCATGCTGTATTTGCATGTCGCAAGTGCCAGAATCAACCGGGTATAAATATTATTTTCTTCCATTTTTTAAGAAAAGACAAATTTTCTTTTTTGAAAAAGCAATTTCAATAACTAATTAAAATATTTGAAGCATTATTTTGTAAATACAGAGATCAGAAGGTGGATGAAATGATTGATTATGTGCATCATAATTTACAAGAAGTCGGTAAAGCATTGGTCAGCTTAGGCGAGAACTTTGAGCACGATTCAAAGGTTGAGCCCTGTACGCAAGTAGAATCATCATGAAATTGGGAAAACGAGGGTACAATAAATAAAATCGCTTTATATATAGAATTGAATATACAAATAAATAAAAATGAACGAATGAGACTGTCGTTTAAAACTCCCAATTTCGTAAAACAAATAAATTCGTAATTCTTTTATAAGGAAAATGTAGTTCTATTTAAAGTATAAGTAGGTATAAGGTAATACATGCAAATTGAATTTATTTTTATAAAAGTTGATGATCGCTGACATATTTGGTCGAATACAACAATGGATTAGGTTGATTCAAAACAAGTTAAACATTTGTAAGAACGAGATCGAAGCATTGCGTAAAGAACTGACGGCACGAACTTGTGAAATCGAGAATCTAAGGAAATTGCTGGCAGAATGCCAAGAACGAGAGGTAAGTTTTCCAATAATCTTTATTTCCATTATTATTATTTTTATATTGTAATATTATTATAGAAATTAGAGGCAACCACTCAAACGGTTGAAACGTCTAGAGTAACTGAAATTTCGGTACAACCAGAAAATCGATCTGTTATTGAGGAAGCAAGAAAAGAAGAAGTTGCTATGGAACATATAAAAAAGCTAAAAGAACCTGAAGAAAAAGAAAAAGAAAAAGAAAAAGAAAAAGAAAAAGGAAAAGAAAAAGAAAAAGAAAAAGAAAAAGGAAAAGAAAAAGAAAAAGAAGATTCCGAAAGAGTAATAAAAGAAGATTCTGAAAGAGTGATAAAGGAAAAGACTGAAAGAATGATAAAAGAAGACACTGGAAGAATAATAAAAGAGCCCAAAGAGATTGAAATTATTTCTACGGACGCAGCTATTCAATCAACTTTGAAAGATAAAGATACACTGAGGCGAGAAATCGAAGTAAATAAAAAGATTCGTTACTTTTGTCTTTGAGTTTAGATGAAACACACTAGAATGTTTTAATATAATTTCTATTTGACTGAACAGCTTGAAGCTGAGATAGCAAGACTTCGTAAGGAAAATGAACGTATAATAAAAGAACGTGCCGAATATGAGAATGCGATACAACGAGCATTATTACGAGGTGTTTCTTCTTTAAATGTCGAAGCATTGAGAGTTTTGCGTTGTCCGCCAATTCCATGTTGTACTCCCTGTGCACCTTGTCCTGCTTTTGCTATGTAAGATTTTAAATTTCGTATTTTATAATTAAATGAATATTCAAAACTGAAGGATACAAAGAGAGAAATTAATTTTAAAGATGTTAATGTTAAAAAAGAGATTTATATTATATTGTATTGATAGTCTGTATGCTATGCGTTTATGATCCTTTCACTTCAAAACAAAAAAGAAAGAGCATTTATCGATCTATATCTAAACAAGGTCAATCTTGACTCATTAAAGTTTCACTTTCAGGGAACCGATTGTGCCTTGTAAAAAGGACAATGCATCGGCTGGTCTCACTAAAAGTTGCGTCACTCAACGTACTGGCAATAGTGGAAGAAATACTGTTCGCGAACAAGGTTCTTATACTGTAAAAAAACGACCTTGTGCCAGTCCTTGCTGTTCTGCTGGAAAAAACCGGAAACCCGCGTCGAACAGTAGTATGCTTTTTCTTCTTCATCAAGGAGACATGGAAAATATTTGTACCTCAAATAACATGCCAATGTCTCAAGTTTGCGGATCACCGATTATGAAAAAGATTGAAATACCACCATGTCCCAGATTTATATAATAAAATTCATGTCTTCATTATTGAGATATAAATATTGAAGTTAATTATTTCATTTCAATAGTATTAACCGTGAAACGTGATTTATATCAAACACATGTTTCTTTTTTTAGATATGACGTGATAATACGAATAAAAATTTCATGAAGTGAACTTGATGTTATTGTATAAAATGCAACGCATTTAAAAATCATAAATATTCTTCATATAAAAATAGAAATATACCTCTTCGCTATAGAAATTCTGAACTTTTTAATTAAAATACAATCAAACGAATCGTTTAAATTTAAAGTTATTGTAGTGTCTTTCGTTTTATGATGTGAAAGTAATAAAGAAACGTGGCATTGAAAGTATAAATATAACTTTATATAACATCGTCAGAAAAATATTATAAATATTAAATATCCATTCTCATAAATAACATTAAGATATTTCTTTCATTATATAATGTAAAATAGAATTGGAGGACATATCAAAGGTACCGTGAAATTCTGTTGGACCTTATACCTTTGATATATAGTATTTTACACATTTCATAGAAGTTTCAACGAATGCGTAATGAAATTATAATATTCACAAACAGTATTTGGAAAAATAAAAACAATCTGTTTCACCAATCACTGAATCTGATCTATTGAGATACCGATTTTTGAAATTTAAACGATACGACAACGGACAATGTCATGTCTAAAATAAAGTATTAAAAATTATAAAATATGTAATGCTCTACACATTTTAAGTACTAACCGTTATTATATGTATCATCGAATATAATTTCCCATGATTTAGATACGAACTTTGTATGATCATCTAAAGCAATTAATTTGATTAGCTGAAACTATATGTATAAAACAATAACATAAATATACATTTGTGTCGAAACATTTCGATATTATGCATTAATCCTTTGCGGACGATTGACGCATATGTGTTCAAACGTAAATCATAAATGTAGCATCTATGCGTTCAGTGAAAACAATCGATAGAGCCGAAACACACATATTATGCGTTTCGCGAAACAACAGAGTCGAAATTGAACACATATTAAACAAATATGGTCTGTGTTTATAATATTGATTGTTTAAGAAAATCAATAAGATGGCAAAAAGAAAATATTTCTTTTGTTATATATTAGATATTAGATTTATCTTTATATAATACATACGTTATTTATCAACAAATTAAAGATAAAAAAGAAAAAATTTCGCAAATTTCATCTTCCATTGGAAAAAGAAGTGCTATAAAAACGCCCACAAGGTAAACTAAATTGGACAGTTGTTATTTACAGTTATATTATTAAATATAATTAGATATTAATAATTTAAATATCTAACAAAAAGTATTAGTAAATATATTTTATAATTCTTTCATAGATATGTCTAAAATTTGGCATCTAGAAGTGTTATAAACAATATCATGTGCAATTAAACTGTAATTTCAGACGACTGTCTTTGCAGCGACTCGATTCTGCAGAACGTTCGGCTTCAAACCATTCCGCCCGCAAAGAATTAATATACAATTTATTAAACAAATTTGATAATCTTTTCTATTCTTTACATTCTTTTACATTCGTTTTTCGACACACATTATATGGCTGAAAAATTGTGCGTCGAAATTTCTTTCGTTTTCCATAAAAGGAGACTGCACACGCAAGTATCAGTTGTACAAGAAAAGTTTCTAAATAACAAAAAGAAATAACGATGACAGTTTCGAGTTGTAAAACGTATGGCTGTTAACGTTTTACAAGCCGGAAACGATAACGGAATCGAAGTAGTTTATCATTTGTTGTGAGCATTTCATTTTCAAAATATAATAGAGCTTATCGGTATTTCTCTATCGGCATAACGGGCACTTTTCAGTCAGAATGTGTTAGTATAGAATCTAAAATATGTATGTATTGTCACGAGTCACGAGGCCATTGGTTGAAAGTGTCCTGGCAATCGTTGAAGTCATGCCGATCGAGAAATCCATCCGAGTTTCTTAAGTTTATTTTTATAAACGTAGTTATTTCTGAATATTATTTGTCCATTCCCCGAATACATTACGATAAAATATTTGTAATGTATAACAATAACCAAAACGAATAATTACAGCTGGTCCAGCAGCGTGGTAATGTTATTAATATATTTTTGAAAGTGTCGATTTTCCCTAACGAAGATAAACGCTGTCATTTTGCGAAACGATCCGTAAGTTCTTTTTTTTTTTTTTTTTTTTTAAATAGTAGAAGTGTTGCAACAGTTTGTAGAACTTACGCAAAGTTTTCGTATGTAACTATCATATTGTCTCTGTGTCATTTGATCAGCAGTTTAAGAGCGCTTTGTTCAAAGACGTCTTAGACAACATCATCCAACCTTGTTAGTCGTTTTTTTGCGATAGTCGACAGGACTATTCTGATTGTACGACGAAATCCTTAAAATCAAGTATCTTTTTTTTTTATACTATCGGCGTGTACGAAATGATATTTCCTTTAAAAAAAAAAAAGTAAAGTAAATGTTAACGAAGAAACACGCCGTCGAATTAACAATTTTTTTTTTTTGTTTTTTGGACGCTTTCTGTAGTGAGGTAGCAATATGACAAAAACGTTTAAACAAGAATGGGCCATTAATTGGTTCCTTGGCCAATAACGCTTCGACGATCCGACGAAAGAAATTTACTTGTTGTGGACTAAATTGAGGAATTCTTCACGAGTCTTTGGATCATCTCGGAACACACCAAGCATTGTTGACGTAACCGTTTTACTATTTATTTTTTGCACTCCTCTCATCACCATGCACATGTGTCTGTAACATAATAATTTTTCTATTATTCTGTGGGTATTGCTACGTTGAATAATTAATCAAGCCTCACCGTTAGAATCAAGAGAGCAATTAATTCACTGCGTATATGTTAAACAAAGCTTAGGATCTAGCTACGAGATTAGATAACAAGGATACTGTTATCTAATGACCAAGAAATAAAAATTATTATAATTAAAATACATTGTAACGCGTATATTAATGTGCATACAATCAAACAAAAATTACGTTCAAATACTCGCTGTTTTAAAAAAGACCCTAGTACCAAGGACGATAGTTAATCTCTTCAACAATCCCCTATTTTTATAAGCTCTCAATGTATCGTTTAGTCTACAAACAGTTTTTTAATTACAAAATGAAATCCTTTCTTTCTCTTTACCGAACCTGTTTTTTTTTTCATTACGTGATACTTGGATAATTTATTTGCAGCTAATGACTATGTATATATATATAGACTACGGTATTTGAATTGTTGAACACAATTTGATATCGATGACTGTTAATGATTTGTTGACTTGTTATTTAATGCTGCAAGTATGCACATATTGTCCACAAGGATTCGTTCGCAGATTGTAATTGTTAAATATATTCACACATAAACGAATTAGATATCTTTATACATAAAATTAGATATCTTTAATCTGAAGATTGAAACGGTTTCTATCGAGTGATAGCACCTTGTTAGAACAAGGTCAGATTCTTACGTACGATTAATCCTTGCGAAAACTATTGCTCAAGATCCAAGTGCATTGGAACGAAACCGAGGGAAATGTAAGACTATATGATGGAATGATATACCTTCCCGACCTATCTTGTACATTTTCTTTGTATCGTTAAATTACAAGGGTTATTGTAAGAATATTGGATGAATTTTCTTTTTGTTGAATGTACGTACACTCCTTCGACGACCACAGCCACTCCCGCTGGTTGTACCGCTTTCGTCACCGCTATTGCAATTTGTTTGGTAAGACGTTCTTGAACCTGAAGGCGTCGACTGAAAATCTCTACGATTCTAAAAGGTGTCAGAATAAGAAAACGAGAGTGAGTATATTTGGAGTATTAGAAAAATGTGAAACGCGCCGTGAGAAACGAAAAGAATGAACGTTTCCGCCGCGACCGTGACTCGGATGTCGGAAAATCGTATCCGTTTGAAGGATAATGTTAAGTTCATAACATTTAAAACTGACAAGCGGACGTCAATTGAATCTAGCAATGGGTGAAAGTGGCCGGCGTGCCAACGATCGGCCCTCGTCGTTCTTTTCTTTCCGCTTTAATATGCCTTCAATCAAGGCCGATAACTACTGTTGACTATTACCGCCAATGCAATTTGTTATCTCGAAATTGTAAAGCAATTCATATCATGGTATTGCTTCACGATCAGGCCTAATCAATTTTTTTGTTTCAGCGAGTTTTCTTTTCACAAAAGCTACGTACATATCTAACTACAATAAGAAAACATTCTATGTCCGATAACAACTTTGAATTTTAATTACTCTTATCTATTATTCGATTGATCCATAAAAATATACAGTCGGCTGATCTACGGGAGAAATAATCAACGTTCAATAATTTTTATATCAATCGGATCACGTCGTAACCATGACCACTTAGCTTCGTGGGAGGTACGTTTTAATCGCGTGGAAAATAAATCCGCGCTATTCAAGATATGGTTATTACGCAGGGATAAAACGACGCGCGATGATGACAGTCCAATCAGAGCGATCTAATTGATCGCTGGTGCAAATAATCTACCGTCAAATAATCGCCATTTTCACGGGACGTGAAATATTACCTGTCTTGATCTGAACGAACAATTCAACCAGTTTGTTTTATGGGATTTATTGCACCGACGACTCATGTCAATTGAATTTTTCGATATACGTTGCCTTCTAATTAAAAAAAAATTCCTCGTTACCTAGCTAACTTGCTCAGGCCGAGGACCTTCTTGCAGGGGAGATAGCCGATCGAGACTTTTCCGTAGAACGGCACCAAGTGATGTTCACACATGGAGAACATTTCGATATCCTTCACTACAACCATTTCATCGTGATCTTCGTCAAATATCGCGTCGTTTATAATATCTGAAAAATAAAAAAGTACATTATGCACACGTTCGTGAATATTGCATTAAAATTAAAAAAAAAAATATGATTAGTCTCTCGTAACACTCGAGTCAAGTAATTGATTCTGTTGCTTGATGGTTGAGTATTAATGAGAATTATAATACGATATAATCACAGATTCAAAGATTTAGCTCTAACGTGTATAAACTTTGTCAAAGCCAACGCAATCATCATTTCGAAAATTTTGAAGAGTACAGTTTCAAAGAAAGACTTCCTTTCAAAAACTTCCTTCTGACTTATCGTATCCTTTCTCTATGATCTTCATACATACTATAAATAAGGAAGCAAGAATTACAAAGATATATTTTACTGGAAAAATGTTGCGCAGATATTTCCAGAGGCAGTTCTCGTTTATCGAGATCGCACGATCGTTGCACAATTTCAGCGACTTGTTCGTGTTCGAGCAAAAAACAACCAACCTTGTACAAAGATGGGAAAATGTTCCTCGTTTAAATTGTTCTACGAGAGTACATCTTGCACGTGGGTTAAGGTCCTCACGATTCTAGCTGTGATTTACTCGATATTGACCTACTTACTACATCGTCCACGATGGTAGTGGTGTGTACGTATGAATCGGTGGTTGCTAGGTGTCAGTGGGTAGGTAATGGAGGGTGCTCTCCACGGTTTCCACGGCAACCTTAACAAGAAACACCTTCACAATGACCGGCAATGATGAAACGAATTCGCGTCCCGGTTAACCAAGTGTATTTTTCCATGTGTAACAAGATGCTCCAGCCGGGATGTGAATAAATGATCTTTCAAAGCCTCGAAAGCCTTTTTAGCGCGACGAGAAATGGTAAAAATAAATTCTAAACGCTTTGACGCGTGGAAATTTATTTCAACGTATGCTTTTACGCGCACACCTACGTACATCTCGACGATGGACTAGACTCGAGCAATTTCCTCTCTTCTGTATGTATTACCTTTGAAGCAGACGCTGAAAGCGTACAGTTTAATTTTTCGACTCGGCGATCTAACACGATCGGCCTTCGATCCGGATTAATGCTATTCGACTGAAAGTAAGAATACTGACTGAATTCATTAATCCAACAATCAGATATATATATATATATATATCTTTTATTGGTAATGTTTATCCACGGAAATAGTAGAATCGACGTGGAAGGAAAGAAAAAGAGAAAGTGCAAATCGCAAACATATGGCACGGAAAGCTAGACCACGAGCTATATCGATTTTGACATTGCATCCATAGAACAATGAGCAACAGTTTTGCACAGTATATTAAATGTTAACTACAACGATAATTAACGATCAATGTTAGATGTTAGAATGCTCGATTCAATGTTAATTTTATAACAGGATTTTAATGGCCATAAGCTCGAGACGATTTCTGACCCCGATTCTAGAATTCTCTAATGTTTCTGTAATGATCTCTGAAATCTTCATTAAAAAAAAGACAGAGAACTGATGCTTTCACAGAAAACAAATATTACATCTAGATGCATTCCCAGCAGGTATTCGGGGCAGGAAGCTTATCGGTAAGAATGAAAGGCAAAGAGAACTTGTCAGAGGAGAACAATTGGCGTAGGGGTAGTGGAAGGGTGAGTAGAAAAGAAAAAGAGAGAGAGAGAGAGAGAGAGAGAGAGAGAGTATGAGTCGAGCTTTCGTACGAAAGTGCTCCGGACTCGTTTCAGATTCACTGGAGCGAATAGAACTGCCGTTAACCGAGCTTATTTCAAGGGTAGTTCCACTCTAGCTGGATGGAGGATTAAGTCGAAGTGAATTAAAGTCTCACCACCACCTGTAGCTACTGTTCCACCTACATCAAAGTCGTACAAGATCCGGCTTTTTATCCAGATCCATTTAATACAAGCAAGGTAGTAAACTGTCACACGTATTTAATCAGTTAAATCAATTCGATAGATTCTCCGTGATTGAGAAATTGTTTATTAATAATTAAGATTGGAACATAAATTTTTTTTATAAATCATTATAAATCGAGACTGTAATCGACGCCGAGGAAATAAACTTCAGAGGGTTTAGATAAATTAAAACATAGCGATAATTCTATTTTATTTAGCTGTCCGTGGAATCACAATTAACAGTAAAACTTCCACTCGGTGGAATATGACAAATGGAAGGAAAAGATAAAATCCTTCTCGAGTTGCTGTGCGTCCCTGAGCCCCATTTATATCATGAGCTTTACGCTCTCTTTTTTTTCGAATCGTACTTAAGTCTTTTTCTCTTTTCCCCTGTGACAGATCTCAAGTAACTTGAAGGATGAAAGAAAGAAATGGACGGCACTTTCCTCGAGTGGGCATATTCATCTGTTTTATCTGTTCTATCGATCTTGTCCCTTGAGAGATTCATAATTAAATGCCTTATGTATTATTTTTGATTAAATAGATTAATTCTTTTGATTTACGATTAATTCTTAACTTTTAATTTCAATCGTGTGATGTGTTTTTATTCTTAAGTATTTAAGTACTTTTTAGCTCAATTTATTCCGTTTTATACATTTGTTATAAATAAAAATATAAGACGACTTACCATCGATGGATTGATCGTAACCCTTCGTGAAAAACAGCATGGCTTTCGCAGCACGTTCCGGAGTTTTTAAAAGGCCCGGTCGATCGGGATCCTCGCCAAGTGAGCTCAAAAGTAGTCTGTAACTTCGTGACATTTCCGGAAGTAAAGCTTCGCGTGTAGGTGGCCTGTGGTCTAGCTCCAAATCGTGATGAAACATGCACTTTTCATGCCCTGGAAAAAAGATAAACAAAGATTTTAGAGTATCCTTAAGTCACGGTTTCAAATTCACCGAGCTTTATTAACATTTTAAAATTTAAATTTATCCCAGTGTTTATCACAGTATTTACATCTAATATCACGAATGTATATAATTCATCATTTTTAGCTAGATCTCGTTCCTGATGTTTACAAAATCTGTCTTGATCTCTCGATTTGAACCGAAGTAAAGTACGTGTGTAAAATATCGTTGTTATCACTACGAATGACCCAAGATACGTGCACGACAAGATTCATAATTTGCAAAAAGTCAATAATATTTTCCTGTTTCGCGAGAAGCTTACGAGTATCTGCTATTTATAATATCTACTGTCAGCAAATTTTTGACTAATAAAAAGATTTTCGTGACGTGTCTTTCATCTCTCGATTATCCACCGAACGTATGTACAAAAGAATTTTTAGAGACCTCGACCGTGTCACAGGAAGAACTGTAAGAGGAATTAACGACGTAAAAACGAAACGTAACGTCAACTTCAATTATTGAACTTATTACGAATTCCTTGTGTCACTTCTTTTTTTTTCTTTTCTTTTTTCCCTTCCCTCAAGAACAAAAAAAAAAAAAAACGATTGCATATTCACAAACGTTAAGCGTTCCCATTCGCAATTAGCATAACGCTGTAATTAACGGTAGCAGATGCAGATCGATCGATGGATCGATCGTTTACGGCGGAGGTCTCGTGCTGCCATTCGAGCGATGCATGCATATAATATTCCAATCTCGTGATGCGTTTCACAATGAAGTTCGCCAGTGACGACCGCCTCCGTCTTGCACGCGTTTGCCGAACTTGTTGCATAACGATTAACGACGAGAAGACGAGATTTCTATCGATAGAAATAATTTATCACTTGTATGACGCTCTATTTGCGAGCAATCTGGAGCGTATTAAAGCGAAACAACTTCCCAGGACTTCTCTCGGTGCAGATTTATTCGTAGAAGCACGGAAGGCAGGATTTAACGTTGGAACTGGCGTATTCACGACGAGAAACTAAGTTAAACCATCCTCTTGCTATAATGAACGGTATCGTATTATTTAACCGAGTAACGACGTTACGCCGATATACTGAATCAATCGTTTTCCACAGTCAATATTTCGCATGCATATTGCACGCATTGTTGAAAATTAGATAGTCAAGTTTGATTATTAGCGTTTGTATTTAATAATACAGTAATTATAGTTAATAACTGTATTTAGTGAATTTAGTGATAAAATTTTTTACATATTTCAGAACTTTCGTTTAAAGACAGGAAAGTTTTGATAAGAAGGAGATTGTTGCGAAACATTATGTTGTAATAGATGCGCATTTGTTAAGACATACGACAACTCAGTTATCACGATATATTATTAATTATATATTATTAATATATATTATATATTATTATTATATATTATATATTATTATATTATATATTATTAACAATAATCATCTCAAGATTTGCATTCATACAAAAGTCGCAAGCGAAGAAAATGCAAGTCGCGTTTATATCAATTCACGTTTATCTATCGCAATCGAAAATACTACGTGGTAAGTACGTGTGTCAAAGAAGTTGAGAATTGGATGATACGATCAATTGAAGATGCATGGAATTTTTTCATCTGTTTTCACACCCGAAAATGAATTTTCATCAGAAAACTGATAGTCACGTTTCCAGGAATCGTACGTATATTCGTAACGTTACAGTTACGTTTCATCATAACTGTACCTCAACAGTATCCAGGATTTTTATCATCTTAAGATCAGTAGGTTACGATTGACCCGAAAACGAAAACTATAGCTGGAGCGTGCACTCAAAACTTCTTTCACGTGCCGCCGGTCGTTTCATCAATGATAGCAACATGTTGTCCGAAATAAAATTAAAAGTCGGTCACGTAGCCAGATTCGGGCTAAAAACAATAAAATAGTAATGGATAAAAATAGTAGACGTAACAACGAATGTTTCATCGTGATCCTTGGTACGCGAATTATACCGTGACGTATCTTTTTTCCTTTATCTCTATCTTTATTTTCTTTTACAACATGATTTCAACTGCGATTTCATAGAATTTGTTACGTTTGTGCAATCGATTAGGCGATGGATTTAATGGAGAGAAATACTGCAACCTTAAGAAAATTGAAATAATTCTTCTTCGGATTTACAGACGACGGAGTGGATAAAAGAGTTAATGACGATCGTTATTAAGGAAAAATTTAATGGATGGAAAGAATTTAAAGAGAACTCTGTTTCACACAATAATAATGTAATTTTCAAGAAACATCGATATTACAACACTTAAATCAGATTGGATATAGAATTATTCCATTCCATCCATTATACAAAATGCATGTATTGCCTTTCATCTAATGGTCTTCATTATTTGATAATAATATTCGATATTGTATCGTATTATTATTACGTTTATTTAGTTCAAAAATTCAAATGAATTACTTAAAAATAAATGATACTCGTTTGTGGCATTCCATCAGCTCGTTATTTGTTATTAATCTAGGAATCTACCTCGTGATTTGTGAAATGCCTAATCGGAGAATTGTGAAAATCATTCGTGAAAACAATACCTGGCGTGGTGGAGGTACGCGGAGTCCTGGGCGTCCCCGGCACGTCTAAATTGCACTCCTCGACGCTCTCCGACCAAGAAACAGTCCTCAGTGGTCCAGGCTTTTTTATCATCATCTTGTGATCCTCTTCGTTGTCGTATATATTCAGGTCCTGAATTTTCGCGCATTGACTGGAAACCCCGTTCATGACTGCGCCTCTTGACTACACGGCCTCTTCTCTAAATTTGAGGGAGTCGAAGAACACAGACGCTCTATTAAAATTGATTCAAAGTGTTTCATAAACGAATACGGCACACGGCAAATGAGAAATAAAGAGAGAATCGAAGTGACTGACGGTAAAGTGACGTACCGAGTTTGAAACAATAATTGCATTACAGTGTTATTTACCAATACGTATGTACAACCGAACAATAGCGGTTTATATTCGTCGAATCGTGATTAAAAAAAAGGAATCTGTAGCATTTTTAATTTTGTTAACGTTAATAGTTGATATTGTATGCTTCGTTAACTGGCCATCGTTATCCCTAATAGTTCTTGAAACTAGTTTCGTGGTATTATGCGTACAAAATAAATAAAATAAACGTGTTAGATATCTTGATAATTAACAAAGTACGAACAAGCTATGATACGTGACTAGTTAGCAAAGCATTACTGTTTATGAGATATCTTATTATACGGGTAATTCAAGTGTGACGATGAATTAGTATTACCGCTTTCTATGACAGGAAAAATTTAGCCGGCGAGAAAGTACTGATCGATCGTGTCGTTTGACAAGAGGATCTGTTTTTTTTACGAATTATAGAGTCACGTTGATGATCATTGCCAGTTTGTTCCTGATGCTTCTACCTTCTAGACAGTTTGAATCTGAATTTCGAAACAGTTTGAAACTTTCCAATGTTGTAAAGATTCGTATCATATCGTACGTGATACATTTTATACTCGAAATTTTTTTAAATCTCGATGACTTTTCGAATCTTGTGTCTTTAAAACTCGGGTCTTTGAAATTTCGACAAAAGGTTGAAAAACTTGAAATTCACGACAGATAGTGTCTCTTATGAAAATGTGTCTTATATAAAAACGTAAGATGAAGTGTAACACAAGAGAAAATAGTTGAACACATATAAGGTTCGAAGTGTTTTGAAGCACATTGCTACCTTTTTTACTACGCGAATTCACGAACAATACGCGTGTATTTATGTACTATATGTACGTACATATAGCGTTCGGCAAGTCTCGGCGAATCAGATTTGAGCGTCAAACGATGAAACTTACTCGCAGTCAGATTGAATCTGTTGATTAACGTGCACCCCTCGGGAAGTTTCGTCGAGCACCGGTACAATAGATGTGAAACGTCGTCAAAATTGTTCAACGTTTCTGTTTCTTTCACTTATCCTTCCTTTGCTTTTTGGAAACTAAACGTTTCGTTGTTCGTGAAAGATCAAACGATCGCGATGAGATTTTATTCCTCGAAGAGAGAATACGAACGAAAACGGAGGAGAAAACGAAAGAACGGTACTGATTCGAGATACGGGAGAAGAGAGAAGTAACAAAATAAAAAGGAGAGCGGTCAACGAGTCTGAAAGGAAAGAGAAACGACCGTGAAGTCGCTCAGTCGAATGACGCAGTGTGACTGAACCGACAGAACCGTGGAGAGTGCGAATGTTCCCTGTGGTTCTTCCCTCTCTATCACTCTTCCTCTGTCTTTGTTCCGATCTGATCGCACCGTGTCTTTGCCTCTTTCTCTCTCTTTTTCCTCCGATGATCGCTTTTCCTTTTTTTTTTTTTTTCTTTTATCTAGCTAAACTATTAAGCCGTGTTAAAACACTACTCAATCCTCAAAAAGCAAGACGGGCAAAATTTCGCGTCCGCGTTCAGTACATATCGGGAGAATGCGAGTGCACGGTGAGAGTAACATAGAAGTGAGAATACCTCCCTCCAAGCGAACGAGATCCTCCCGCTGCAGTGTTTGAGAGGGAAATACCCAACTTTGCCTGGACCATGCACCGCGAGATGCACAGTCTCAAGCGACAAGTAGCGCCTCAACTGGCGGAAAGTATCGATATCTGCAACTTGCGAGATCGACATGATACATTTATGATTTTATGATTTTAGCCTGCAAAAAAATATGGCGAGAATTATCATTTCTAAATGCAATTAAGATTTTTAATAAAATATACTAAATGGAAGTAATATGGCAATAAATAAAATGGTTGAAGAAGTAATTTAAATTTATACCTTTTAACTCTATCAAAGAAGATAATTCAATTCAAAAACATCTTCGTCTCGAACCACTTTCTGGCCATCAATGTGAATTTGATATTTCTTTCTTCCTTTGGTCTTTAACAATTACAGATTAATTTTTTAATAATTGCTATTCGAGTAAAAAAGATTCGATACTGTAAGAATGTCAATTTAGAAAAAACTTCTGCAATCCAAGATTTAAAATGCTTTTATAAAGCGTACGTAATCCTGGGTGCGGCTACATTAATGGACTTCTTAACTCCAGAATAACCAGCTTCTATAATGGAAATAAAAGCAGATACATATATTTCAATCTTAATAAAAATCAACGTTAATTTGCATGTTCTTAGTCATTGCAAATACTTAATTTATGATTGTATTATCGATATATTATCGTATTCATCTAATATCCGCGTAATACTTTTTAATACTTTATTATATTATATCTAATACTTAAGAAAAAATATTTTATTATAAAATTATAATAAAAACATCATAATGACATATATTTTCTCTTTTACGTTGTATAATTTATTAGAAGATTTAAAGTGAAAAAAAGTTGACTCGTGTAATTGAACTTTTTCAGGTAATTTTGCATATCATGCAAAACAAATGTATATGTATACTACATGATTCAGAGATTGATTACAGGGAAAATGAACCGGTAGGAAAGCACAGAAAGTCCATCCTATGTGGGTTTTTAGAATGCAAGTCAGAATCTACGTCATCGTAATTTCCAGGAGACCGGTTCCCAGAGTTTACCTTTTTCCTTCATTTTTCTTAAGATCGTGCAAACGTGTTTAATACGCGCAACCTTTTGTAATACAAGTTCAACGCAAACATCAATTTTATGATAATATATACTCAATTTTTATTTTTTGTGCATTTCATTCTTTTTCAAGCATTTCAAAAAAGTTAAGATTCGAAGAAATCTGTACACCTGTATTTTTAGCTATCGAGATACTAACTACCTAAAACACTGTAGAATGTAATATAATTGTTAGGAAAACACGTGAATTATAGATACCATAGATATATATGATCGTGCATTTTCGGATGGAGCATGACGACCTTGAAAGTAGCCTCACAACACAAGCTCGATATATTATAAGTAATTGTTGTTAATGGTAATTAGTAGCGACAGTGATAAAAGCGATGATAGTGGCATGCAACTGGGTATTCCCTGTTTCAGTAATTAAGTTTCAACGTCGATGAGGTTATCATGATATTCCTGCTAGACTATTAGACTGCGAGAGGACTTGAAGTTGGAATCAATGCAGTTACTGTCCATTTATTACAGTTTCTAATAATATATTAAAATCCTTTATTTAACTAACAAATTATTTATCATTTTTTATTTATTGCTTCTTGCTCATTATCCATGTATATATCGAATGTATAATATTTTATAGAACTTTTGAAATGAAGAAATATGATGAAAATAAATTATGATTAATAAGCTAGCCAATTAAAAATTTTGCAATCCTGAATGAATAGAAGCGCAGTTAGTTCATATTATTTTTTTCTATGACAGCGTATTTATCGAGGTGTACAAAAGCGCACAAAGCTACGTTTCTCGTCCGTATTCATAGTTGCACTACTGAAACTCGTCTGAGTTCAACTGACCTTCACTACTTGCAATCAATACAAAGCTGCTGTTGGTACATCGCGAAGTATTTGATATTTTGCTAAACATGAACCAACGAACCAATAAAATTTCATTTTTCAACAAGAATCTAGTTGAAATCCACGATGAAGGGAAACGCATATTCTTGACTTCTCCATTATGCGGACTTTATTAACGTTTATCTTAACGAGTATGGAAGTTTTTTATGCTAATTTAGCTGTTACGTTGGAGGAAAAAAAACTGAAGGAAAAGCGATTGTAAAAAAATCAGAGTATATCGGCAGATAAGAATTCGAGGACATTCTCATTTAATAACAGCAACGAATCAATGCCAAAGCAATATATAATGATAGGCGGATGAGGAATAGATCTACCTCGAATCATTTGAAGCGTATAGTTAAGAAAGCGAGAGTTCACCAGCAAAAATATTGTCACCGTGTCTCAATTTACTTCCGTGTACAGCACGAATACATAATTAAAACATCCCTCTTCTAATAATCATTCGAATTATTTAAAAGTTAATCTCAAATCCCTAAAATTTTATATATGATAATTCGATAAAATAAGATTTCATAGATGATAATTTTTAAATAGACGATAAATAGTTAAGATTTATATTTTATGGTATCATGAACTAGAAATTCTATATCCAAGGTCTTTGCTCTACCCTCTAGACTTTTACGATTTAAAGTGTACAGATACTTGATATGATTTTCTAATATCGTTATTTAATATGATTGGCAAATATAAATCTGTCGTGATACGATACGGAGCTGCATACTGAAAAGAAATGCAACGAATATGAGAAGATATTATTCCTCGGGAATGTTATATTATATTCGTTCTAGTCTAATAAATGAAGAAATCACGATGAAATTAAAAAGTCGTGAAAAAATTCTAACTAACATATCTGATTGCTATTAGTTATAGTTTATTATTAGAGTATTAAATAAAAAAGAGTCAAAAAAATTAATAAAATTTTGAAGATCAATAATATAAAATATAAAAATTACGAATTTGACATCAAACTTATTACTTTTGCAATTCATTTTAGAATGATCTTTATGTTTCCCTTCATGGAAATTGTACAGATTTTATATTCTTTAAATTTTTATTTTATTTACATATATGAATAAGTGAATAATGAAGTTTTGAGAAATAATAAGGAAAAACGCGACAGTTAAATTCATTTACTAACGTCACTCGAATATCAAATTTATATATTTTTAATGAGAATGAAAAATCTTTGTTAAACTGATCACTTTTTCACCTCTTGTCAATTTAGTAGAATTACGGTAGAAAACAGGCGTGCATTTCACTTCAAAACTAACAATAGAGAAAGTTGTAATAAAGATATTTTCATTTATATTTATAGTATAAATGATTAATATCTATGTCATTTCATACAGAATAAATAAGTAATAAATAAATAATAAATAATAAAGTAATAAATAATAAATAATAAATAATAAAGTAATAAATGTTATTATAGAAATCGCTCGAGTATAATGAAAAAACAATAAATTGTGATTATTAAATAAAAATATTATTTTCTATATCAATATTAATTTCATTACTAAGAACTAACATTTGTTATTACTACAAAATAAAGATAATTTTTTAACATCCAGTTATATAAATCAATGATATGTGTTCATTTAGTAAATTAAAACAATAATTAAAATTTTATGTAATGCTTAATAAATATTTAATGAACAAATATATAACACTGAAGTTACATAAACCAATTGCATTGAAGTATCAATTCTATTTAAAAAATGATTAATTTAAAGTGGAATTTTGCTATTGGTATAATGCTCGCAACAAATTATTTAAACAAAATTAATTTTTATTTTGTAATAAAATAGTCTGATTTAAATGCAATTATTTAATTGTACTGAAAAGCAGTTTTATTGAAAGGCAATATAAATAATTAACATGTATTAAAATATATGAAGCAATATAAAGTAGCATTAACATTATCTTATTCAATTATAAATATAGAGAGTAATATAATGTGCGTTAATTGGGCACATATAGTTTCAATAGTTTTAATAAATATATTTTCTTTGTATATTATTCATAATATAGTTAGTAATATGATTGTAGAAAATATAAACGGATTCTACTAATCACATACTATTGTTGTTATTAAAAGAAATGCATACTTAATTTTTATAAACAATTAAAAATTTCAAAATTAACATTTTTTTGTCCCAAAAAAATTTTAATGTACCAAAGCACATTTAAAATAAATTTGTTTACTTGTTATTTACTATTTAAAATTACTTTAAAAATATTTCAAGATACAGAATTCATGAGAATACATATTCACGCTACATATTGTTGATACATATGTTGTATAATGAGAACATTAATTTTTATAGTTAACCACATATTAGTGTAAGATTCAATAACTTTATCAAATCAAACTTTTGTTGTGCAAACCTTGCACCACAATCACATGATATAGATATTTCAATTAAATACTTCCCATATATTGTACTTGTATATATACTTTCTTTTACTGTTTTATTACATATGTATATTTCAGTTAAATACTGCTCATACTTTTGCGAGCTATATTTCAGCAAATGTAGAAAATTTAAATATAAAGAAATAACAATGTTTTACATGAATTCTTGTGGTATTAAATGTTTTATCGATATATATATAATTATATTTTTTAATGGTTCACTAAATGAAATACATTAAATTGAAACACAAAAAACGGTACTTTTTGGAAACTTTTCTTTGCAAACAAAAAAACTTTCATTTTTATACTTCCATCATAAAATAGCAAAGCTGTATTTGTGACCATATGAAAGATTTTATTTTTCAAGAGAAGAAACAACCTCGAATTTAATATCCTTCTTAATCAATTCTTCAATCAATGATGTTTTACTAAATGCAGCACCAGGAGTTAAAACACCACCGCTAAAATAATGCAATAATAATTGTAAAATTATGTAAAAAAGATATATATATTGTATTTTCAAATAAAAAATATATAACGTACGTAACAGGAATTTTATCAGATTCCTTGAGAATTGTTACACCAGAAAGCAGTAACATAGTGCATGTGCTCTTATATCCAGGATCAATTCCACTAACTTTAGTAATCATTACTTTGTTTGGTAAATCTTTATGTTTATCAGCAGGTTCAGCTAATTTTTCAGTCCATCCTTCTGCTTTAAATGTCACAGAGAAATGAACATTATCCAGTGTCTCTGGCTTAGGTCCCTCATGACTTATATATCCACCAGAAAAAAATGTAGGATACTAAACAAGTTTTGTGAAACTTAGATTGTTTTTAAAATATTGAACTGACATGAAAGATATATTTTATAATAAAAAGAAAAAGAAAATACCTTTAATAATAAATTACGACCAAATTCATATTTGGACAATACTCCAAACATTAAACCAAAAATAATAGTTGTCAATACGGAGAAAAATGACCTGTAATTTAAAAATAATTTAAAAAATATTTATTTAGTATAAAATTTTTACTGTAATTTTTCTAGATTAAATATATAAATCTTACTTGAGTGTAAAATAAGTTTGCACTTGAATTGGTCGCTGTTTATATTTATCATATAAAAATCGCTGTGTACGAAGAGCTACGGAGCGATCAGCTCCTGGAAATACCATAGACCATCCTTCCGATACAGAAGATTTGTGAATAATACCTCTAAAATAATTATATAAGATTAGAAATTTTTTAATTACAAGATTAGAAAATGATATAAAAATGTATGCAGTTTTAATTATGTATAATTATATTATATTTATATTATTGTCAACCTTGATTTAAGTTTTGGCAATAATGGAGGTAATCTTTCAGGATATAATTTGGAGCGCAATTCCCGTAATTCATCGGCATGTGCCATACCATACACTGCAGATTCATATGTTCCATAATGAAGGAGAGAACCACTAACTTTCGTAGTTACCCACGTGTTTAAATAAGTTTCAATGGAATTGACTTCACCATTAAATTTTTGTTGTGTAAAAATTGTACCAAGATCACATGGTATGCTATCAAATCCACATGCACTTATGATATAGACACCAGCGTCTTCTGCTGCTTTATTATATTTTAATTGAATACTTTCTATGTACTGTAATTTGAAAATAAAAAAAAAATTATGTAAGAATATTTAATACAAGTAAGAAGTAGAATCATTATACTTCATAATTTTGAAATAGTTTAAGAAATTACCTGTGGTTCACCACTGACGTCAACTTGATGAGTACGGGTAGCAATGCATGCTTTAATTACTGGTTCACCATAAAATCTATACGGGCCACAACAATTAATAAGTACTTTAGCTTGAGCTGTCATTTTTTTTAAAGACTCTTCATCTTTTAAATCAGCAATCAATATGGGTACATCTTCTAAAGAAATAAGTTATATTATTGCAATATAATCATTATTATAAAAGTACTTAATTATTCAAGTTTTAATTTTACCAATATCAGAAACAAATTCTTCAACAACTGCTTCTAAAGCTTGTTTCCTACGTCCAGATACTCCAAATGTTATTTGTTTTTCTTTAGCCAATTGTGCTGCTACTTTTACAGCATATTTTCCAGTATATCCAGTAGCTCCAAATATAATAAAGTCTAATCGTGCCTCTGTCATGATAAGATCTGAAAATAATATATATATAATTATATAATTTTTTTTTGTTAAAATTGTAATTAACTTTTAAGTGTACATATATAAAACTTTTCTTCAAGTTTTCCAAATAAATGCATTATGATGAACACAAATTACAAATTTTTGTGCAATTTTCTATTTCTAAGAATGCAATTACAAACATAGGACTTTGATAGGAAATTGTTTTATGTACCAAATATTATAAAAATACTTTAGATATTTATCGGTAGTCTAATAATTAATATGTAAATTTATTATAATTAATTATAAAATATAAATGAATAATTAAACATATATAATACATATAAATAATTAAAATATATTTTCTTAAATATGCGTAGCGAAATATTAAATAAAAAGGAGACACGCCCTTTAGATTATATACTATTTTGAATATTGTCGCATTTTGATGTCGCCGGAATTCATATTGCCGGCAATTTGACATTAATTACAAATCTTTAAAATTTATTGTTTTTATCAAATTATACAATTTGTACATTTTGTCCACGAAATACGTACCATGTATGATTCCAGCGTGTATTTTTATGGATTATAAGCTTTTTTGCAGCTAACTTTAGCGATGATTTCTCAATGGCGTGCCTTCTTCTATCCGTGTGCTAATAAAATTACGCCTTAGCTCGTACTGTCCATAGTCCATGTCCGTAGTCCATAGTCTATGTTATAATGATACAGGACATAATATTAAATGACTTGCGTTTTTTATATTTAAAATACAAGCTTTTAAACATAAAAAGTTATTTCTAAAATAAAATATTTTGTAAACATATGGATTTCGATTCACTTTCATATCGATGTTTTGTGGATACAATTTTGTATATATATTATATAAACTGATATATATACATTGAATATATAACAGTCAGTCATTTTTTATTAAAAGTGACTTGTACTGTACAAACCTTCAGTCCATGGAACAGTTTCGTTATAATAATTATATTATAGTTATCGACATACAATTTATATCCTTCCAAGAGTTATTTTTGATACAAATTACATGATTATTGATAATTGTATCGAAATTCTCTAAGATTGACCATTATTATTCTATAGTCTAATTTTTACACCTACTAAAAAAATGTAAATATTTTGGACATACAAAATAGATATATTTGGAATGGAAAATGAAAAAAGAAATAATGATATAAATTATTTCTAATGAGAGATGATTGATTTGCTTCTGAGTCTCCATTTTTGTCTGTCCTTTATCATTTATTCTTTAATGCAGGGTGCAAGATTTATCCTTCTATTTCATGCTAATTCTTACTCTGTAAATTGGGATTTTTTGTGTCTAAGCAAATTTGAAAGATATGGGTTTTTCCCAAATGAACTGGCAATAATAATATATACAAACGAGTTATTGTTTAAATTTGTTCTCCTAATCTTAATTTAGAAGGTTTGAAAATACTGAAATGAATTTTTCTGTCTGTGCTTCACCATTTATTCTTTAGTTTAGGGTACAAGGTTTATCCTATTTCATGCTAATTCTTACTCTGTAAATTGGGATTTTTTATGTCTAAGCAAATTTGAAAGACATGGGTTTTTCCCAAATGAATTGGCAATAATAATATATACAAATGACTTATCGTAAATTTGTTCTTCTAATTTTAGTTTCGAAAGTTTGAAAATACTGAAATGAACTTTTCATATTTTTTAAAAACCTCTAACAGTGAAAAATAGTATTGAACACAAAATTTCTCATTTATAGTTTGTTGTGACTGTAAAAACGTTTACAGAGTAAGAAATAATAAATATACATTATTATTAATTGATATAATTTGGAAAATACTTGTAATTACAACATATTATTGTAAATAAAATGAATAATAAAATGTTAACAATCATTATTATATTTGCATTATTTAAATACATATTTAAAGGGATTTCTCTCATTTATACTAATAAATTTGTTAAAAAATAATTCTAGCAAATAGTTAAATGAATTAATTTTCAAAATTCGTACTGGCATGGTACTTATGAATTATGTATGTTACAAGAGTACTTCCAATTATATTTTAGAAAGTAATGAAATGTGTTACTGTAATTGCCCTATTTCAATTATACAATATTAAATTATTCTATTACATCATTTATTTTCCTTAATTTATATTTACAACATATCTTTTGTTTTATTACTCGCAGTCTGTATTCGGCTAGTAATAAATTATAAATAGCTCACTGTTTAGAATATCACTTTGCAATTAAAAACCTAAACTAGCAAATTTCTATTGTGATTTAGTTTCAATGTACTTTGTTTTATGTATGTATATGTAAGACACGGAGCATCGTTAACGTGTACAATTCCACGTTGATCTGGCTAGATATCATCACATGTATATACTATTATTTACACAAATGCACGCTAAAATTATAAATCTTTACTATTAAGAAATTCATCTTACATGAATAAAATAATTTACAAAATAATTTTTCTTTTACTTTATAGCCTAATAAAGGCGTTATTTATGTAATTTCAATGATAGAAAAAAGAAAATAAATTACGCTATTTAGAAAAATATATAGCGTTTATGTAATTTTATGTTGAAAAAAATTAATGAGTACATACAAAAAACTTATGATTTTCACTTTTTAAGAATATAAAATTCGCAAATATTTCTTACGGAAATAGAATGCAATTGCTATCTCTCGTAACGTCTTAATGAAAAAACTGATAAAATATAAGGATTTCACATTTTCCTACCACAATTTAAGATTTAAGATTTTCGAGAAATATTAATATTCTTTTAGAGATATTAATCATTTTCTTTTTAATTACGATGTTATAGTTATATTCAATCACTCTTAACTGAAGCAAAGTAGAGGGAACTAGTCTTTTGTTTATTTTTTCTACACGAAAGCAGAATATTTCATTAACTATTTCATTAACTTCGGAGTTAAATATACATCGAATATAACTATTATCTTATGCTAATATTTACAATATTTCACATTTTTCTTGATAGGATACAAAACTATGGTACTTTAAAAGAATCAACGCAAAAATAGACAATTCTTATCTATCTTTTCAATTGTGAAAGTATAAAGTCTATAAAAGAGAAGAAAGTTAATATATTTTTTTTTCTCTTTTGAGAATGTATTCATCTGTTGATAAATATCATATTTGCAGTTTTGTTCCTAATTTTACAATAAATACATGCGCATTATGTCAGTGTAGCTCATACACACTGCATATCACAAAAAAGTATTATTCTACATATTTCTTTTGATGTAAAATTTTTTTGAATTTTTAGTTAATAGAAAATTTATATAATGTTGATTAATTTGTACAATTTTACAAATATCAATTGTATGAAATAAAATATCAGTACTGTTGGGGGCTCCAACCACTCAGCGATACGTTATGCTATTGTACGTAATATTTAGAATACGTCTTTCTATATAAGCTTGTATTAGGTCTGTCGGAGAGATAATCAGATTCGAATTTCTATCGGAAAATTTCTTTTTAGCTCCCAATAGTACTTTAATATCTATTGCAGTGCAACAAAATATTAATTAATGAAAGATTAATTATTAAACTATAAATCAACCATGAAAATTTGAAGACATGTTCAAACATAGTATGGTTTAAAATGGCGAATAACTGTATATAAGCTGAACATCCATTGAACATACATGATCAGTATTGAAAATGCAAAATGTGTTACATGCGATTTAGGAAGGCATACATTTTAAATTACGAATTTTAACGTTATATATAATAATATGTACTACAACACATTAATTTGATTTTAGTTCATTATCAAATCTTATCATAATTGCACTGTAATAAAACAAATTCAAATAGATAACGTAAGAATTCAATATCATTATTTTTTCAAAAAACCTGACGTATATAAAATTATTCTTGCACAACCTCTCCTTATAAGTCTCAAAAAGACCATTTAAATATAATAATTCTTTGTATATTAAGTAAACATTAGAATAAATTTTATACATAGATTACAAGTCACGAAATTATGTAGAGAATTTGCATATAGCCATATTTAAAGGAGCGTTGAAAATGCTCAGTCAGGTAAAACAATATAAGGCTCCATTATAACCGTTCAACAACACATTCAAGAACGGTAACAAGGAAGGAGCACTAGGAGTTAGCATTTGGCGGAGGTGGTCTTCTATCATAATCTCGTCGATAATCTTTATTTGGTCGCCAATCACTAGGATAATTATCTCCTGGATAACCTCGACTTCTAAAATGGCTTGGAGGAATATCAGATGGATAACCACCACCACCTCCACTTCCATATCCTCCTGGACCATATCCATAACTGGGTGGTCCTGATGAATATCTATAATAATCACTGAAAACAAATTTTACAATTTAAAATAATTGTGATTTATAATTATGGTTTTTATGATTATAATCTTATTATTTATAACTTACCTTCGTTTATCATTCATATGCATGCTGCGATCACGATCACGATCTCTGTCACGATGATATGCACTAGACATTCGGCCATAAGAATCGAAACGATCACGTTTGTGATCTCCAAACCTATACATTAATAATTTATATTAAATATGTATTATAAAAAAAAAAAAAGAAAAAAATTCTATTGTTTGTACCTTCCATCTCGAATATCTCTTCCATCACGGGATAACCAATGGTCATCTTCTCTACTTCCGCTGTAATGTCCACTTATACTATAACCGCCACTATCTCTCCTAATTCGCTCGTCTTTACTTCCACTCATCCTGTCCATACCTCTATCACTATGAGCTCTATCTCTATCTCTATCACGTTCTCTATCTCTTTTCATGTCTTTATGTTTTGATTCCTTTTCTTTGTGTCGCGGAGTATCCACACTATTAGTGGTACTTGAAGTGGAATTTGGAGTTGATGTAATGGGTGTGATAGTGGTAGCACCAATAGTAACAGCAGATGTATTGCTAATACTGTTTACAGCAGATATAATTGAAAGATGTTTCTTACTCGGTGTACTGCTACTATTTGAATTTTCTTCTACATCTTCAATCTTTCGTTTTTGTGATCTACTATCTTTAATATTTTCTACTTGTTTATCGATATGTTTTTCATGTTTCTGTAAAATAAATTACATTAATAATGCTGCTTAAATGTACTGTATGTACTGTACTAAAATAAAGATAAAATTTATCATTATACTTTTATATTATTTGATTCTTCTTTCTTTTCTGGGCTCGAGGTTGCACTTGTATTACTTTCACCACCTTTTTTTGTCGCATGTTTGTACAATTTATAAAGTTTCTTCGCATCGAATTCCGTAAACTTCGATACGAAATACCATAAATTACTTCTCCATTCTTTTATTTGTTCAGGATCTCTATATTCTTCTAAACAAGTGTTAATTTGGTTTCCAATTTGTACAAGACACTGTCTCGTGTGAGCGACTTGTTCTGTTTCGCTTAAAGATTGATCTGGCCTATCCAAAGCTTTAAGAGCCTTCTTCACTGGTCTCATTTTTTCTTTACACTGCATACAATATAGAATATATAATATACAAATTAGATTCAAATAGATACAAATACTTTATACAACATCAATATAATTAACAGTAACCTCGTTAAATATAGAAGGATCTAAATCACCAAGAACATCAAGAGCTCTTGGTTCATTGTTAGCAGTGAAATGCATCGGACCAGCTGCTTGTTTTGATTTCTTAACCTTTTTATTTTCTTTTTTTTCTTTTTTAGTTTTCTTTTCTTTTTTCTTCTCTTCTACTATCTCTTCAATTTCTTCTTTAATTTCTTTTTTTATAACAACTTCATCTTCTTTTTTCATTGATGGCTGTAATTAAAATAATACAGCATGAAAATGTTTACATATAGAGTATTTCTTAATGTTAAATGTAAATAAATAATACAAATACTCATATAAATTTACCTTTTCAATTTTGGATTTAGATTTATTACTTTCTTCAGCTGAACTATCATTTTCTTCTATAATTTCTTTAGTAATTGCAGTTTTTGTCTCCTTTGGTTTCCTTGGTTTCCTTGCTTTGATCTAAAATCAAGATTTGGATATACTAAAATATAAATATGAACTGAATAATCTATAAATTATAAATCTCAAAAATATGAAATAAGTAATTTCAAATTATAAATGTATATCGAATAAAGATGAAAACTACGAAAAGTTTAGAAATTACCTTAAATTGATATTCGGATTGTGGAATAAGGACATAACCCTATCGGAATGGAATAAAAGGATAAAGAAGTTTTCATAGGAATACTATAAAACTAAAGTAATGTTTTCTTACCACTCCTAATTTGGAATCGATTTGTTTCTTGAGCACTTTTAGTAAATATTCGGCTCGAGTGTTTATTTTTTTAAATTGAAGTTTGCTACCATTTGGAAGAAGTTTATCGCCCAATTTTAAATTATTATCCATTTTTATGGCTTCCCACGAACCCATGCCGTGTTGGTATATACCTCTTAAAAGTCTGGAGTCATCTTCAGAACTCCAATCACAATCGAAATTTGCCGGTTTCAATCTGTAACAGTAATTAAAATAAACCAAATATGTATTTATGCATCCAAATATATTTTTAAATCTAAAAATGTGATAAAATAAATATTTACTTGATATCAATATGCCAATTAGACCGTTGTTCGAAATCAGAAGGTAAAGCCTGTTCTAAAGGTTCTAATTCTTTTACTGCAGCTGAGAATGATTTTGCATTGACCATAACACCGCCAATTTTAAATGTAGGACCTCTACCTCTTTTACGACCAGGACCTTTACCTTCCTCTTCACCTTTATTTTCTTTTGCGGTACTTTCAAATTCAGATAAACAAGCTTCGCATCTAGATTTTAATTGATCTCCTAAGAAACGTAATTCTGACATTGGCTTTTCTTGCAATTCTGCGTCCGCCGCAATATCATCTAATCGTTTCAACGGCGCAGGGAATTTTTTATAACTTTTAACAAATCTCCGTATCTGTGTAATAGAGGATTCGAATTTATTTGAATACATATAAATTATTATAAAGGATAAACCTAAGCACATACCTCTGCGTCAGTAAAACTTTTAATATTTTCTCGTGGTGTAACTCTTGGTCTACCTCTTTTTTTAGGACGTTCATCGTCACTACCTTCAGCCTCACTTCCAGAATCCTCACCTTCATCACTATCATCAGCGGATAACTTCTTTTTCTTTCGTCCTCTAGCTTAATAATGAAATAAACATTCAATAACATATCATATATTATAACAATTAAATTACATTATTTTAACATGTAACATACCTTCACCACTTTGATTAATTTGTTGCAACGTTTTCCGACTTCTTGGAGGTAAATATAAATCTTCCATTTCTTTTGATTTTTCTTCTTCTTCCACTTTTTTTCTAAAATTTTCTGGAATAATTTCAGCCTAAAATCAATTCGAATAAAAATATTTTATATACATACAGAAATATTATAAAATATATTTACTACTAAAAAATGATATTTACCCAATCTTTACTTTCATCATCATTATCATTGGGTTGATTAACTGGTTCGGATTCTTCTTCAAATGCAGCAAAACTAGCAACTTTGAATGCAGATAACAATTCATCTCCTACTGTTGAAGGCCCTTCATCTCTCGTTTCCGCCCTCCTCAAAATTTCGTCAATGTCGCACTAATCATAAAAAAATAATAAATATTTATTTATTTAATCTATATATGATTTTAAATTAGGATAGTTTAAATTCTTCTAAATAATTACAGTAGGTTCTTCATCTCCATCTTCTTCATCTTTAAATAAATCTTCAGCTCCAAATTTTAAAATAGCATTTAAATCTTCTTTGTTAAATGGATTATTATTGGTCCCTGCATTTTTTTTATCTAATACTGTTCGACCAGTTGTATCCATCCGTTGAATTACAAGATGATCCAGAACCATTTTTTGCTTTGCTCTTTCTACTATCTCTTCTTCTACAGAATTTTTTGTCACTAAGCGATAAATATTTACCTACATAAAATAGAAGATACTTATTAATGTTTAATATTTAAAATAATTAAATAATACTTAAATATTTAAAATAACTATAATATTGATGAGAAATATTAAAATGATTATTAATATTAAAATATCTGAAATAATTATAATGTTGGTAAGAAACATTAAAATACCTGATTTTTTTGACCAATACGATGTGCTCTAGCTTGTGCCTGTAAATCATTTTGCGGATTCCAATCTGAATCAAAAATAATAACGGTATCGGCAGTAGCAAGATTAATACCAAGACCACCTGCTCTTGTTGACAATAAAAAGCAAAAATCTTGTGATCCTTCTGCATTAAAATGATCTAGAGCTTGTTTTCGTAGTTCTCCTTTTATACTTCCATCTAATCTTTGGAATGGAAAATGTTTCTTTTGTAGATACTCTCCAAGAATATCTAACATCCTTACCATTTGACTAAATATTAACACTCTATGACCAGTTTCTCGTAATCTCACCAATAATTTATCAAGAAGAACTAATTTGCCAGAACCTCTAATCAATTGTTGTAAGTAATCTTCATTATTGTCCTTTCTTTCACTTTCAGTAGGTTTTGTAAGAAAAGCATGATTACAACATTTCTTCAATTCAATGACGATATTTAAAAACGTCATGGTAGAACCTTTAACACCTTTCCGCAATGCATTATAATTTTTAGTTAATATCCATTTGTAATATTGTTTTTGTAAGGATGTCATTTCCACTCGTAGTATTTGCTCAACTTTAGCAGGTAGAGATTTTTCTACATCTTTTTTAACACGTCGTAAAATAAATGGTTCTAATTGTTTATGTAACTTGGAATATCCTTTTTGAGCAGCATTGTCATGTTCTTTTTCAAATTCTTCCCATGAACTAAATCTATATATGAAAAAAAAAAAAAAAAAAATATTATAGAATTTTATTACAAGTAAGAAAAAAATCTGCAATAATAATAAACATTTCATAAAAACTAACTTGGTAGGCATTATGAAATGTAGTAAGGCCCATAATTCTTTCAAACTGTTCTGTAATGGAGTACCAGTTATTAAGAGACGATGATTTGTATGAAATTCAGCAAGGGCTTTATATAAGAGAGAATCATCGTTTTTTAATCGATGTGCTTCATCTACTAATAATACGGCCCAATTTAAGGCACCCAGAAATGCTTTATCCTTAAGTACTATCTCATATGTCGTGAGTATTGCATTAAATTTTAATCTTTTTGAACTATAACACCATTCATACTCTCTAATCTAAAATAAATAATATAAATATATTTAATTCGTACATTTTTGTAAATACTTAAAAAAAAATCGAATAAATAATACATACAACATTACGAGATGTAACATCACCCAAATATGTAACAAAATTCATATCTGGTGCCCATTGTGACATTTCTCTTTGCCAGGAAGTCATTGTTGAAAGAGGTACTACTAATAAAAATGGCCCATAAAGCTGATGTGTATGGAATAAATAATAAAGGAAGCATATTGTTTGTATGGTTTTACCAAGACCCATTTCGTCTGCTAAAATAACACTGAAAATAAATAAAATTCATCATAATATAAAATGTATATTAAAAAATTCGTTAATATATTATAAAATTTCAGTATAACGAAAAAAAAAAAAAAATAATAATCCACCTATTTTCTTTGCACCAAGAATGGATCATCCAGTTCAATCCATCCATTTGATAGTCTCTGAGAGTTAAATCTCGCCCTTTTCCCATATAGTCTGGTTGTCCTTTTAATTGATGGAATTTAGGTCGAGATTTAAGAACTTTACAATGTTTACTTGGTGTTCTCTTTGACTCTTCTCTTTCGCGAAATTCTTTAATTTTCTCTGGCCACTTTTTAACAATTAATACTCCATCTTCCCATGTAGCTTCAGCGTAAGGTAAACTTTCCCATTTACAATAATAATCCGGATGATCTGAATCAGGCTTATTATATTCAGCAATAATTCTTTCAACATTATTGTAACTTTTTAGAAGATCTAGTTGCAGTTCCAATTGACATTCAAAATAATCTATGTCTTCGGGACCAGCATAATCCCTCCATTGTTTAATTTCCCGCTCCCGTTTAACAAAATTATCTAATTTTTTTAATCCTTTTACTTTTTGTGCTTTTAAAGATTCTTCTGATTCCCATGTGTTATGTATATGAGACCAGCCTTTCCATTTTATTAAATACTGCAGTTCAGTTTCTTCATTGGATAAATCTTCTGGATTTGGATCACCGTTTTCTTCTACAGCATAAATTGTTGTAACATTTCCTACAACTGAAAGAAGATATGCTATAAACTATCTATAAAAATAATAGAATACAATAAAAAAAACTTAATTATTTCAAAAACCAACCTCCTTTTTTACCAATTCTTTGTCCTAAAATTCGTTCAATAGTTTCTGCATTATCTGGTTCTGTATTTACAGTGCTACCTTCTTCAATCTCTACAAGATCTTCACTATCAGTTCTTTCTTCACTTTCTTCTTTATAACTAATAGCAGTTCCAGTTCTTCTCGTAATTTGCCTAATATTTAAATTAATATTAATTTATTGATATTAATGTTCCATTTATATAATTTTATTTATAAAAAAAAAAAAATAAAATACCGTCTGTTATCATCACTGTCAAAAGAAGAATTTTCGGATGATTCCGAAATTCGTTTCTTTCGTGCCCTTGACTTTTCTTTGGCTTTTTGTGCAGCGCGTCTGTTTAATGATTTACTAGGTGGGGGTCTTCTACTTTCAACATCATCAGATTCTGAGTCTGAACTATCCGAATTCCATGAATTATGTGAACTGTAAAGAAAGAAGCATTACACATATGCATTTATAAATATAAAACGTAATATTATAATAATAAACTAATATATATATGTATATAAACTATACCATTTGGTATTTTTATATGTATGATACAAATTGATTATTGTGTTATATATTTAAAATATACATATTAAAATTTTATCTTTGGTTTCTAATAATAATAAATACAGATCAAATGATACAGATTAACTTACATGCTCAATACAAATATTTTCTTTAATAAAATATTAATATGAATATATGGCAATTTACTGAAATGTAATTTATTAAAACTATAACATAATAAAAAAAAAATATTTTCTTTTGTAATAATTTTTATTTATTTTTACTAATAAAAAAAATTAAGTTTCTAAATCATATTATTTTATGGTGTAGTAATTACATTATTGATAACACTTTATACATGCAGATAATCTAACACAAATTCAAATAGAAAATTCTATATATACTTATTACATGGTTTTTGTTTGTGTAAATGATTTAATGAATTACATAAATGCATATGAGTAGGTACATAATACAAATAAAAAGTATCACAAATATTAAAATTATTTAATACAATGCAATAGTTTATTCAACCAAACAAAACTGAAAATAAACCAAACAAACAGTGCTATAATGTAAAAATTTGCTTGAAGCATTAAGCTTAATAAACACAAATATAAACATCAAAAATAAAAAATACAAAAGCACATTGATATATATACAATATGTGCAATATAGAAGAGTGCATACATAACTAACATAAAAGCTTTGAAGAATTATTATTGCTGTTGAAATTTGAAGATACAAACCTACTAAACAATAGATACTTGTAAATTATATAATCCAAATTACTTAAAACTACTTTTACAAATTGTAATAATTAAAACTTCTAATATTTTTATTATTATTATTATCATTATTATTATTCTACATTATCATCATTGAAATATATTTAACATTTAAAAAATAAAAGAGAGTTTCATTCTTTTTTATATTTGCTCAAATAGATATGTCATAAATTTATAAATTATTATTTTTTATAAATACAAATCCTAAATTATCATTACCAACAGCAAAAATGCATTTATTTATTGTTGAGATCTATTCAATTCATAAAAAATAATTGAAAGGATTACAGAATTTATAATTTCAATTTCTGATAATTACTTAAGTTTCTTCATATTACTTACCCCTTTTTCTTAAATTTCTTGCGACTATCGCTATCGCTTTCACGTTGGGTAGCAAGCCTTTCTGGCTCTTTCCTAGAACGGCCGGATCTTCTGATTCCATAAATGTCAGGATTCTCATCCCACTCGCGACTAGACTCATTTTTAAGCTTAACTTTTGTTTCTGTGCTGTGATTTGAACTTTGTGCAGGTGCATCCCACTTGTCTGATTTATCAGAATCAGAACCTGATCCAGACCCGGAACCACTTGAGGAGCTAGAGTCACTGCATTTGCAGTCAGGCAATGTTTTATTTTACTATCATAATTTACATCATTGTAATTTAAAATATATTTGATAAAATACAGAAATATCAAATTTTTCTGATATAAAATATTGATTATCATGACAATTGTCATTTTTATTGGATTCTCAATTATTGAAATATAATTTTGTAACTTTTTATTATATAATGGTTTGGACTAAAAAATATAAATAAGTACAAAAGAACTATTTAATAGAGTAAATATTAATTTATTCGTATATATTAATTAATTGCAATATGTATCAATTACAAATCTCTTAATATTTTAAAATAACTTCAGAAATCCTAATATTAAGTTTTCATTTTACTATTTCTGTTTTTAAGTGATATATCAACATATTTCTGAAAATATTTCTTTTCTTTATGTTTCTGTACAATCTACATTAACATACACTATGCATAATGTATTAAGACAAATTATCATAAGAAATAAAATGAATAAAAGCAGTAGGATACTAGCTCACCTAGTGTTTAGATTGTTTTAATATACAAGAAAACAGATACTATTGCATGAATAACAGAAACTTGAAAATTGTGCTTATATAAAATTCAAGGGAGACATTAAATTAGCATGATTATCAAAGCAATGTTAATGCTATATAAAGCTATAGCAATACACATAATTAAATGATTAATGTCAAATAATCCCATATGTGTCAGAAAGTCAAATACATTATGTAAAGAAATATCATTTGGTACCATTAATGATGAAACTTTGATGATTATTATTATTGTTATTATTATTATTATCTTACTATATATTATCTATATTGGTAACAATTGTAACATCATATTTGACTAAAAAGTTGTTAAAAAAAATAAAGATATTAATTTATTATGTCTTGGACTTTCTGAAAGAAAGGGATTAGATAATAATAGTTTCAATACCCACCTTTCTGAGCCAGAACCAGATCCTGTATTACTTCCAGAAGAAGAGCTATCACTTTTACTTTCATTTTCAGAATCAGATCCAGATTCTTTACCAGACTCAGATTCTAATGTTTTCTGTAATTTAATCAGACAAATCTAGCATTGTTCTATTTTAAAATATACATAAGTTACAGTGTGTTGTTTGGAATAGTTTTTGTTCATCACTATTAATAAAACTATATTTCTTAATTACATTATTTATGTTTTTTTAATTGAGCAGTTCTTTAAATTTATTCCGACATATTTTTAAAATATTAGTACAATGTACTTTTTAAGATTTGACACTTAATATTTAGAACATACATAATTTGTACATAAATTAACAGTGCCATCTATCAAGAAGATATCTCCTCCATTTTATAATTCTTGACCACCATTTTGTAGTTAAGAATTGCTTGATTTCCAGATTTTTCAGTATACCTTTTAGAGACACTTCAATAAAGTACTAAAACTTCAGTATATTTGATTTTATATCCTTGGTCTACATTCAATCATATCAACGAAATATATATTCAAGTATATATATTCATTTTAAGAAGGAAAATAGTTACATACACATATTGAAAATTCCATTTTTTAAGAACAATATTCTTTGTAAAAATCGAAAATTGATTAAAATGCGTTGAATAGATGAATTAGTCTTTTAATATTTTCTGTGGATTGCATGTAACTATCTTAACTGCAGCAAAAGAGTACTGTAGAATTTCTTGTATATAAAATAGTTTCTTGCAAATAACCACCATAAGGTATAATGGGTATTTCAAAATAACATAATTCAACATTTTAAATACTATTCATATTTATTAAACAATTCAGCAAGTACATTATGACTGAACTTAAAGATTTACATCTGTTTCTTAAATAGCATAAGAGTTAAGGAGAAGACTTATTCACAATAATTCTGGAATAGTTATTAATAATTTCAATATCAGAATCCATATACTTAAATATTTGTAGAAAACTCATAAAGATAAACATTTCCAAATTTATATTGCTAATAACATAAAATATAACTATAAAGCACAATACTGTTTGAAAATAAATTATATCATACTTTACACAAACAATTTATATCTGAAATTATAGCACAGTATTATGTGCTTCATATGACACAAAGAAAACTTTTGTAGATGAAGTATTATTTCTTCAATTGTTTCGCTCCTTCAACAAATCTTAAAACTTTACTTTTTTTTCACAACAGTGGAAAGTATTTTAAACTTTAAGTATCGCTGATATATAACAGTATGAAAATTAAACACAGTTATCCTAAATCTTACAATCTACACAATATTTTCTTTATTAATGACGAATATAAATATCAATGAGTAACTCTTATATGTAATGAAGATATATTTCAGTACATAACATGTACAGTAATAATATCTTTACAATTTGAGGAATAATAAATTTTCACATATAAAGTTCCATATTTTGTTTTCTAATATGTAAATAACATAAAGGGATATCAACTTATTTATGATATTTACATAATCAATTCTTATTCTTAAAGTCTCAATATCAAGTTTTGTTTCATATATTTTGGTAAAAATGCACTATTCGTCATAATGTATTAAATATTATATAACAACAAGAAATGTATCTAATAGGCAATAAATATAAAAACTCCATTTATACGAATCATTGTACTTGTTACTTTTGTACCTTATTTGTGTAAAATTCTAGTAAAAATGACATTCAAAGTTACAAATGTATTATCTTGGTATTATTTCTAAATGTAAAATAAACGTATGATGTAATTCAGTTTATACAAATTCAAGTTTTATGAAAAACATATGATAAATGAAGATTTATAATATATAAAAAATTCTTGAAATAGAGAGAAATCTCTCTGGTTTCTTTTCAAGGAAAAACCCAGAATATATGAAATATTTTCCACATGAAAAGCATATAACTGCTACAACTTTTACAGGTGATTGTGCTACACAGTCTCAACTATAATACAGAGAATGTGTATCAATCTTTGAGCTTAATTTACAAAAATGGGTCTATTTAAAATTTTTGAATAAGCATAGGCCCAAGATAAAGGAGATTGCAAGGAATCATTTTTTATGAAAAATAGTGTGGAACAATGATATTTTAAGTGATAAATGTCAAAATGAATGAATGTAAACAAACTTATAGGTTATTAAGAGGCTGAAAACTATGTAAAATTGCAGAAAATTGTGATTTACTGAAGATAAGTCTCTGAGCTCATAAGGTCAGTAAGACCCCGCCCTATACGCAGAAACCTTTTAAACAAAATTTCAATGACTTTTTTCATTTTTATGAGGATTTTTCTTCTTGTAGTTTAATGAAACGCATATGACAACGCGATTTTTTCCTATTCCAAACAACACTGTAGCTATATCACGCAAATTATTCTTTAAAACAACATTAATGCTCGTATCAGCAACAGAAACAAACAATTATTGCCAAAAAAAAGTTGAAGAAAAGCTGTAACTTAAACAATTTTCGAACTCGACCACTCACCTGCATCGTTCCGTCTGCGCGTCGCACCGATATCTCAATATTACACGCACCACACACAAAATCACGTCAATTTAATAATTAAACTGCTGTGTATATACGTATCCACAATATTAAACGACTATTGATGTGTAAAGTCGCTACATCATACAAAATTATCGAATTCTCACGTACTATATGGTCACAGGCCTGATCTTGGCCGCCATTTTGTGGACTAACTCGTTCTTTCGCTCTCCCCGACCGTCGTTCTGTCGCTAACCCATAGTGCAACGCGCGCGCGCTCCCCTCCACTCTTTCTTTCATCTACACCCTTTAGTAAAATGAGTGCCCAACAAATATAATAAAAATTACATCTTTTACCAATTTAATATCAAATTCCGGAAAACTTGTTTCCTGATAAAATAAATATTTATATGCTACGATTTTGCTCCCAATATTTCCAAAAGAAATATCGTTTAATAAATTACATTAAAACGTAGTCGCAAAACGGAAATCGTTGTATGACAGCCATTTTGATTACTCACGGAAATTTTACCCAGAATGCCTGGCGAGTTTTTCGATTGCTTTGTATATACGCAATTGCGATGATCGAGTACTCTATGCTATAAAATCCGTATATACGCTCAATTCGATCTAATACTTTTTTCTCATTTTACAAAAATTATACATTAAAATGTATTAAAACGTAGAAGAAAATAGAATTATTTCAGTTGTAATAGCTAAATTTGACTTGATCAACACTAAAATTTGTATACATCAGATACATCAGATACATCAGAAAAATTCGACTAATACGGAGATATGTATAAGAATCATAAATATACAATATAATTTTTGAGCTCAGAGACTTAATCTAAAAAAAGTCGTAATTATAAAATTATATATAGTAAGATGAATATTACATGAATGTCAATGGTGTCAACATGCAAAGTGAATAAGCGGTTTTATAAAGCAACATAATACGTAAAAGCTGTCATTTTGCATCAGATTGGGTAGAGATAGAAGGCAAATTTGATTGAATTGAAACAGTAAAAATATTAGGTACAGTAGGAAAAAAAATTATTTCTAATAAAACAAGTAGTTTTACCCGGTCCAATGAAAACCAGCTTGTGCTTTCGCAGGCGGTGAAACTAACGTATTATGACGAGAATGAAAGACGAAAAATATTACCCAAGCAACCGTGGTACATCATACCGGAAAAGGAAGAAAGGCTAACGAGTTCGATATATGATTACTTGCGATTTCTTGTTGAAAATCGATCTCTCGCTATATCACTTGATTTCACATATCGATATCTCGTTTGATGAAAGGCGCGCAAAACAATTCCGTAAATTTGTCATAATCAACAATATATTAAAAATTAATAAGAATAATATATATAATAAATATTTAAATTTAAAATATTAATACTTGTTTGACCTGCTTTTTAAAATTCTAAAAATAAAATTAAAATTATGACATGAATTAAAAGAAACTTTGTTTAGTGTACTTTATTTAAGAAATCCATAAAAGAGAGAGTTAAATATATTTTCTTTATTTACATTACAACTTTAAGGTTGTTTACAGTTTTTAATATACATATAACTTATACACAACTTGAAGAGAAAGATAAAAAGTATTTATGTAACGCAAACGTAACAAATTATATTTATATACACATATATTCTACATGTATTACTTAGCACATATAAATGTTAATAACTGTAAATACTCATGTCAGAAGTAATTTTTAATTATTTGATATAATATACTGGGGTAAAGTATATTATCACATTTTACTAGATAATTGTTTTGTTTAATTAACAATGTGTAATATTCACATTTCTTATAGTAACGCGAAATTATATGACAATTCAGTCTTAAAGTAATTCAAAGCATAACGATAGTATAGCATAACAATATTATCTATAAGAAAAAATCAACAAAGGTAAAAATTTTGTGTTCATTGTCGAATGACAATATTTTATTGTAACATATTCATGGTATTGAAAAATATATATACTTGCATAAATGAGACATGAAAATCAACACATGTAATTTATAAACACGCGTTATTCGGGATTGGCCGCCGAGGTTTCTTTTGTATCGTCCGCAGGAACTCCTCCATCTATCAATTCTTTAGATTTTGAATCCGGTATCCAAAGACCACTGTCAACACATCGTTTCATATGATAAAATGCTTCTTTTTGTGGCATCTCTGCTAACGTTTTTTGCAATAAAGCATGATCCTGGCTTTCAAAGCATTTTTGTAAAGGCTAAAAATAATGTATTTATATTAATCATATGTTATATCAAAACAGTAAATAGAAATACTTATAGTAATAAATTTATTTCTACCTCTGGTAGACTTTCAAATATTTCAACAGGATCAAGGCCACCTGGACCTCGACGTGCTTTTTTCTCTTCTTCTTCTGCTTCTTTAAGAGCATCTGCTACTTTTTCAGCAGCTCTCTTACGTATTCTTTCTTTAAATGCTCTTAATTCATCTTCGAAAGAATTTCTATGTTCTAATTCAGCATTCTGAATACGACTGAAAAAGGAACCTACACATGCTCTTGGATCAACATCTAATTGTTTTGATAATTCCAAAATACATTGCATACATATACATTGGTGAGCAACATGTTCCATTAAATCATGTTTCTGAAATTAATGATACATTAATAAAATAGACTCGAACAATTACAAATTGTATATCTATTATAAATATCATAAATATTATAATAATTATCTATATACTTACTTCTTCTATTTCTAGATTAATACACCAAATAACCAAGTAATTTGCTGTATTTTCACACACTAAATGAGGATTATCTTGTAAAAATTTCTTACTATCTTCATACCTTCCCAGCATACCAAATTCTTTCAACTTCTTTTCATTTTCTTTTACAAATTCTTTCATTTTCTTTTCTTTTTCTTCATCTGACAAACCATTATCATCTCCCTTACATGGTAATCTCTTATTAATCACTGTTTTTGTAAATCCATCCTGGCCAATAGTATCAACATTCCAAGGTGTTAACTTCTCTTTTTTTTTCATCTCCTCTTCTGCTTCTTTAATCTTCATCTCTTCTTTTTCAAGATCTTGCAAAATTTTTTTTAACTCAGTTAAATCTGCCCCTTTTTGTTCACTTTCTAACTTTTTAATTTTTTCTTCTGTTTCTTTCAATTTTTGTCGGGTTCTGTAAATAATATAAATTTTTTAATCAATAATAGTAAAATATGTTCACACCAGTGTAGTTGACAATTAAACTTCGACAAGTAAGGGCGTTATTATGATCAAGTAATTTACATAACTTCATGTTTAAAAATTAACGTACTCTGCCTTTTTTCTCTCATGTTCCTCTTGCTCACGTCTCCTTTCTTCCATTCTTTCAAGTCTTGCTTGATGACGCCATCTGAATAATGATGGTGTATCAATATTCGGATGAGTATCATCTTCATCGTCTGAAATCTGATAAATATAAATTTTAACATCATACATACATATTTACACGCGTAATATACTTTATAAATTATTGTAGATATATCAATTCTGAAATGTTTGATAGAAACAGAAGAAAAGAATAAATATTATACATGAAAAGATTAGAATATTTGATTTAATACAACAAAGTTTATGCTGCAAAATCTTTTTTTTTGAATTTGTGAACTAGAAAGAAGAAATACCTAGATGAAAAACTTTTGATTATAATCGTAGCAAGTGCTTCTAAATTTTGTGACTATTTTTCAAAGTATACGAATAAAGGGTAGAAATTTCTACTATTATTCTCTAGAATATTCCATAAGCATACTGGATCAAAACTAAGATTCTTACCTCAATATCTTTCCATTTGCTATAATCCACCATTGCTGAGCCGGCCAAATGTATCTTCTATTGAACACTATATTCTTATGGAACTGAATATTTTGTAAATATGACTTGTATATAAAGTGTTTCCTTTATTTTCTTACTTTTATAAAAGCGTAAGTACGACGCCCTTACTTGTCGAAGTTTAATTGTCAACTACACTGGTGTGAACATAGAACTTACATTCCCACGAGATAGTCGTTCGATATATATCGTGTCAGTGATTCTCAACTATTCGAATTATAAATTATATAGAATATGTAAAATTGAATCGAGATAACAAACATGATTAATTTTTAATAATAATTTTTAACAATATCAAGTCTTAATAATGATAAATTGATAATGACAAAAGACATTTTTTGCATACTTTTATTATATATGAAAAATATAACTTATTAAAATAGTATACTGTAGTATACTGTAATTAAAAAATCTCATTAAATATTTTACAAGTGTTTTCTGCAATTTTTTCAAATTTTATTTAACATAATTTAACATAATCTCTCTCTTTACTTATAGATGATACGTATATACATATGTACATAAGCACGTGTAGTTCATTTATGCTGAAATAGCGTTGTATACAAATTCAACGAAAATATAACATTTCATTTTTATTCACTGTATTTTATGTTTTAAAAATAATGATTGGTATGCGAATGAACGCATTTAACGATACAGGACTTGGTGAACCAGAACAAGATGCAAATACTGCACTTATAGAGTTAGATAAAGGTACGTTTATAGTTTTCAACATAACCTTGCATCAATCGTTTTCATCAATTTTTCTTTCTTATATATTATACTGTATACAATAAAAAATATTTTTTAGGTTTGCGATCAACGAAGATTGGTGAACAATGTGAAGCCATAGTACGATTTCCTCGATTATTCGAGAAATATCCCTTTCCTATATTGATAAATTCTTCTCTGTTAAAATTAGCAGAAGTTTTTCGTACTGGCAGCAACTTTTTACGTGTTTGGGTGCTTAGAGTGTGCCAGCAAAGTGAAAAGCATTTAGATAAAATTTTAAATGTTGACGAATTTGTGAGACGTATTTATAGCGTTATACATTCTAATGATCCTGTTGCTAGAGCTTTGACTTTACGAACGTTAGGCAGTGTAGCTGGTATTATACCAGAAAGACAACAGGTGAAGTCTTTTATATCTTAATTTATATTTTATGACACATATAAGTTTTAAAATTGAAATATTAATCTTACTTTGCAAGGTTCATCATAGTATAAGGAGATCATTAGACTCTCATGATTCAGTTGAAGTTGGAGCTGCAATATATGCTGCCCAAATGTTTGCTGCACAATCAAAATTATTTGCTGTTTCCATGTGTAGCAAAATATCTGACATGATTAGAGGCCAAGCAACACCAGCATCAATGAAATTACAGCTCATACCAATTTTACAGTATATGCATCATGATATTTTTACAGCTTCTATGGTATGTAAATGTTAACTTCAAGTTTTTTAATAATATTTAAATACTTTTGTAATTGTAAATTTGTTAAAGGTAAATGAATTGTGTATGGAACTTCTTGCTAGTTATCCAGCAGTTGAATTTGTTAGAGTTACATTAAGTGCTTTAAGTACATTGGCCTCTGCAACATTAATTGATGTTCCACAACAAGTTGCACTTTTGTTACGTTATTTGCAAGATGATCCAAGATTAACCATCAAACGACATGCTTTACACTTATTGCATTCATTAGCAAGGAGAGGAGCACATTTATGGCCACAGGGAGCACTTAATAATTTAATAGGTAAATATTATAAATACATAATTTTATATGATAAATAAAAGGGGGTGTTTGATGAGTTTCACATTTTAGAAAGTACAACAACGCTTTTACAAGATGGTGCTGGAAATAAAGATCTTCTTATACGAACGTTAGACGTAATCGAGGTTATTATTTATAATTGTATCAAAATATAACATAACAGTTTTATAACATAAAACTGCAGTGAAAAAATCGTTTGGATATTAGGAATTACAATTTATTATTATTAATTTAATACAGGTACTTAGTCAGAGTGCAGTAACATGTGATGCAAACAGGGAAGAAGGAAATCCTCTATTATCATTGTGTATAAATGCCTGTTACTCTCCTGATCCTTTTATCGCTGTGAAAGCAATTACTATTTTAGCAAGAGTTGCATGTTATTGGTACATAACTAACGATTTTTAATTTGTAGTTTTAGAATGAAGAATTGATTTATGTATAACTGCAATTCTAATCTTTTATTTACAGCTATGAAGAAAGTTTACCAGCCTATGGTATACAGGATGTTGTATCTTGCCTTGAATCTTTAATTGTAGTATTGGCGTTGGACGACAAGTATTTACATCAGTTAAAAGTTTGTTTACGATCAACAGTTAAATTATGTCGAGCGCAACCTAGCCATTGTTCGATATTTGTCGATGCTATCGGTAGTACACTTTTTAATACTTACGCAGAAAGTGCTCAAAGTGAGAAACAAGCACTTGCTTTGTGCGAAGCATTGGGTGCTATTGGAAGTTTAGGAGAAAATACATTACTCCCGCTTTTACCAGATATATTAACAAAGTTTAAACAAACTGCACATGTACATACGAAGGTAAAGTTAAACAAAATATATGCGTGTTTTATAAGACATTAATAAATTTAAACAAATTCTTTTAAAGGTAATGTTATGTACGTTACTATTTCAAATGGTAACTGGAGGATATGAATGGAATTCAGAATGTTTGGAAGCGATAGAAGATGTTATTAAAAATGTAGATGGGTGGGCGAAATATCGGATTGCGCGTAGTGCTGCAAGATATGGTCACCATTCGATAGCAACTCAAATATTTAGGAGTTTAAAGGAAACAGTTGCATCTGAACAATTACATTTTTGGTTGTCTGGTTTAGAATTGGTTACAAAAGCTGAAAGTTTTCTCATGTTAGTCTTTGCTTGTTTTCAATAACTCATTTTATAAAAATATATCGCTGTTTCTCAAATCATTACAGAGAAAAAACAGAAGAAATAGAGAGTAAAGCAAGAGTTCATACTGTGGAGAAGTTAAATGGAGCTATTGCTCGTTATGCGAGTGCGTGCGCTTCATTAAAAGCTGCTAGTACACCATTACGAAGTTTACAATTTGCTAGCGAGTACTCGAAATTACGGTGTGAATTTCTTCAAGCTATTGTACAGCTTTTACATTCGTGCAGGTAAATAAACATCACAAAATCACTTCTTATTTTTAGAGACCACATAAATAATAAATATGTGTTAGATCTCTTTGTACAGCTCCACCACCTGCTATTACATGTACAGTAGTTCTAACTACAAAAGATGATCTGCAACGATATGGACGTGTCACTAATCAGGTACTTTATCTTACTTTACATTTTCAGTCTCATTTTGAATATATTATTTACAATGATGTTTATTTAAAAGTTGAGGAAATCAGCACAAGAACTCAAAAACTGCGCAGAGAATTACCAGAAACTTTATCAATCAGCTTTTGATGCTGACCCTGGATCATTAACAAACATACGAGCGTATCCTTTATAATACGTATTCAATTTTTGATTTATATCTTCAGTGTGGTTTTTCTTAACTTATCGCATACAGATTACAAGAAATTTGTCGTTTGTTGGCAAATAGCGTCGAGCGTGTTTGCGGTGGTACAGGAATTCAAACGTATCATCAGAGCGAAATTAATTTTAATTTTGGCGATACTGTAGAAATGCGTCAGTTGGCTCGTTGTTGTACCGAGTTACGTCGTTTAGCGCCAACGTATATAGGTGAAAATAAAGCAGCAGCGCTCAGTCATTCGAGAATAAACTGCTTAGTCTCGCAAGTGATGTTATTAGCTGGAACAAAAATGAGATTACCCATACCCCGGTATTATTTTCAAGCTTTGCAAGCAACTAGTGTCAAGTTATCTGTTTCACCACAACCTCGTGTTCTCGGTGAACCAGTGTCTGTTCCTCAAGGAAGTCAATTAGCGATTAAAGTCGAAGGGGTATTACGACATGGTCGGCGCGCTTCTCTATATCGTTCTGTCGCTGCTGTTTGTATTTCTATTTCTACTACGCCTCCATCAAAGATTAATTCGGATCAGAAGGTACAAATTAATATTTGTTATAGTAAATATACTATACTTTTATACCTACTAAATTCATGCTTACTTGTAGGATTCTAACGCGAATGAATTACAACAAACCGTCACGCCACATCGCGATTTCTTCGCTTGTGAATTCCTACTTTCATTAGGGAGTCCAGTTACGGCTACAACAGCATGTGCAAGTAATACTACTAATGTTAACAATAACATGAATAGTAGTGGTGGACAGTATCAAGTCACAGCAAGTGCGAGTATACTTGACAAAGATGGCAACGTATGGAAGTGTGGACCACGTTCCACGCTTCAAGTCAGGGTACACGAAGAACCAGCTAAAAGAAAGTTACCATAACAATATGTTCATATATCTTTTATATATACAAAATATTGTACGTACACGAACTGTAGAATAAAAAGTTGTTTTGCTTCAATCAAAATTATCATAGTGTTTTATATTTAATTATTCTCTTTATAAATTTTTATAAAATTTTAATTTATTTTTGTAACGCAGATGGTGTTGAATTAACCGGAAAATAATTTTTTTTGGAAAAAATAATTGCGCAAAATAATAAATTATACTTCCGTAAAAGGTACGATTTGATGGGGAGCGTAAAGGATAGAGAAGTAGCGATAGTCGACGTACGAGCGGACGCGCCGTGAGAAAGCCCATAAAAGGGAGATTGCGAGACTGTTCGGCGCACAGTCGTGCACCGTCTGTCCGTTAGTACGGTACGCGCCACATCTTGACATTCGTGCATCATTTCGAGAAGAGCAACAGTTATGCCCTCAGATCATTGTGTCATTGGCTGACAAGGTCCAATATTAAATTTCGTCACGCGTTTACGCGCGGTGAGTAAAATCATTTTTCTTTTCTTTAATTTTAAATCCCATTTTGTTTTCCTCTAATTTTAAGAGGAAGAATGGTTACTACAGCGGGTAGTAATGTAGAATATTTTATTCAAAATATAAAATTGCGAATTGTCGTAGAAGATAACGTTTATTTTTATTAGGAAATCATTATTACTTTATTATACAACGGTCGATATTATAAAACGCTCTTTAAATTTTATTTCTACAATAGAATTATCATTCTAATAAATCCGATGCTATGAGAAGAAGCGTTTAAATATTTAAATATTTAAAGTTTAAATATAGCTCGATAATTTATATCGAATTTAAATCAGTATGCGCCGTTAAATAGCAGCGTGAACTTTAAAACGCAACGGAAGAGGAATTGAATCTTGAATCCTTACAATAATTTAACATCTTCCTATTATTAGTTTCCCGATAAAATTTTCTAAAACACTACGATGGTATATTCGATTTAAAGCAGATGCCGTGAACATTTTACTTTCGTTAGTTGAAATTAATATACCACGGGTACTAAGGGGGTAATTAATATTTCTAGAAAAGACGCACTAACTCTTACATTTACGGCAATTAACTAACGTAAGCGTTGCTTTTAAGCGTGAAAACGTGAAATTGCGCCCTTTTCTTGTATCAAAAGAGCTCCGTGGTTTATTCGAAGCCAACTCACTTTCATACCTTCCTGGAAAATTACAAAACTCATAATATACGCGTATCATCATGCAGAATGCCATTAATTAAAGACATTAAAAGGATAAAAAGACAGATCTTTAAAATTTCCAAGTATCTGCGTCGTTGAATAATCACAAATGTCTCAAGAGTAGAAGAGATTAAATTTTATTAAATATAGAACATAGCATATTTGTCATCGTTGAGCGAAGTTATCGGCTAAAAATTTAGAACATCGATCATAGAAAATTTAGAACATCATCGTGTCGGTCAATCGTCGTGAAAACGAACGATTCTTTTCTGCATCATAGTTTTTGCGTTCCATTCTCTGCCGTTGTCCTCGCTAAAGGTGAAAAGGCTTCTGTTTTTTTTCTTCCAATTATCTTTGCACACGTCCTGTGTGAATGCTGTTACACGCTTTGCCACAGGGATGAAGAGTCGCCAAGCATAATGTACAATGACTATGCCCGGCGAACACTACGGTACGTACTAAGCATTGCGGTTTAAGCTGCACGCCGATGCATGTGCCGTGATTCGAACTACGCTCGCAAGCGCCGAGTAGTTGTGCTAAATGGTTCGCAAACTAATGTTCAAAATTTGGGCAATGTCGCGATGATAGTGGAAGTGCGAGGTCGAGGAGTGGTAGGGGGAATGAGAATAGGGAAATAGAAGGGACGGCGGCGCGCGGTAGGGAGGCAGAGGAGAGAAAAAGAAAGGGAGGGTGGCAGTAAGTGATGTCTACGAAGTCTTCCTTAGTTAAAAGTTTTCAGGATTGAATTAAATAAAACTGCTACGATGTTTCCGTTATCCGGTTTTTTCCCCCTCCCTGACTTTTTATCGCTCTCCATCAAGCAGCGTTGCAGTGAAACGACTTTCGAAATAATTAGTACAGGAAATTCGAGAACCAGCGAAATTTAGGAATCGACATTGACGGGGGCTGATAATCGCGTCCTGTCCCGTTTCATCTCCGACTCATCCGCCTTTTTTTTTCCTTCCTTTCTCAAAATTTTTCCACTTAATTACAAAACCCTCGATAGATAGAGGGTTGAGAAAAATTTGATACTTCCACGGGAACGGATAAATCCCTATCACCTCGAACACCGTTATATGAACGCCTATTGGATTTTATATAGTTGTAACAGGAAATGGAAACAAGTTTCAGTTTATTTTTCTATGCATAGCAAATCTCATTTCCTTCGTACGTATGTATATGCGAAACAGATATCTTATTCCTATCCGTGCAATCAAAATAGAAGATTCCTAGATATTTCTCAGTCCAGATACGCAATACCGTGAATGCAATTCCTTTCTTTTACGTTATTGGTACGTACGGATAATTCGTAAACAGATTTTCATTATGTGCACTATAAACGAATCACGTGGATTTTTCTTTTTTATGTTAATTGTTAATTTTTAGTGCCTCAGAGAATGAAAGTGGATGAAACGCAACGCGGAACAAAAAGTTGACGTTTTAATGCAAACTTCAGCTTACAACAGTTACCATTAACGTAGTCTGATCCGCGTTTATGTTCATTTTTTCCTTAACCTACCTCCTAGCTGGTAATAGCTTTTGCGTCTAAACCACCGTTCCCACACGCTCTGTAAATTAAGTTCATTTTATCAACATTATGCTATATCGCGTTCGTTTTGTGTTTTCGAACAAAAGAAAATATCCAGAAGAGATATATTAGAAACTAGACGTAGTCCAGAGGATTGAATAAGAATGTGACTGCCGGGGATATTGAATTTGCACAGGGGTGAACAGATATTAAACGGCGGGCAGGAAATTTCTGACCATTAGAGAAAAAAGGAAAAAAAGAAAAGAGAGAGAGAGAGAGAGAGAGAGAGAGAGAGAGAGAGAGAGAGGAAAAAAAATCAAATAACAGCGGAAAACAGAAAGAACGTAAAACGCATGACGTAAAAAGCTTTGAAAGTTGTTGTAAAAAAGATAAATCGCTTTTTTTCTCCCGTTCGGCGTTTCGAAATTGGCTATTCTGCATCCACGGTTATTCTCCAATTAAAAGGTGCTTTAATTTCATCGAGCTTCACTACGATGTTTGTTCCGATTCGATCACGTTCATTGGCGCAAACACAAAATTTTTCAAAGATTTAGAATCGCCTGTTCGATGAAAAATATTTGACAAGTGAAAATTGGCAAGCGAAAAGAAAAAAGAGAGGGAGAAGATTGAAAGAGAAAAGAAAAGAATTAAGAAAAAAACGAAAAAAAAGAGGAAGAAGAGCAAAAAAAAAAAGAGATGATCCACGATTAATCAACGACGCTTTCCCTGGCGTACAGTGAAAATCGAACCGCCTTATTGCAGTCCACTTCTAATTTCAACAGTGGCGCGCTTGTTTCTCGCACCCTTTCATCGTGGCACACGTTGCATCGTGACGAGGGATGTTATATAGGGGAAGTGACGAAAGTGAACGACAGGAATAATGGACAGGTTTGGCTAGAGTGGCTTTCCGTTCGGTAGAAGCATTTGTTCCACCGACAGTAACTCGTGCCCGTAATAAACATGCCGTGCCAGCAGATTGACTGATGATACTGTTCTCCGTTAGATGTTATTGGTGTGTGCCCCTATTACCTTTCACCATCGGCTGCTATTCAATATATCGGCGGATGTCGGTAATTATTACAGTCGCACCTCTTCTTTCGCTCACCCTCACCCGACTTGTAAAGATTTATCTTCTAGGTGCGTATACCCGCGCGTAGTCGCAAGCGTTACTCGTCGAGTGAAGTTGGAAGGAAGATAAAAAAAAAAAAAGAAGAAAAAAAAGAAGAGAAAGAGAGACAGGGAGAGAGGGAGAGAGGGAGGGGGGGAGGGGACAGAAAGAGATAGAAGCCAACGGATGCGGAGGTTCAGCGAGGCAGCTGGTTCCATGGCTAAAGTGACGATAGTTGGTCGGAAGTTGAGACGCGAGAGCAACTAGTCGAATTCAATTTCGCCCCACTAAAGGGGGAGAAAATAGCGAAATTTCGCATTACAGAGTCGTATCGCGTCTGATTGAGTGAGAACGGCAAGCAGGTATAATTAGGTTCTAACCAACGGGAAATAAAATTTTTCTCAGATCGAACATGTCCTCGCGCGAGAAAGAGAAAAAGAAGAAAAACCGAGGAGAATGAAAGTACGGAAAATTGGGACACTAAGAGAGAAAAGGAAAAAGGAGGAGAGAGGGCGAAGGGAAGAAAAAAAGGAATCTCCGTGGCGTTTGTATTTTCTATTTATCCGGTGATAGAAGCCTGTGGCCAGCTATACCGATTTATATTGTATTCGTGGTTGTTCGAATTTTTTATTTAGCCACGGAGAGAGAACGGTTGAATAGTTCGGCGTGGTTTCGTCGCTAAACGAGGAAAGAGACTTCTCTCTCTCTCTCTCTCTCTCTCTCTCTCTCTCTGTCTCTCTCTCTTTCTCTCTTCACGGTATTCACGGAAGAACAGAGAGAGAAGAGAAAAGCACTCGAATCTCGGAGAAAGCGCAGTGCGGGAATTCCCTCGGGCGCGATCGTCATTATCATAATTTTTTCTCAATGTCGCCTAACGAAGGTGACACTGAATGCGTAGAAGGCGTGCGTCGCGCATCGAGGCAAACAACAGGCCAAGCGAAACAGGTGGGGATTCGCCGAGCATACTGAAGGGGGTAAAAGGGGCACCTGGTGTATCTCTCTGTGCACGGCTCAGCCGCGGGGTGCAACTTAATGAGCTTCCTGTGTTGGTTCCGCTTGTAGCGCATAACTCGCGTCTCTTACTCTTTCGTTCTCCTCTTTCGCGTTTTCCACCCTTTCCATCCTTTACCACTTGGCTGCTCGGGTCTGCTGCTGTCTGATCCTTTCAAAATCCGAGCGCTAAGCTATCGTTTAGGATGCAGACGTTTATGATTGAGAGCAATTCGTGCGTAACGTCTGTGTTACGTTAAAACGCGATCACGCTTCGTTCCCACCCCACCCCCCGGCTCCCCAGCCCCTTCTTTCGAAGATAGAGATTTCTGGGAATTCGCCAGTTCGTCTTTCCATTGGAAAATCTCTGTCAAAGCATCTCTTACTCTCGTTCGCTTTCGTTACCTGCCAATTATCGGCAGATTCTGCCCAGTATGACTCGCCGGCCGTTTCAACACTGCATTACGCTCGTGTGGAGACGCTTTGCCAATAATTTGCCCGGCACTTGACACATTATTGTGTTAGACTCCATAATGGCCTATTTCCGTGTTACCATCGGTTGATGTTCACTAAGATCAATTTACCGTATTGTGCGTATGAAAATTCGATCGATCGATCGCGATTTTACGCGACTTTGGCGTCCGCACGCCGTTCCCAAGTTGCCAAAGTTGCGATGAAAATGTCCGAAAATCATCGTTCCTCCTTCTATAGATTTCTCTTTGACCGTGATCTGTTGCGAATCCATCGAGTCTTATTACCACAGGGGACCGGTAGAGTGTACAGGCAGAAGCATACTTGATATGCCCGAATGTTAGATAAATCCCAAGGTTCCACTTACGGCAAGCGGGGGAACAAGGATTTCGTGGTCTTGCAAAGTGCTACGATGCACCGTGTGCCAGGTTTGTCGCGTCTAACCCTCTTTGCGTATGTACCTTTTTTCCTGCTAATTTACTCTAAACCCTGTTTCGCCACCCTTCACGAGGCTGACCCCGATTCTTCGACTTTTATCTCTGATCGCTGCGAATCTTTAGCGAATTAACGTGTGGAAAATTAAGGACAGTCGTAAATAACAGGAAATACACCTCGTGGTACTTTATCCTTTGTTTTTTACTTTTTTCTTTCTTTCTTCCTTTACATTTTGAATCGAAATTAGTTTGGAATTCGACTGGAATCCTACTGCGTGTGTCAATGATTTTACTGATTAAATTTGACATGTTTCAATAATCCATTCAATAATTCAATGATCTGTTAATTTAAATCGGGGTACTAATATAACGTTGCTAAATTATTCGTTATAAACGAATTTAGACATTATTCCATCGTCCGGAACGACATACACGTATTTTACATTAACAAATATCCGACGATGGGACACAGTCAGTGTTAACCGCAAGAACTCTACCATCGGTGCACAATTTTCGTCAAACTATTATATTTCTGCGTCTCGAACTCGAACGCTTTTGCATAATATACGACATAATGCAGCGCTGGTTAAATTATTGGTTAACAAATATATGCACGCATATTATTTCCATGCATTTAATACGTTACGCAAATTGATTAAATCAGTTTGAATGAGTAATATCTAACGTTGAATAATTAATTTAACTATAACTGCAAATAGTATCGGGTGTACTTTCAATTATTTACATTCGAATGTTTACCGATATCCGATCGGCCGTATACTTTGAGCCCATTTTTCTATGGGAAATATGATCCGGATTACATCGAGATATAATTTCCCAAACCTGCATACGGGAGAATTTTGTGACACGGGTAAACATTTTCTTCGGTAAGCGATCCTTTAATACAATGACCGCACAGCTTCTCCCCACGGTGGTGGTAACTTGGCTCCGCGGAGAGTTCGAAGGATCTTCGAACTCTCGGAGAATTTGCAGCGCTATGCATGCATGCACGGTAACCCAACCAGTGTCATAATTGAATCTATGAGAAACACAGCGCGAGTGAGATTAGAAGCTAGGATAGATGGTTCCGGTACATCTTGACCGTTTCGATTCGCGTGCTTATACGTCGCGCCCATTGTTTGACATTCCTCCGCGCGGCAGTTTGGCAACTGTTCCCCGATAAACATCCAGGGGCGGGGGGCAGGGGTCGGGGGGACGGCATAGGGGATGTAGGGGATCAGTCAAAGACCGTTATATGTGGAAATGTGTCAGTCAGCGTGGAAAGCGAGGAGAACGCACCCGACTGACACGGAACGCGTCCCTGCGTATTGACATTTTCATCTCGAGTGATTAATGAACGCGTCAGATCTAACATTCGGCGCCATGACAAAATACGAAGCGAGGCCTCGACTTTCCCAAGTAAAACATAATCCGGAACAAAACGTTGTGCGACAAGAACCAAAGTTACCGCCAGGCTAGACTGGGTGTAGTTCCGTTCCGTGGAATAGCAAACGGTTTGAATAAAACGTACGTATTTATCCGCGAGTTCGTCGACCGAGAATGAGTCGTTCTCGGTGACATTACGATTCTCTCATTAGAAATACAAAAGCGAGTACGACTCTCTGCTCTAGCTCTCTCTTTCTCTCTCCGGCGAGATTGAACTATCAATTTTTAAACTTTATCCAGTCATGCCAATATTTTCCATATTAGCCGACGTATCCGAGCTATGGAGCCAATGTCACGATACTCGGGGAATTCCTGACCGAAATTCCACGGGCAGTCACCAGACCACCGGAAGGAGAAACGGGCAGCGGGGTCGCATAGCAGCCACCAGACAGAGCGGCTGGCATACGCTACTTTAAATCCCTCCACCCTCGTTCGTAATTCCATCAATCTTATTTGACTTACTTTTATATCGACCTTGATCGGCGGGCTCGCGCCTCGTGCATCAACGAGACACTTCCGCATCGTTGCCAGTGATCGCGTGCCTCATTTCCCCCGATTCAATTTACGGTGTGACGGAAGTGCATAAGTGAATTTTCGTCCCCCGTCCAGCCCCGTCCAGGAGCTGCCGTAGTAATATTTTCCGCGCCACGTTCGCACCGATATCCGTGACAGTGGCATGGTAAATGCAGCCGAGTGGAATCGTTTCGCGAGAGAAAGATAGAGCGAGCCTCGCGGATACACACACGGGATCTCGAACTATGGCTTGTCGGTGTTCTAGAAAGCCGTAGCGAAGCCGAAGTCAAGGTGCAGCCAACTTTACAGACAGTTTAAACCACAATCCTTAAGTTCCGTCGTTCTCGTTGGAGGAGAAGAGGAGAGAGAGAGAGAGAGAGAGAGACAGAGAATAGAATGGGAGATGGTAAACCAGTGGCAGCGGCAGCAGCAGCAGCAGCAGCAGTAGCAGCAGCAGCAGTAGCGGCACGGAAAACAACACGCGAAGGAGCCGGAGTTCCCGTGCAAACCTAACTGCGGCTATTACTCCGGTGGCAGTCTCTGCTCATCGATAGTCAATTTGCCATTTCGTGGTACGTTACGTGTGCATCTGCCGCGTTTCGTCGAACGATCCATGCGGTGATACGTGGATATCATGGGGGCCCAAGTTCGAAGACGGTCGATCGATAACCTCCGATATATACGTACACACGGGGCTACGTAAGACCTATTCGGAGATCCGATTTCCACACGGGGCGAAATCATTTTTCATTTCGTTCTTTTCCGCGCGATATCAACGCAAACGGGGAGAAGAAAATGATTAAGAAAAGATGCCTTCTCTCCGCGGAAGGAGAACGGTTGGCAATTGAATGGTTTTCTGGAAAACGGATGCCACTGTTCGCCTAGTCACAATCCCGCGGTATCTCATCAAAAATGAAATATTACCGGCCTGGCTATTAGCCGGTGCAGCGGCGGCGGCGGCGGCGGCCGCGTACGCGTATGGTAACGAGGATGAAGATAAAATTGCTTTTGAGTATCCGTTCGGATCAACGGGTTCCCAGGCAAATTTAATAAAGCGAGAATTTTCTCTGTGCGAAAGTTAGGAAGGTCTGGCTCTGTGCGTTCCCTTTTTTTTTTTTTTTTTTTTTTAACGCTACCTGGTAGTGCTAATTATTACTTTTCGCGTGTACACGACGATGCACAACGATGTTACGCGTGTGCGAAATTTTAACGATTCACATCATCGCACCCTGTTTCGTTAACAAAGGAAGTTGTATGGCTCTCTCTCTCTCTCTCCCTCTCTCTCTCTCTCTCGGCCTCTATCGAGGGCACGATTACGTTTGCCCAGAAATCCAACGAGAGTTCGAGGTATCGAAGTTGGCTGACGAAGGGTGCCTCTCCCGTTGTCACCCTCCTCCGTGTCAGGTAAAAAAAAATGTTATTTCTGGACCGTAGCGCGTGTTACGTAGCGGTGACTCGTGCTGGAACAGATTAAAGGGTATATCGAATTCGAGAGGAGAATTCGTTCCGAGTCTTTCTCATTCCCGTACGTGCGACGCTGTTTTCCTTCCAACGAACTCTCTACGTCATCGAATCGAACTTTCCTTCTTCTCATTGACCATGCCGCGCTTAACGGCTTATAGAAACTCTTCCACGGTTATCCTTGCCCGCCTTGGCCCGCCGGGAGACTTTGAACGTTTCTCTCAAGTGACAACGAACTTTTATCGCGGATGGATTCGCGCTAATCGACGATAGAAAGAAAAAGAAAAGTATATTCCAAGAATCCGACATCGTTCGAACAAACTCGATCGGTTGTTTAAAAAGCTCGGTAAAACGGTCTGTAGAAGTTTCAATTGGAAATTGGAATTCTATATTTTGCGGCGATATCGATCTGGTTACTGATCCAGTTTCCAGCCAGTCGAATTCGACGGATGATTACCAGAGGAGATACGCGAAGACAAAAGCGGCTGTTTCCGGCCGCCGCGCCGCGGAAGATTAAATAGCAGGATCCCTACGTATACCCTTTACCGCGAGCAATAACGTTCGCAAGTAACGCTAAACCAACGTACATATACGTATCGGAGTTCGGTCGAAACTCCGAAAAGTTGTTTGCTTCTCCTCCTTCCGCAGCAAGGAGAGTCCGACTCTCATCGATAGTCAATCGCCATTTCCCTCTACCTTTTCGCCACGTTAACGAGCGCTGAGCGCCAAAGAGAGGAAAGAGAGAGAGAGAGAGAGAGAGAGAGAGAGAGAGAGAGAGAGAAAGCCTGGAGAGAGCGCGTGGAAAATGGCGGGATAAAAGGAACGAGAAAGAAGCGAGAAGACGAGCCTAGAAGATGGGGTTCGTCGATGGGGGGAGGGGGGAAGGGGAACTACACAGTTGCACTTTCCCAGATCACTGGGGAAGAGGGGCGAATGAATATGCTAGCTAGCGAACTTTTGTTGCTCGTATTACGGGCACGAGGGCTTTTTAAGGAATAAAAATTTCCCTCAATTAAGAATTATAGGTCGTCCTAAAGAAGAAGGTGAATCGTTAAGATCTTTTGTACACTTCGTTATGATAGGAAAAGGGGGAGGGGGTAGGAGGACGGAGGGAGGAGCAATCAATTTTCATCTTTATCAGGAAGATAGGGTGTTGTATGCGTACAACAACCGGGCTCTCTTCCCGGTTCTATGCAAATTTCATAATCATCGGAACACTTGACTGTACACGTGCTTGCTTGGCTTCGAACAACAGCTTTCGTATCGATTAAACGTTGCAGGTTAAAATCGATCGAAATGCCTACTTAAGTCGCATTAACCAAATGCTTGATTCACAGGATAGTCTGAGTGTGGTATTTAGCGGTGAAGCTGTAGCAAGTGTACCGTGTAAACTGGCCTAATGGAGGCATGCTGCTGCTGCTGCTGCTGCTTTGCCCAGTGTGCAAAAGTGTGCAGGAATTATCCATCGAGAGTTGCTCGAATCGCCATCAGTTGAATCGAATTACGAGTTTGCAACACTTTGTCACGGGGTTTTGCAGATACTCCTGGCGACGCAGCCTCCCTCCTCTCTCTCTCTCTCTCTCTCTCTCTCTCTCTGCGGCCTCTTCTGCTCGGCTTTTCGACCTTTGCTAATTCGACTAAGGTACTTGTTCTCCCAAGTAAAAGGCGACCGCAAAAATCGATCCTTCGCGAGGCCCCGTAAAATGAGAGAGAGACACTGTTTTGTTTTTCTTCTTACCTCCACCGCGGAGGAAAGATTCGTGGCACTTAGTTAGGACGGAGGTTGCTTGTTCTTGCCGGCAAAAACAAGAAACTCGACGACGGGCAAATCCGGTGAGAAGATTAGCTGAATGCAAAGGAACCCGGCGCTCGACGAACTTAAGGAGCTTCGACGGAATTCGAGGGAATTCGATGAGAGTGCTCGAAAGTGTGTACGGTTTTTAAGTGTGTACGGTAGAGTGATACCTGAGAGAACCAGAGAAAAAGCCGAAGGATAAGGGAAAGAGGAGATAACGGGAATGGTGGGAGGGGGGGGAGGGAGGAGAGAGGCGAGGAAAGACGTGGAGTAGAACGCGAAGACAGAAGCCCGAGCCTCTGGAAGAAAGTGGAAACTCGTAAGTAATAGCTCCGACAGCAAACCTGGTAAAATGAACGGATAGACGATGCCATGGAACGACTCTTATTTCCTTTCGCGCTTCAGAAGTCAGTATGGCGAGGGAAAGAAAGGGAAGAAAAGAAGAAAAAGAAAAAAAAGGGAAAAGGAATGGAGAAAGAGAACAACGAAAAGCCAAGCGAAAGAGAAAGAGGAAAAGGTATTAGACAGAGAGGCGGGGGAGAAAAACAAAAGAAAAGACGAGTCGCGGTCGCTGCTGTGTGTGGAAGAACCGAAGTTACGTTTCTTTCTCTCTCTCTCCCCTTACTTTCTTTTCGCCTACACATCTCGGTACTCTCTTACCGAGGCGTTCTTCTTGTACCGCCGTGAGTGTCGGTTAAGCTCTAACGTTTAAGACCTTCCAAACAGACTTCGAAGCTTTCTGGACGAATTTTACGTTTAGGGGAACCCTCGTATTCGTTTGCCGTGTGTGAGATATTTTTTCGCGTATCCGGGAGACGTTGTCCGGCTTAAATGCCAGTCGAAATTAATGGAAATGGTCAGAAAACTTCTCTAGGGATTTCCTCTGTTCTAATTATCGTACCGGGAGAAGTACTAGAATGAACTTTAAAACGAATGTTACTGTTCTGAAGATATTTCGACTAAAAGGAGGAACGTAGAAGTCTTTGTCTGCGTACTTGACATGTCAAATTGTTTTGCGTTTGTATCTTTGTTCGGAGACAACATTGGAATATCGATATACTGTTGGTAATTATGCATGGAGAGATTTACTGTGATATTCAGAAGAGCGAGACGAGGGACATAGAGCGAGAGTGAGAGAGATGTAAACTTTATACGGAGAATCAAAGACGCTTTTGGTTAACCAAACCACGTCCAGTTTCCTTCGAGTCACAAGTGACCAACAGAACGGCTCATTGGACCCCTCAGAGAGAGAGACACTCGTTGCCTGTTATTCTCTCCCGTAATATAGCATGCAATTCTCGTGCGCGCGTTTATAATACTCTGTGCATACACTTTGGATAGATGTGCAAATGTATGCTCCGCGCGGAAATTGGTGTTTCGATGTTTAATTTGCTATGGTATGGTACAGCTAATGATGGATATTCAAAAGATCGCGTGACACTGTTTCGCGTTTAATTATATTCAGGTAAATAGCCGTGTGTTGAAAACATCTGAATTCTATGTTCTTGATTGCGACACAGATCCGAGACGCTCAGAAATCCTCTGTTAAACAATCGACACAATTATCGGGCCTACACGATTGTAATAAAATTTCCGACGTTACACGCGTGTATCCCGATTCGGAACGAAAGCAATATGATAGAAAAATTCGTGAAAACTAATTGAAAAAAAAAAAAAAAAAAAAAGGCAGGGAGAAAGAAGCGATTATCGCGCTCGTGAATAATATTTACACGAGCATAGGGAGTTTGAAATTTCGCCAGGCTGCCGTATACGGTTTACTTACGATTACGTTTCTATTTGCCAACCGGCCAGCAGTTGTAACTTCCACCTCGATTAATTGCTCAGTTTTACGTTGCAACTGAAAATTCTTTTCGCCCCTTCCCTTTCTTCTTCCGTTCGGGGCCGCGAAACGATTGTTAATTGCGCTTACGTACCGCGCGTAACCATCCTTCCTCGCCAACGATCCGCCGTCTCAGAATCACCACGCGAGAATGTAATCGCTAAAAGCTTTTTTCCCTTGTCTCGGTCACGACGTTGTCCCCCTCCTCATGTAAATATTGTAAAAACAACGAAAAAGAGGTAACAAAAAGCGGCCGCTGGTTGATGGCCACCACTCGACTGCCTCGCATATCCGCCTAAAAAGCAGCAGTCCAGTGAAACGCGATGCACTTTCGCAGGACTGTTTAACGGGAATATGTATGCATGTCGGCCGTCGTGGTTCACAGCGTCGGCGCTGCCGTAATTTTCGTCCGTCCGGGTTACGTACGGGGAAAAGCGCGGGCGAATTTTTAAAGGTTTAACTTCGTACCGGGCTCGCGCACTTTCATTTGCTTCTCTCTCTCCGCGGTCTCCCCGTCAAATGTACACGTACGCCGCTGATATATTCCCCCACTTCCCAGTGTCCCCTCTGTCCTACGCGTATCATCACACGCGCGCGAAAGAAATTCCTTTTAATATTTCAGACGATATTAGCACGGTTGCTCGGCGCGTCGAATTTTTCGGGGATCGATATCCTTACTGCTATTCACCCTGAATACCCCGGGATAACACCGAGTGCTGAAGTTAATAACAAAATATCATCAGCGCGCACTATCGCTGCTTGAATGACGCGATCTGTGATGAATAACGAGACACGAAACGCGCGAAAGCACCGCGATAGTGTATCACTATACAAGGGACCAGAAATTGTGTTAATGGATCTCTCTCTCTCTCTCTCTACAAACGATCAATTATACGTTCGTTCTGTGTCTATCGAAACTACGGACGTTTCAACTCTTATTCACTTACGTAGCTTATAAAGATCCTGACCACGGTCATCGAAGCTCTAAAAAGTATTAAACGTACGTCGAGCGTTCCCGCGGTTTTCCCTTCCCCCTAAACTCAGTGCTCTGCTCGTCGTGTCGTTGTCCCTCGAAACCGTCGGTCAGGGGTAGGAAAAGGGTTATTTAAGTTAAATACCGCAGCCGCGGCGTAATTTTCAACGATGCAAAGAGAACGTGGCCCGAAGTCATAAAGGGCAGGCTTCGGCACGAGCGAAATTTTCATTTGACCGGCCTGTACGTACGTGCAAACGTCGGCCTCGCGCGCGCTCTGGTTGGTCGCGCGAGTGTGCGTATTTCGCGCGAGCTTCGCCTCGTCTCGCAGTTGGATCGCATAGGATACTCGGCGAAGGGTAGCGGTTGAAAAGGGAAGAGCAGAGGCAGCAGGCACCCACTATTCGAGTATTATTGCGATGCTGGCTGCAGGAGGGTGAGGATGGGATATATCAACGGTTGGCGTTTATGTGGCGACCAACTGTCGAGTTAATATTCACGCGACTCAACTTGACCCCGCGCCGCCACCCTGTCGAACCCGCACCCCCGTGAACGGTTATGCGAAATTCTTCACCTCGCCTTCCCGGCCCAAGCGTTTACGCGTCTTCTCCTCCCCGGCTCTTTTCCAACCGATTGGCGTATATTGCTGCATTGTACGGCTGGCACTGCATTTCTCCACCGGGAGGCCGGGAAGTTATGGTAATGTGGCGTTAGACTATGGCCAAGCCAGAGAATTTGATAGATTCTCGCAACAGACTATTGCGTTTATTAACCGGATTCGTTGGTACTGTTGAATCGAATTATTGTTGACGATGCATACGAATTGAAATTAAAATCAAATTCAAATCTTGTCGTAGCCATTTACGAGCGAATGATATGTAATTGAGGGTTAAAACTGTCAACTGTTTCATTTCCAGAATTCTTGTGAATTCTTAAAAGACTTCTAGAATAGAAAACTTCTATTATAATTATATGGGATTAAAAGCTAATTAAGATAAGTGAACGCTCAGTTAGGTTAATTTTAGTCGTTGCCGATATAAACTATGTTGACCGAATTGATGTTGATCGATGTGACTTGTTATGTTCGAGGAAACGGAAATTAATTCATCCTCCTTAATTAATCGAGTTAATCGAAACTTTTGCGCGTTTCTGTGCGAGATAATTATATTAATTTTGAATGATTCTTTTCCACTTGAAAAGAGAATGAATAATTTTTGTTACAGCGTTACGTATGGCGTATGGCCTTATTCTATGGTATGGCATCGCGGGACATTGTTCTTTGCTTCTTCCTCACTGCCTTTCTGTATTCGAGTTTCGGTAAGAATCAAACAAGATATTCTCTCTGCCCCCTCCCCTCCTTTAGAACCCAAAGTAGCAGCGCTCTTCACCCAATCGCAGCGGCGAAAAGAGGCGTAGAAGAGCAAGTTTGAATTGGTCTCACGGAATACGGGGCGCAAAAGTTACAAGTTTTTTAATCCGTACAAAATGATACGAACGAATCTCTTGTATCCGTAATAGCATCGTGCCGTACCCACTTTTCCTTCCTGCCGCGTTTCTTTGCTCCACTTTTCGGTAGGAATCAAATAAAATGCCCCTAAAAGCACTATCGGAAGTCTCCAGAGCTTCCGTAAAAGCATTCCCTGTTCGCAAGGTGAACGTAGGATAGAAATTACAAGAGCAGGCGAAGCCGCGGCTAAATATTCTCCGATTTCCCCGAAATATTCGTCTAAAATCTAATTTCTCGTTTCATCGTCCAGTAACGCGTGACAGAGACGTAACGACTTATTCTACTGAAATTTTATTTTTCCTCGCGCGTCCCACCGCGGGGAACGTTTATTATTTGATAATAAGATGTCAAAGGTTGCGATGATACGCTCTGATACAGTTGAACTAAACACGTCACGTTATGCGACACTGCGATTTTTTTACTCCTTTTTTTTTTTTTTTTTTTTCTGGCTTTTTTCAATCTCTCGTTGACGTCCACGTGACGCGCGACACACGCGTACATTCCGCTGACAAAATGCTCGTTGAACGAAGAAGACAAACTAAATCTGAATGGCCTAGTGGAAAAAGAATTATTGGCCCGTACACTCGCTATTAATCTATAGAGCGATATGCACGACGAGCTAGATTAAGCTGGTCGCGTTAAGAGAGATGTGTAGAAAGATTAAAAAAATCAATATCGAGCCCGGTAAAATACACGGAGGATGGCGAACGTCCAACGAATCTGTAGAATTGACAAGTGCCATCCGAGCTTATGGTGCGCGATGCACTTTGTTGAACGGAGAACGTTGTTGATCCACGCGGTGAGAAGGGCGTGAATCTTGAAATTAATTAGACGCAACATTGCCGCAACAGTCATTAATCCCACGATCGTTAATTATATCCGGTATAATTCCCCCTGGCCTAGGTCAAGCGATGCCAAAGTCCGAGGTCCAGCCAGAATTTCTAGCGCTTCTGGAGAACCATACGGTCAGTCAAGGTCGTGACGTCTCCTTCACCTGCGTCGTTAATCATCTTCAATCTTACAAGGTAATTGCATTCACGTGCCGTGGCGTAATTAGTAAGTCGATTAGGGGCAACGCTTCGAAATCGTAAGTAATGGCCTAAAATCCGTATTTCCGTAAATAGTGATTCGAGAAATACCGATCGCGAGTTGCGTAATCGAGTGAACGAATGAAATATAATATATAATATTGACGAATATTACGTACACGTTCGCCGCGTGTACGTAAATAAAGTGATGAAACACGATTGAAATACACAAGTACGGTGTCGATTATGACAAAGCACATAAGTTTGCACTTTCGTCGGGTCCACACCCAGACTCCTGCTGTCCAGAGCCCCTTGCGGGACAGAGCCCCGCCGAGTAATTCACTTTCGAGAAGAAGTCCAAGTTTGATTGCGCGCTCGAATCGACAATCGCTTCTATCGCGAGATGAAACGCTCTTGGCGCGTGTTCAGAGGATTCCGCCCTGCCGGATTCGAGGGATAGAAAAGGACGCGAAGGAGAGTGGCGGAAAAGAAAAATAAAAAGTAGAAAAAGAAGAAGAAGAAGAAGAAGAAAAAGAAGAAGAAGAAAAAGAAGTGAAAAAAGTGGAAGCATAGGGAATCCGAATGTTACGGCAAGCGGAGAAGTACCCGGGGAAAAGAAAGGAAGCTCAAAAGAAGAGACATAAATCAGAGTCGCTAATATACCGTACAACATGAATGGGTCTGATTTCTACCAGTTCAACACACGGCATCGTATCCCTATCCTTTCCCCATCTCTGCCTTTCTCAACATTTGCGTCCAGTTTGAAAATACGACAACTCCATATGAGATTTTTGGCGAAAATATCGCGGCGCAGCAACAATTTGCCGTATATCGAGTATCGAGTACGGGAAGAAAAATCGAGAAGGCTGCAACAAAAACAGCCTTGTTGAACTTTTTCCGACTTTTTAGATAAATTCTAGTAGTCAAACTCGCGATATGGTGAATCCGATACCATCGAAAACGATCTGCGCTCTGATTTATTGCAGAATGAAAATTGACGGGTTTCGCAAAAACAACTTTTTTTTCCCAACTGTTTTTCACCAAGCAGACTATTTTTTCGTGCCTCCTGTTTATAACGTTGTTATTTCAATATCGCAGACTCATGAACCGACATCTATGAAGCAAAAAATAAACATGCTACAATATCTCTTCTCTTCTCTTTTTTGAAGAACGACAAAATTTCAAAAAGGGTCGTTTTTATTACGAACTCTTCGATTTTATAGGTTCTACGTTGTAATGTTTCGCGTTGTCGTTATCGAGCGCGAAGCGTAGAGACGAAGATGGTTGAAGAGTCGAAATTTTGACGAGGAAGCGGTATGGTACATCGAGAGTATATTGTATACTAAACAGTCATTGCATCGACATACCGGCAGATTTATTCAAAAGCGAAACACATTCGACATATTCAGTGTCACGCTAAACGCGTGAGATATAACAAATACGAGGGGCGCGCAGGGCCGATTCGATCGCTGATTGTTTGCGGTCGTGAAAAAAAGAAAAAATTTTTTTTTTCTCGCCAACAGGTAGAACTATTCTGCCAGCCAGAACGGCGAACGGTCCATCAACGTTATTTATGCACACCTTAAATTCCATTGCCGTTGGATCAAAACGCCGCTTTTGTTCCACCGATTTAAAAGCCCTTTCACCCGTTCAATAGAACCGTCGTTTGAAATACGACAGATCGAGCACGCAGGAAGTATGTTCGTACAAACGGGACCAAACGGGGAAGTACGATCACCGATTGGAATTTGAATCCTGGAATCCAATAACAGTGTTCATCCACTCGCGCCAGGATCCTCAAGTAAATAATTACGTTTCAGGGAGGGGCGTTAAACGTACAAATGAATTTTCAGACTTACATAACGATCGGAGATTACGATTGATGCTCGTTTAGCTGGGTAAAAATCGATCCTCTAACTTCACGTTTACCATTTCATTTCTTTCCTTCTTTTTTTTTCTCTTTACATTTCTCTCTCTTTTTCTCTCTCGTCGCTGAACAATCGTGAAAAATATTCTTTTAATTTTGACATTGTTCGTTTCCGTGAAAGCAACAAACGGGGAATAAGAGTTGAATTACGCTTGTAATACAACTCTTTTTTTTTTCTTTCTTCCCTCTCCGGTTTCCTTCTTATTGCGGTATAATATTTACGTTCCGAGTCTTAACGGGCGCATTTATGTTGGAATTCATGAATACGCAAGGCAACAGGAAATCGGAGAGAACATTTTATGTTCGCGCAAGGGAGAAACTTGTTCTCGTACATCGCCTGAAATATATAATTCGCACATGTATAAATAATATTCTTTTATCTTAACGTAACAGCTTGCGAAAGATAAATTTTTCTGTGTATTTTTTTTTCCATTTTCATTTCCGAGTTTTCCATTCTTTCTTCCTTTTCTTTCTTTCTTTCTTTCTTTTTTTTTTTTTTTTTTTTTGGTCACGTGTACTCCATAACGCGAACAACGCTACACAAAATAGGATACTACGTTAAACACGTTCCATCTACTCGTATTTCGTATTTCCTGTCTTCGAGCCTTTGAAGCGTTCGTCCAACGAGGAACGTTTCTTTTGAAATTTATTATTCATACCTCGTAAACGAGTGCAAGGTACGCCGAAAGGGCCAAAGGAACGAGAACACAATAATAAAGAGAATATCTTGAAACGAAGGATAGAACTTGGCCGTACCAACCAGGGATAAGTTTAACTGGCTAATCAAGAAAGTAACCAACGTAATACCCAGCAACGTTCAATAGACAGTAAACCGGCAACATCTACAACTCTGGCGATCAGTCTTGGTACGTTCGAGGGTGGAACGCATTATTCTTATTGCACCCACCGCATTCGTGAACCTCCGGGAATGTATCACGAGCGAAAATGCACATATATTCGTATGTATATGTATACACGTGTACGCGTTATACACTCTGACTAGGCAGAACAAGAAACATCATTCATAACAAAACTAATTCTAAAACGATGGTATTATAAGGGAGTATGAGCGGTGTAAGTAATGCGGGCGGTGAGTCGCCGTTTATAATCGGTTGCTGAAACTGCGAGAATGTTCATACCCCGTGATTGTATTATGCAGGTCGCCTGGATGAAGTCCGATTCGAAAGCTATCCTGGCCATTCATACGCACATGGTCGCTCCAAACCCACGGTTGTCTGTCACTCACAATGGACATAACACGTGGAAACTGCACGTGACCAACGTCCAACCGAACGACTCTGGCACGTACATGTGTCAAGTTAATACGGATCCTATGAGAAGTCAGGTTAGTATGTACGTCTTCGTGTCTGATTATTAAACCAGCATGTACGCTCGGTTCCGTACCTTGCTTGTTTCCGCCTACAGATATATACACGTATGAATTACGCGAATGATCGTCGATTGTTTCTGCTCTTGCTTCTTTTTTTCTTCTTTAAATTATCGTTCCGACATCGTTGTACAATGGAATACGAACGAAGGGGGAGACGAATTAATAGATTCGATAACGTTTGCTGCATTACCGCCGATTGTAACCAACCGCGGTTGTCGAAAATATCACTATCGAAAAGAACGACCGTCGATAAGATCGGCGGAATTGAATGCAAAATTTCGCCGCGAAAAGGGCGGAATGAAAGCGCGCGAAATAAAACGAAAGGGAGAGAGGATAAAATATAATGCGATACAGAGTTTCGTTGTTTTCGGTTGTTATCGTCGCGACTGGTCGATCGATGTGTACCGTGCATACTTTTTTTTTCTTTTTCCCGATGATAAACCTAGATTAAAGGCAAGTCTCAACGGTGAAACAGTCCGTGTTTGTTGAGGTTGTTGAATCCGTGGGTTAAGCTTGATTTAAATGTTTCGAGGCGGAAACTGGAAACAGTAGATTGGGGCGGTATGGGCCAGACTAGACTTCTCTTGCCGGCAGACAAACGGTGGTATATGATAGTTCGTAACGATCTTTGTGCAGACTGGTCATATGAAGGTACTGATACCGCCCGATATCACGGATTTGGACGACTCGGCTGACCTTCTAACGCCAAAAGAGAACAGTGATCTGCGATTACGATGTCGGGCCACGGGAACACCGGAACCCGTGATAACTTGGCGACGAGAAGACGGACGAAATATTACTCTCAGGACGGAGCACGGCGTTCAACGAGGTAACATTTTTCAGCATTATAATTTTCTGACAGTTGGCATTACGCTGATTTGAATTACTAATTTGATTGACTAATCAAATCGGTGATTTAAGCGAGCTGTAGATCCAACATTATTCGTGATTTTTATTTTTGACGATATATAGATGCTATTGCTTGGAAATTTGGAATTATTTATTTAATGAGGAAGAAAGCTTTGATCTTTTAATGAAAACTACAAAATGGAGAGAACGGATGCTTACTGTTCTTGAAGAAGATGATCCTTGTATGATCCTTTCATTTCTTCAATTCTGATTGGAGGAAAGTCTTTAGGACGTATTTCGAATACGTCAAAACAACAAGATGTGCGAAACAAGGAAGCAATAAATCATTAGCGTTTGTAAAAACGAAATATTTTTATATATCGCAGCCCATAACAAGTTACATAGTTATTTGTAAATGCTAGAAGAGATTCCAAACTTTTGAACGATAATGTACTTATAATCGTTTTACAATATTAATATGTAACTTTATCATTAATCATTTAAAAAACATCTGATTTGCATGAATTAAATCCTGTTGCCGGTGATCACAAAAAAAGATGCATAAATGAATAAATACACAAGTGGCTCAAGTATTTCAATGCTGTTCCGTTCCACGCAACGAGATATTCATTGAACGTATCAACGTAAAAGCGCGATCCCGTCTGGTCCATCGCGTTCTGTAGAAAATCAACCAGCCGATTAGCCTTTCTAACAGTGAGTGATGGATGTTGACTTTACATATATTTCCTCTTCGCCGACCCCATCGATTCGCATACCCGATTGCAATATTCGCTGTGTACACTGCGCCGCGAAAGTGTCTACCACTCAGAATCTATATCGTTCGCCGGCGATTCGACGATCTTCCCCAAAACGTATCATAGGGGAATATTCTCGTTGTTTCGGCTCCCTTAATGAGCTCGACTCGGACCCTCGTGCATCACATCCCATGGAAACCGGGATAAAAATTATACACCACGAAATAAAAATTATATACCGGATATTGAAACGGAATACGAATTAAACGTTTCGTATACTGATGAAATATATATATATATATATATAAAAACGAGATTATTAAATTATCGCGATAGAACAGAGCTAACTTTTTAATGAGGATAATTTAGGGGAATAGAAATATTCATTGGCGAACGCGAATAATTAATGTTTCGATTCATTTGCCACGGCTCTCATTATAAACAGATCGTTGTATGCAAATGTTGTATCGTCGTGTTTAAGAAGAATTTGAACATACAGAGGCATAGGTACGTGACGCAGGGACACGACGTGAAATATTCACGGTACTCTTTATAACACGTAGTGGATAAAATCTCCGTTCGTATATTTGTGAAAATTTCACGAATTTGCGCGAACGTTCGCAATCTAAATTATAAAAGAACTTGAAAATCCTAGTTCGAATCGATGTACATATAATTTCTAGAAGAGCGCACTTTCTATCCGTATCCGGCGTAAAGCTGGAGGTTGTATTTAAAATACAATATCCTTCGAACAACACTTTTCCAGTCTCAAGAACTCCTTCCCCCGAGGATATAGAATAGAAATATCAGTACGATTCCTAGAGGAGACTTTACAATCTTCGGGATAGGGTAAAATTACCGGTCTAAACGACGGCGGTAAAGTAGAATAGGAATATCGATATAGCCATATAACTAGAGAGTCCGACCCGACATCTCATATGACCCGTTGATAATGCTTCACGCAGTAAAGTCGTACGAAGGGGAGCAACTTCATCTGACGGGCATTCTGCGGCAGGAGATGGGCTCTTACCTTTGCATCGCCTCGAACGGCGTGCCGCCAACGGTCAGCAAACGATATTACGTGAACGTACGATGTAAGTGAAGTGGCGGGCCCGTTAAATTGGCGGGCACACCGACGAAGAAACTTCCAATGATTAATTATAGTTTTCTCCCGACGCAGTTAAACCGCTGATTAAAGTCTTGAGCCAATTAGTAGTGGCACCTGCTAACAGTGACGTCGTTCTTCACTGCTACGTCGAGTCCTGGCCGAAAGCTCTGAATACATGGTACAGGGACGATGGTGAGCATTATAATGTCGAATCTTACGTCATCATTTCTCAATGTCGTGTTCCCGGTGTGACCGTAAGATCGCTCGTAATTCTGTAATACGAACTCTATCGCATCCCTCTTTCGCAAGCCTTACGTAGATTGATTTTTATATTATTACTTGTACACACAGAGTACGGTTCCACTCGAATGAGTTATTTTGATTTTAATTATCTTGCGTAATTAAATCTGACTATTTATCGCATGTTTGGATGCTTCCCAGACGATTAATCATCAAGAAGAACTTTATCGATTTCTGTACAATAAGGAACTAACAAGTCATTTATATTTGAATTCTGCAAAAGTAGAAGATTAACGTTTCTCCCCTTTCTACCTTCGTTCGCTAATTTATCTTTATCAAATAATAATGTAGAATAAATCTTGCAAAGATAAATTGATACGATGGAACTATACTGTTGTCGTTTCGCGTCTGAATGACGATATATTACAGATGTGTAATGTAAGCCGGCCGGAGAATATAAACCAATCTTATGGTTGACGGTTGTTGCAGGTGTGAAACTATTGTCCGATGAGAAACATGATCTAACGGAGATTCCATTGAACGATTATGCGTATCAGTTGAACTTGACTATCAGGAGACTAACTATGGACGATTTCGGTAGTTACACCTGTTCCGCGGAAAATTTACTTGGCAAAGCCGAAGGAACGATAAGACTGCAAGGTAATTTTTTTGTGACTTTTATGTTATATATAAATTTAAAATATTTTTCGAAACTTCTACTTTTATATTATATTTAAAATAAAACATTGATACTTCTAGTATTAAAGTACAATGCTATTTACTTATAAAAAAGAAGAAATATATATATATATATATATATATATATATAGTTAAATCTGTACTGTGTTCACGCTTGAAAAACTTTACCGCGGCTTTCTCTGACACGTGGAAAGCAATTATATTCGGTTGATATATGTTTCTCATATATAAACCGATATCGGTTCGCCTCTGTGTGCTAGGAACTAGAGTAAGGGGAAAGAAGCTTAATCTTTAAAAGATAATAACCGTATATTCTTTGTAATATTGTTCGTTTATATTATTGAAACGTGATTGAAAGTTAAATTTTTCCTGTTAGAAGAGATCGATGCAAACGATTGATTATTTCTCGCTAAACTTTTATATTTCATCCTTATCCTATTTCATTTTACACTTTACTCCCTTCGTGTAAACAGTTAAAGAGTTGCATCTGACGAAAACCACTTCGATACCTATTCGCCACAACATGGAATTTTTGGACAAATACGGATCGAGGAAGCAAATGGATAGAAAGGGGAAGCACCATGGATTCGGGCGAGAAGCTGGTTCATTGTCGAAAAATGGAAATATGGGTCATGCAACGCCGATGTTAAGGAGAAACAGTTCGAACGCGTTGATGGATGTCACGGTGAAAAAATCGAAAGTTTCATCATATCCGGCACCCGCACCTGCGCCAGCGCATTTTACGCCGACCCAACTGAGCGTTCAGAATAGCGTCACATCGCTGCGACAACACTCGCGATTAAACTGCGTAGGATTAATGTTCGCTTTCCTAGTGATAGTGATCTGTAGCTCGTAAGCGATCGGCTGTTTTTCGAAATGTACGAAAAAGTACAAATCACCTTTCACGGGGATTCAACGTTAGGAATTAAATGAGAACAAGGAAACGAAAAGAAAAGAAAGAAAGGAAAGGTGGAGAGAGAGAGAGAAAAAATCCTTGAAAAAGAAGTCCATTTTATCCCAACTAGCGTTCTGCGTTACGTTTTGCGTTGAAAGTCAGATTTTAGATTCACCGACAATGTTCTTTTATATCCTTCGTTTTTACCTCGAGCCCGAGAGAGAAACGGACGGCTTCTATCGTGTAGTAAAATGCACGCACAAACTTCGGGACTATAGGTGTTATTATTCACGCGAGTGTGATCATATCAAATTAATGTACGTTGTTCAGTGGTGAAAAAAAGAAAAAAAAAATATAACGAACGGTTTTTTATGACAATAACTGTAGCTGTATACGATAAATCGGTAATAAAAAAAATCATCGATCACTGAAAAAAATGGTCGCGGACCGTTGTCGTTGTCAGATACACGTATAGAAAGCATATCTTCACCAAACCGATGAATTTTCGTTTCTAAACCGATCTCTGGTCAGTCACGCTGCCAAACGGGCAGATGCGACGTACAGTTATTTTCGAATGCGGACAGTAATGTTAATTGTTTATATATATTTTGTGCGTACGCATGTTGGAGGGACCGTTGTTCCTCGCTTTTTGCAAATTTTATTTCGAAAAATCGATTGCTCATGCACGAATGTGATCGAACGAACGAAACGTGGTCCATTTTTGCACATCGGTTCATGAACGTTCACATTAGTAACAAATGAATGTATTGTTTATCGATGTTAAAGTCTGAGTTGTGTATCTGTGTATGTATGTACGACAATAAACGTTGTTTTTACCAATTGTTTCTTTAATTTATCCTTTCTATAGAATATTATCAATCTTTTTGCATTTATGAATATGATACTCATTATCAGACATGACGTTCGCATGTATTATTCATTGTCAGATATTGTCTTTAATTAAAATAAAAATCATCCGTATCGATGTATATCCTGCAATTACGTAAATTTATTGCTGTTGTGCTGTTTCGAATGATTTCATATTCATAGAGAAAATTGATTCGAAAATCATCTTTTGCATGTTGTGTTTTCTAAAAAACAAAAATACTATTGTTTCAAATATATTGGAGAATCATAGCATAACTTAATATCATTGGACAACGTGAAAAATGTACAATATTTTCAACAAACAAATTTTTCAACTTTTCTTTCGCATGAATATCGAAACATGGGGAGTACGAGGTGTTCATTCTCATCTGTAGTATCGAATGAACGACGTTACGTATCTCTAGGTATCTCATTCACAGATGTAAACGAATCGAGCTCAAATTTATTCAAGTAAGTTTAAAAGGAAAATATAGAAGTACGGTAACGTGCTTCATTTTTTTTTTACATGGAATATAAAACGACTTTTTCAATCGGCGACAGAGTCCGATTCTCTTATCAAAAGAGGAAAACGTAATAAGAAGGATACGCCACCCACGCGATTCAGTTGCGCATCGCCCGAGGTATCAGAAACACACAGTTAATTAAACGCTCGTGTTCAACGTCGATTTCTGTCTCACGCGAATCATGAAGCATCTGCTAAATGCACTTTTCATCTTTAATCTATTGGCAAACGTCATGGCGGACCCGACCAATTGTCAAACCATTATCGAGACACGAGATAACAGTGTCACGTTCTTCTGCACGAAGGTAACGAGTTTAACGGTATTGGAGAAGGCGAATATCAACAGTACGTACATCGAGATTTCGGATTCGAAAATATCTAATGTACCAGGGTAAGAAGAAATCGTGCTACTACTCAGAACTACAAAATATATATTTAATTTGAAATTCAGTTTGTTCAGCAAACTCAAGGTTTGCTGATGCAATCCCCGAAAGGGAGGGCAAGCCTCTCACATTTTAGTGAAATATGAGAGTAATAAATAAATGATTAACGATGAAAATTAATCGCAATTAATTAAAATACTTTGCTACCTAAACGTGTCGTTTGTTCTCGTAGATATAGTTTCACAAGATTTGCCGCCAACCTCATAACTTTGGATCTACACGGATCAAGCATACGGACAATATCCTCTTCGGCGTTTGTAGGCCTCGAAAAACTGCAGAATTTATTGCTGTGGGGCAATAAATTGAAAGTCGTACAGCATGAATGGTTTAACAGCATGTATAACTTGAGAACTTTAGATGTGTCGTTCAACGAAGTCGTGGAAATAGAAGACAGTGTATTCGGACTGCTTCCAAATTTGGAGAACTTCTATTTCGATTATAATAAAATAAAATTCATCAAGTACCATTTGTTCGCGTATCTGCAAAACCTTAAAAATGTGAAGTTCGAAAAGAATCCGTTGAACTGGGGGTAAGTATATCTGAAACTTCGCCGTTTCCGGTTTCCAGTTTAAATTAGTTGCGGAAAAACATGAGACGCAACCCTTTCTCTTCTAACGTCATTATCAAGTGTTCTCTTAAAAGCTCTATTACATGCATGTATTACAGCTACATTTTCGAGATAATTAAGATATAATTGGCTGCTGATGTAATATTATACGACCTGTTCTTAGTATGAGAAAGTAGGCCAATTATTGTATAATTAATTCTAACGGAACGAAAGCGCCATTCAGTTCTTTAAATTCTTATCCGTTTTGTTTAACAGTAGATTAATTTGCGATCTTCTACTATTTTGAAGAATGCGCATACAAATCTAAATATTTTTTTTTTAAATGAAGCATGTATTATATTCCAGCGCGTAAGACAATTAATTTGTTTTATAATTTATAGATACCGTGCATATTTAACATGGCAATTGGAGAACCAGCGGGTGAGATATGGTGAAGATTGGGAAGAATGGGGATGGATGAACATCGTTATCAAAGAGTGCTCGCAAAGTGGCTACGGGGAAATACCAAAAGATACGGTTCTCGATTGCATCGTTAAAAATTTACTGAACTACACATACGAAGTGTTTTCCACGAATATGATACAACAGAACGTCAACTGTACCGAGAAAGCTCGACAGTTAGTACGCTGTATGAGACCTAAAAATGTCAACGGGAATACGGATGACGAGACTGCGAGAAGAATACTTGAAGATTACACGGCGATACTACCGACGATGTCTAGATCAAATGCAAATTTCTCAACATCGTCATTAAGCATTTCTTAAGTTTACTTGTAAATGTATGTTCAAGTTACATATGTCAATCGGAAGTTAGGTACGAAACAAAAATCTGTTTGACTATTCGAATATCTAAATTACGATGTATCTAATTTTTTGTATATTTTAACCTCAATGAAATTATTTGAATACATGTAAATTAATCTATGCTGTTTGTATTTCAAGATTTCTCGTTACTAAAATCATAGTTAAATGTATCACAATTGTGCAATCTAACATCCCTTATAATATGGTGGCAATATGTAAATATATTTGTGAATGATAAAATGTTCATTCTTTATATAAAAAATATTTAATTAGCATGCAGATGTCATCCGATCGTAACAATATACAGATTAGAAGGACCACGTTTAGAACTTCCTATTTCATGTTCAGAAACGGTTGGATATTTAAAGCAAATGGTATCTAAACTTTTGGATGAAGGGAACCTAAATTGGAAACCGGAAAGAATGAGATTGTGGCTTCGAGGATTTTATATGGAAGATAATCGTATAATTTCTGATTATAAATTAAGTTCTAAAGATCGAATAATGTTGCTTCTTGATGATCGTTGTTATCTATAATAATAATATAAATTTTTGAACAATGTGAATGCTTCATGGTTTCTTCGCTTTTTTACGTAATATGTAACGATCCCATTAAACGTTAATGAAACGTTTAATTTTGAAAGCCTGTAACGAAGTACTCTAAGTTTCTCCGCGAAAACTTCAAAATTAAGTGGTTATTCTTTAGTTTTTTTTCCTTAATTGCAAGTTTTTGAAAAGTTTAGGTAATTCATATGAGTGCAAGTTTAGAGTGCTTCGTTCTTTTTAAGATAAATTAAAATAACTTCAATCTAGAACTGAACTAATATATATTTGAGAAAAAGAATTATAAACAGGCAATTAAATATGCCTGTTTATTTTTATGTTTATATAGTTACACTTTAGCGTACTGATAACAAAATAACTAATAACAAAACATAAAAGATTATTATCATTGTTTGTTTATGTGCAACTTTGTAACTAAAAAAGAATGGCATTAAATTTGGAAATCAAATCAATTAGTAAGTTTTACATATTTGATTATTTTTTAAATGAATAGTATATAGTTTCACTAATACGTGTATTATAAAATTAACTTAATATGTATTTAAAACATATGTTTAACGTAGAGAACCTGCGATTGCCAGATTTTCTAAACTCGATCTTCCTTTGTTAAAAGTCTATTTTTAAAAAATATGCTTATTTTTCGATTTCATTTGTAATAGATAATATTACAATTAAAATTTTTATTTCACTATTTCATTGTTCAAAAAGAAGCACGGCGTTCCATGATATTTCAATCATTAAAAATGTGTTTTATATCATAATTGAATAAAATTGTAAATATATTCCAATCACGCTATTCCAATATATTTCAAAAATGCGGTTAAAATTTTCATTTCAGTTGTAAAAATTTTCCGCTAAAATCTTAATTTTAATTATCAGAAACGCAAATTTAGTTTATATTTTCTTGGTGTTTCTGTCATGCTTTCGGATCTCTACGTTATAAATAATATCAATGATCTTTGCATGTTCAATTATAAAAATCATTTTAAAGGAGTAAGAAAACTGAAGTAAGAAATTGTTTAATTATAATCTATTCTCTTATTCCAGATGACTGGTGACCCAACCACGGGATTAATGCTTAGCTTTTGTTCCATCGAATAGTGCTCGTTTTCCCGTTCTACTGTTCAAAAACATAGAAATATCATAAATAAAGAAATATCCGTAAATCATAGCTACATTTACTACCAGCTTCACTTTACTAACTTTTTAGAAGTTTTTAAAAAATTTGTTGAATAAAAATTCGTTAAATTATCAAAACAATGTCTACGTTACATGTTTCTCAGTCTAATTAGGAAACAAAGAAATACAGAAATAAATCTTCATATATTTAAAACCTCAACAAAGCAGACACCAAAGTTATTCGAAAGGTGAAATCGATATAAGTGACATTCGTGAAGAACGTATTAAATTACATTCGTTCGTTTTCACGTAAGTTGGTGAAACTTACCTGGATTTGTTTATCGTGGATTCTTAGAAAATATTTTTATTTGATATACTCACCGAAATTCTGGTATGTAGTGGCTATAAATTGATACATCTTTGAACATGCACGAATAATAGCGTTTTGCTTTGTTGGCATTGATTCTCCATGGTACTCGAAGAGGACATGGCCTTGTTTAATAATAAATATCTATGAAAATGAAAGAAAAGAAAACACAGAGTAAATAATTAGAAATTAGAAAAAGTATGTATCTAGAGAGAATAAAAATAAATATATTAATGAATATAATCGTATATACTTACTTTACACATAAATCTGGACTCGTTTTCTGCGCGCAAACAGTTGAAGGAGCAAGTAGCATTAAACTTTTCTTTAATAAAGTTCTGCAATCCAGTCATATGTATTGAAGCTATATCGAATATATTGTTTGCGTTCATGTCCACGACGACATTTTTACCGTTGAACTTTTTCATTGGTGTGTATTTAATGTGACTTTGCTCAAGTTTATGCGGATTCGACTTTGCTACAGCTTCATTGATACATCGTTGTCTTTCTAAGACTTTCGTAGCTCCGATTGGTTTTGCCCAACGTATTTCCCAACCTTCAATATCAGCGATGCCGTTGCGTCCTGTTGCATTGATCTTGTTTTAATAAAGCGTGTATAAAGATTAAAAGCACAATAAAAATTACATAATAATAATACGCGTACTTGTCATAATGTCCATCACAGTCTGCGCTGTCTGGCGACTTTCATAATGTATAAACGCAAAATGATTAATTTTCTTTAATTTTAAAATAGGAATTTTCGTATGTTTCTGAAAGATGTCCCGAATTTTTTGTTGTGGCATGTCCAAAGATAGATTTCGTACGAATAAAGCGGTAACCTAAAAACAATGGAAAATGCTATAAATATCCGTTATTTTATCATCAATACGAAACATTTTTTTTACAATATAGGATTCTATGTGACTGTATGGAATACAACAAAATAATTTTCATGAAGCAGCTTACGTTCTCCATAACTTCTTCGTCGATAGGATCACCAGGTTCAGGATCAGCCCAGTCAACCGCGATTTCGTGATCCCATAACATGACTCTTCCAGGTATCAACTTTCGTCTTGCCATCGCGGCTGCTCTGTGATCTTTAAATTCGACAAATATGAAACCTCTATTCAACGTTTTATCATGTGCACTTGGATACAGGTAGATATCAGTAATGCCCTCGAGTATCTTGTTCAACTCTTGGATAAACTCTTCCTTGCTTTTGTTCTTGGGTACACCGCCGAAGAACAATCGACAATTATCAACCGATTTTACAACGCCAATACGATGTCCAGGTCGAATTTCATAACCGTCAAGTTTTGCGCATGCGTTCCTTGCTATCTTTGAATTTTCGAATAAGGCAAATGCATATCCGCGAGTCGATCCAGAAAAATCGAGCATCAATCGCAGTTCAATCAGACGACCGATTATTTCCAACATCGGCATCAATTCGTCCTCGTAACAATCCCGCGGAAGACGACCGAGAAAAACTTCAGCCCCCTTCACGCGTTGTTTCTCACCACGAATAATTTCCGGAGCAGTCAAACGGCGTTGCCCATTTTCTTGCACCAATTCGTATTTCGTTCTTTGCAACATTTCCAATAGTTTGATCGTCAACTGGCACTCTCCCATATTATTCTCGTGTATCTTCTTTGTTACGTTCATTGTAAAGTAGAATGAATAAATCTCAACCTTGCAAATTTCACACATCTAACTACGTAGACTGTTCAGAACCAACTGATCCTTCCTTACTTTTTTCCTTATTCGCTTCCTTGTCCACCTTATCCCAACAGCCAAACGTTTGTGGAAATATGAGAAATCTTACTCTTCAAATAGACCAATCACGATCGTCGAGTATCACTGTTAAGCTATATGTTTTCAGCAAGAGAACGAATGCGTTGGATCTGACTCGAGTGCAAAATTTTGACAGTGCATGTGTACCTTAAAAGACAAGATAATATGTTTATATTAACAAATAAATAGGTACTTAAAAGTAAATAGATACTTAAAAGTAAATAGGTACTTAAAAAGTGTAAAAATTAATACGAGGAAGTCACCGATTATGACAGTAAGTGTGTATTTCTGTAATGCACGAACACTTGTGTACACTAGTCGCTCTTTGCACGTAGAAACACTATGAAAAATTATAAGATTTGCTGTTCTAATTCATATCAGACAAATTGCAAAATTAGCGTAATTATGAGACAAGGATTATCAATTGGTACTTTCGGTTAACCTCTATCCATTCTATTTACGCCTTACTATTCCATGGAATTTAAAAAATTATTTCATAATTACTAATGAGTATTGGCTTTAATTTTTCATCTAATTAAAATTGCATGTTTTTCAATGAAATTTATTAAATTTTTTATTTAATTTTACTACTTGACAAACCATATAATAAACATTTTAACCACAAGATCTTTCTTGTAATGCGAGATTTTTGTTATTGATATCGTATTTCAAAGATTATTATTTGGAAGATAAAGATACATTAGACAAAAAGACAAAGAATTACGTAATATTTACAACTCAATCTAAACTTTACAAAGTTTCTTTTGAATTTCTAGACTAAACTGTAGATGTTTATGTATTATAACAAAGTATTTCCATTTAACAATGACATTCAGAAGTATCTGAATTTATAGTATATATGACAAAAATATATTCGATTTTGAATGTATTTGTGCTTTAAAGTATAAATATGTATTTCATTTCATACACAAAATTTTATAGGAAAATTGCTGAATCGGTAATGTTGGGAATGACATCATAGACAAGATATGGAAGAGACATTATGCATAGACGAAATACATACATATACGAATAGATCTAAAATTACAGACCAGGTATATGAATAAACAAAATATCTAGTATATTTTTTTGTGCTACGATAAAAAGGTTCTAGAACCTCTTTACCATTTTCGTATCATATTCTGTCGTACCGATTTAGGCAAGTTTTGCACCGCAGCACTACTAGTGATGAGAATTAAAATCAAAAAATATGGTCACATCTGCTTCGAAAGTTATTTATTGAATTGAACGTGGTGATCAATGAAAGAATATAACGATTTAAAACAGTAAGTATTAAAAAAAATTCATTGAAATATATTTTTTAACAATATAATTAGATATAAATTAGATATAACATTTTTTACTTATTTTAGTGTGTAGCTTTTGAGGTTGAATGAATCCTGTGATTTTATAAAAGCTTGAACGTATCAAAGAAATGTTTTAACAAATATTGTTTGATATAAAGTTATATTATGTAGCGTAAAATATTTTTACAGATCATCCGTTTTCGAAATTTCGAAATCAAATTCATTTTATGAAGTAAGAAATAAATTCAGTGATTTGCACACGTCATTTGTTGTTATAACTAAAATTAATGAATTATTTAAAGTTCAATGAAATGACAAAAGAAAATCGTACAGCTAGTTTTAAGGGCTCGCTGTAAAGAGATTTCAATTTTCAAGATTATGATTGATCTGATCATGAAAAAAAATTATGATGGAAAAATTTCTCTTTGGCGAGATGTTTGAATTTTTACAATTTTCAAGAAGAAACAACGAAACAAACTCAAGATTGTTAAAGTGGAGACTTTATTTTTTAAAATAAAATCAAGTTAACTGTTGTACAACTTTTTTTTACAACGAAATTATAAAGTTTAAAGTATTAATAATTTTTCATCTAGCATATGAATATTTTCGATGAATGTCTTATGAAAGTTTCATGTATTTGATTTAGCCCAGAGTTTTTTTATTTTTTATTCCAAGTTAACATTTTGTGAGAAATACGCACGTATTGGGTTTAAATTAATTAAAGATACAGCACTAACGGAGAAATACGGAATACATTTCCTACAATTCTCGAATCGATATTTCTCACGATCGATTTTAAAGCGGGAATAATGGCGGAAGGAAGCACACTTCGTCTATAAAGAAAAAGTGTTATCCAAAAAAATCATTCAGAAAGAAATATCATTCAGAAGTTCTCAGGTAAATATTTAAATCAATAATTGTTAGATTTGTGTTTGTGTTTTGAATTTTTAAGATAAAATGTGCATTTTTGGTTTCAATTCAAAGCAAGATCTAACCAAATAATTATTACATATAACTTTCAACAATTATAGAAATAATGGCATATAAACATTTAAAGAGAACATACTGTGCTAAAGTTATATATAATTTTATACCAAAATTTCAATTTTAATCAGTAGAAATATTGTAACCTTGTAATTGGCTAACTCATTATACACGTATTTTATTATATGCTTTTACACACACTTCTATTATAACTTTTTCTAGTTACTTGTTGATTCTTCAACTTCATATTGTGTAATTTTCAACAATTCTAATACTAAATTCAACGATAATTTATTAAGAATGTACGTATTTAATAGTTAAAATAATAATTTTATTGCGTAATATAATAAAATTTTCCATTTCTCAAATAAAGTAAAGTGCAGAAGGCCTTGAAGCTCGAAATTCAAAACAATAACACGAACACAATGTTTGTGTTCGTCGTAATAATCGTGCCTGTTCGTTTCATTTTTACACATTTGTCTTCGTTTGATATATTTGTTCTAACTTTTGGTTTCTTTTGCAGATCATTTCTGATTCCAAAGATACAGCACATAGACGCCACGATTATTAATGGATAATCTGATGTACTTTCACGGAAATTTGGTAACATTTTATTTATTTTAGGTAACATTTGATACATAATTTATATACATTTGAGATATAATTCGCGATATATAATTTCGTAATTATTTGAAATGCGAAGATGAAAATAAAAAAGATTAAATCAATTAATGTTTTATTTCGGACAGGGTAGCAATTTCTGCAAATAGTTGTCTTTCATTTACAATATTCAGTATTGAATATCTCTAATACATATTCAAGTTTTTTTATAATCATGTTCCGGAAAAATAGCAGTATTTTCTAAATGAACATATCTCTCGCCCTCCCCCTACTAATCAGCTTTATTTTCAGAAAATTTTTGTGACCGCGTGCAATACGGTCGGTAGAGTCAGTGTTTGTTGCGCAATATTATAATACTTTTCTGAGCAAAATGGCTCTCATTAATTAAAATTTTTAATTAATTTAAATTATAATTCGCGAAGTTAGGATCAGTGAGTTCGTCGATTGTTACTTAAACACGCGCATTAACAGTCTTTTTTCTCTTTTTGTACTTTTTCTTGTTCAGTATTCGTTTTTGGTATTAGAGTCAGTGCTCAAGAGGATAAAGCCTTTGCTGGAGATTAAGATCATAAGTAATTTTATATATTGTATCTCAATTTATTCAATTTTTAAAATTTAACAACAAAGTATAATATTTGATGTTTGTTACAGATGCTTCACATTTTTTTGCATTTTTGGGGGAAAATCCAATGGTGGCTCTAAAACCAAGAATGTAAGAATCTTTCATTATCTCCAACTTAAGATTTTGCTTTGCTTTTAAATATAAATTCTAATGTTTAATGTTTAATGTTTTGTTACAGATTTTCTACAGTCTTCACTTCTCCTAATTCTTCAAGAATCTTATGCTTCAAAAGCTAAAAATGTAAATATTTTAGCATATTAAGTTTTATTCTCTATAGTTCTCTTTTTATTGAAGTCGAATATAAAATTAAAATTATAAAAAAACATTTCAAATTATTAGTCTCAATTTTTATCATTAAAATTTAAATTTTCACAAATAGGATTGGGTATTTAGAAATAAAATGTTTTATGTTTTTTAAGAAATTTTTCACGGCGTTTACTTCTACCATGAAATTCTCAATGGTATCTACTTGATGAGAATCATGATAACTTTTCCTGCTCCAGTGCAGCATCGGTGATAACGTTCTTCACATCTATCTCGTGAGTCGCATGCATTTATGTTCCTACGGTCACTCAATCATGTCGTAGGACGAAAGGTCCGAATCGGCACGGGTGATTGGTTGTATACGTAGAATTTTTGATGAGCATAGTGACCGCGGGTATTTTTTATACCCGTGTGTAGTAATATTTTTTCAGGTTTTTTGTATTAGATCAGGATAGAGCTTCTTGCACATCGCGATTTTATTAATTAGGATGTATACATTTATAGTAATTACTTATAAAATCAAAATATCTTCAATAAAAATGTTTGCAAAAGTAAAATATTCATATAAATGTTCATAGATAAATATTTATAAATAATTATTATTAAAACGATTTCGTTTGAGCATTTCATAGTAAAGAAGACGGATACCCTCCGACTTCGTTGCTATGAAAGATACAGTTATTAATATTGGTGATATATTTTCTTATAATAATTAATAATTAATAATTGTTATAATAATTAATAATTTTCAATTTCATCTTCCCTTTTATAATAGTATTAAATGATTTAATTAATTAAGTTTTATAATTATCTTTACTGGAATTTGAAATATAATAGATTAAAATTTTTTCCGCAGAAATTTTATGTGCAAGAAGATACTTCGCGACAGGCAGATTTTTGAATCAAAGCAGCAAGTTTGGACACTGATTTCGCGTATTCGAAAATGTGCTTTGATGAAGAGATCGCCTGAGATTATTTCTATCAACTGTTTCATTTTGATTGTCTGAATCAATTGTTAGATTCATAGTATTTTTTTTTTTAACAAATTCAAATCTTGTTCATTGTCTTTATTCTCTTGCAATTTCAGTAATTTCTAAAACAGTAAAGTCATTACAGTTTGGAATAAAATAATGCAATAGCCCGTTAGATACAAATTACATAAACTAATCATTTTTTTAGTTCAGGATTTTCAGGTTTAATCCTTCCGTGTTCATTGTCAGGATCTCACTCACGTGCCCAGGTGCTACTTGGGTGTGTGAAAGACATTGGGCACGATGGCTATAGTTTGTAATTTTATAAAAAATTTCTCAGCGACTGACAATGTGTTAGCGTATCGTGCACGACGTATTTTCCACGTGTGTGTGTGTGATTAGGATATGGAATTGCGTCGTTTTTACCGTTCTATTACAATAAAGTTACAAGTTGCAATATTTGAAATATTTATGCACTAATTTGAAATGTGAATTTTTATAATAATACTTATTAAATATACTATAATCATATTATTAATTATACTATGAATTACAATAATAATTCCAAATCAACTTGCATATGTAGTTTCTGTAGAAATTATATGTATCTTTCCTCAGTTATTGATATCTCACATACAGTTGTAAATATAAATGTGTTTTAATCACGTTTTACGCAATGGTCGTTAGTCATTGTCAGTCGATTTCAGGGAAATAGTACGTAAATTAGAGTGTGAAAGTTGAATGTTAAACTCGGGTGTCGGAGGCGTCCCGGGACGTCCTCTCTAGTTTAGGTCTGCGCCCGAGTGGTATGTGTGAGAATCGTGGAGTGAATGTGTTGGTGTGCCTGTTTTTCCATTTTTTTAAATATAGAGCGACCCGGTTAGGATAGGTAGCTTACTTTCTGGTGTGCCTGTGTTTAATTCTAAGTAGGTAGGGCCGGGCAGGTTGGCACAGTCTCTGGTCGCGTGTCCCCTTTTCGCGTGTCCAACCTGTTTCAGGAAATCTAATTTGAAAAATCGACAGTAAACTTGGTACAAACGGAGCATGCCACTTGTTTCTGGTTTTACTCTTCGATTTTTCGAATTTAATATCGCGGTCGCGGTCGCGATCGCGGATAGGTTGCGAGTAGGTCCCGAAACGAACGTTTATGTAGGTACTGCTCGAGCACGCACATGCGAACGGACAACGATCACTATGATCGATGGTCGTCCATGTGTATTGGGGTCAGCTTCCGCGGTTTATCTTTTTATTTCATCTTTTTAAGTTATTTTTTGGTTTGCGATTAGAAAGACTCGAGCTTGATGTAAGTTTCAGCGGGTATTGCGCTCGAAGAAAGAAGAGGCTAGAAGCCGAAGAGGCCTGGCAAACTGCCACGAAGAAGGTCGCAACAAGTGGTTTCTCATCCTCTAGATCATTCAAATGATTCCAGAGCATGGGAAGTCACTCTCGTTACTACTTTGTCACTATGCTCTTTTAGTATTTGTAGTTGTATTTTTTTATCTTCATCATCATTCATCATTGTTTTGGGCAAATCGCGGTTTTTTCTTGCTAGTGTTGCGAAAAATGGACTACGGGTTGAATTAGAGTTGTGAAATAGTTTCACGCGTTTGTTAGTGTTGCGAGAAATTGATTACGGTTTAAGATAGAGTTACGAACTATGATATCGCGAGTATCTTTTACAATTTTGATTGTGAATTTTTATAATTGTCTTCGTATTATACACACATAGTAAAATTTATCTCTCTTTCTATTATTTTGATTAAATTATGGAGTCATTTGTTTTTAATTAATTTTAGAGTGTTATTTGAAGTAGATTTTTATTCGTACAATTTTGTATTGTTCATAATAATTTTCATTGAATGTAATTTTGGAGTTAGTGCTGCGACATTATTTCATCGCGATTTCCAATAACTTTTACTCTTAGTGTTGCGATATTGTTCCATTGCGATTAATTTTCCTCTTTTAGTGTTGCGATAATGAATAATCGCGTTTTTTGAAATAGCGTTGCGTTTACAAAATGCCCAAGTTCTTCGTGCTTCTGATCATTTGATGCAGCTATAAAAGCTGTACAGAGATGGTCATTCACCAGCAACCTCTAACAAGGTTGCACCGGACGCGTCGCAATTAGTGTTATGCATTTATAAACATGAGTGCATAAATTAATATCATTGCGTACTTATTTCCGGGAGTTTTAAATATGACGAAGCACGTTTGATTTTGCGTTTGATTTTGAAAATTTTCTAGTTCACAATTAGTGGTAGTGAATTAACGTTACGAAACAAGATACGGTTTATTGCTTGAGTTCGTAATGTAGATAATTGTACAGTAGCTTCTGGTTATTGTATTATTAAGTAAGAAAGGCTTGTTTTTAGTAGCTCTTCTGGCTACTCTATTGTAGTCTTTCTTCTCAGTGGCCTTTTTGGCTACTACAGCGCGATTTCTGTTTCAATAGCCCTTCTAGCTATTGTTTTAGATTTTCTTTGTCAGTAGTCCTGGTTACTATGTTAGATTTTCTTATTCAGTACCCTTTACTGCCCCGTTTGTTACTGAAAATACTGCTAAAAAGTATATATTTTTTTATCAGTTGTAACTTTGTCATGAATTTTAGAATGTAGAATTTGATTATAAATATACATGTATATATGTATATACGTATATGAAAATATACGTAATTAGTAATTAATAATAATACGAGTAATAGAAACAATGAGAAAACATGAGAAAAACACGAGTTTTTGTTTTATCAAGATTATATGTTTTTTTTTTCAATATCTCAAGATATTGATTTATAAGATTATTTGATTTCTTTTATCATATGTGAATGTATATAACAGATTCTTTTATTTCAACTTCGCAATGAAATATTTCTCATTAATCATCAAGTAACACGAAGCTCAAGAGAATATCAAGACAAATGAATTTATCATGTTTTTCTCATATATCGCATTGATTTTTCTTTAATCTCCTCTTGCTGTTTGCTTTGTGGAACGACCACAGAATAAATAAACAGAAGAACGTTTTATAAATATACACTGAAGGAGGAATTTGTATAAGACGAGTTAATTTTTACGTTTAAGAGGAGGACGAGTGGATAGGATGTGTTTGAATAGGTCGTGTTTTCTTAAAAATAGGAAGTACCAGATTCAGAGAAAAATTTTTAAGATCTTCAGTAAAATATAATGAAGTAAACTTCATTTTTAACTAAATGATTTTATTGGTCAGAATAATTCCCATTATATTCAACAAACTTCTATAATAAGTTGAATAAAATAATTAAACAACTGTCCAAATCGTAAAGAACAAAAGAAGCGTTACATGTCAGATATTTTCTGTAACTGATAATAAAGTCTGAAGTAGTAGCTAAAATAAAGTAGTAGCTATAATAGGGACATAAAAAAAAAAAAAAAATATTGGTATTGTTAAATTTATTTAGACAATTCGAAGTTGTGCATAAGTGTTGAGAAAATATCCGTATACATAACATGTTTTGAAATTATACAACGAATTTATTATCAAATGAATAAATGCAACGAATGTTATACAAAAGTAATAGTTGTCATATACAGAACGTCAATGTAAGCGTGACTGAAATTTCTACAATTGAACGTTTATATAATGTGCACCATTTGTTGGAACCGACTTTATTTTTGTACACTTATACTTTGTTAATCTATTAATCGTAACAGGTGTTATAAATCAATGCAACGACATGTGTCTGTGCTAAAGCTACCAAGCTAGTTTGGAAAACGATACATCACTTGCACTCTTCACCAGGCATTCATATCCACTCAAAACATTGTACATTAAAATCAAATTTATTCGAATTGAAAGCACATATAGAAAATAAGAGGCAATTTCTAATTTTATCTATTTTTGAAACATGCCGATCGGGTATATATGCTTTCAACCCGCGTGTTTTCGTCGATTAACTACATTGATTCTTAATAACATTATTTCTTTGCTATTACATATTAGGTATCTACTTACATGTCCTTCTTTCGCGATCGAAGGATGGCTTATCAGTGCCAATTTCTGTACACGATCGATAGTTAAAATAAAGTTGCGTACATGGCACTAAACAACATCGTAGAGTACGAATCTAATAATCTTAAGCATACAAAAATAAATTATAATAATAATCATGTATCTCTGAACTTATACATGTACAATGAATACTATATTATATGTACGTATATATATATAATATATATAGATATATAAATATATTTTAAAGTACAATATCCCTTACTCTTGATTTAGAGTACAATTAAAATGCTCTTCTTCTTTTAATAATACACACTAGAATATCTAGGAGAATTACCTAATGTGTGCCGAATAATCTGAAACTATTCTTTTATACACAAAGAATGCCCACAATTAAATTTCGACAAGTGTGTCCGTGCTTGTTGTACCTGCACAGAGAAACGACTGTACAATCTTTTCCTCCAAACGATCTCATGAAATTTCGCACGAACAACAAGCAGGAGTATAAAAGAGTTTAAGGTAACGTGCTATCATGAATATTATTTTCCTATAGAGAACACATTAATCGTTTAGCGCGTGCTTAAAACATAAGCATAGTTAATACATTAGTTTAAAAAATATATTACACCAGCAATGTACAGTTCTCCTAGACATTCTTGCTTCACTAAACCCACCATTGCATTTGCTGGTGTACACGCTTTGGCTGCAGCAAATTACCTGTACATACGAAATTAAAATTTATACTTTTAGTCTAAATACACTTTTCAATGTACAAAAATCAAACTGAGATTATTTGTAGGGAAAGATAGTACACAGAGAGACAAAAGTTGTATTTTGTTTTTTTTTCTCGTTAAAAGATATAACAAATATTTTTATATATTCCTTTAGATTTTGTTATTCTATTCGTGGAATATACATTTTCCCGTGAAACAGTACAGTTACATCTCACTGTGTAGATATGTTATTTATATACGTACCTATATAGTTTAAGGAGTTTAGTAAATTACAGACTTGTAAAGGCACAGGACGAAACGACTAGGAATAATGTTGCAATGGCTAACACGGGTTGAGATGCCGATCCTTTAACTGACAACATATTAAATATTCATTAGAATATTCGTTTCATTTACAAACGGATATTATTATTCAATGCGTAGGCGTCGTTTGTGTGGGATATTTACCATTATCAACTTGCTCATCCGTGTATTCTGCAAAGCAATCGGAAAAAGGAAACTTTAGTAAAACAACAATTTCATTATACATCGAACGATTGCAAAAGTCATCTTTCTGTCTTCTCACCTCCTATAAATTCGTGTGGATCCGACGGTTCGGACCATCCAAAATTATTTCTAGCCATAAGGACTGCTTCGTACGATCCAGGTTCATCTACTGGGACCGTATATTCGACAGTGAACTGATATCCCCTGCCATTCGTTACCGTAGGGTTCACAACTTTCCAATTTTTGTCTCCTTTGCGACGATATTCTAGCTGCATCATACATTTTAATACATTTTAATTATATAGTTAGGATTAAAAAAGATATTATGCAAATACAAAAAAGTAGCAGGGAAAAATAATATTTAATTACCTTGTACTCGGTAATCGGCGAATAGCTTTCCAATTGCCATTTCAAGATCAATCCCGAGGCGGTCTTTGTCATCTCACCACCGGAAATTATCGCTTGAGTAGGGATACCTGTAAAACAAATTTCAATTTACATCTTCAATTACTGAAATTTCTTTGAACCCTCGAATTCTCTGAATACTCTGAATACTTTGAAATTTCCAAACTTCCGAGACTTCGATTATTTCCTCGATTTTACGGATTTCATATTTTACTTTCAAATTTTCACTTCTAAGTGAAAAGAGAAGAAAGTCGTACCGGTAAGAGAAATAATCTTCTCCGTTCGTCCCAGTTTATTCTCTGCGACGCACGTGTAATTTCCCAAGTGTTCCTTTTCGGTATGTAGGATCTCGAGGATGTGCCGTGTTTTGTTCACTTTGATCTCTACGCTGCCTTTTTTCGGTAATACTTCTTCCTGATCCTTGAACCACGTCACTTTACCACGGGGATGAGCGTGCACGTTACATATTAACCGTGATTCAACTCCGAGTCCGGTATGCACCCATTTCCCCTTCCCGTCTATTTCGGGAGCATCTACGAAAACAAATACACGGTTTCTCTCTTTCTTCTTTTTTTATGTATGATTTGTTCCGTCGAAGTAACATTCAAATATAGAATAGTAGGCTATCGCGACGACGAAATTGAGCGTAGCGAATTCTTACAATTAACATTGACGGTAATGGCTTCCACAGGTGGATTTTCCATTCCGTTCTCGGCCAAACACTGATAACGGCCACCGTCGTGTTTGTTAATGTTCGTGATAGTTATGTAGTTGCCAGAGATGATCACGTTACTGTGGACTCTCTCGCTCTGTAATAGAAAACACAGAAAGGTGTGAAATGCTTTTGTCGAGTAAACATCGCCAATAGTTTCCGTGAAATGAAAATCGTAATTTCCCGCAACCGTTGCTTTCACTTAATTAAACATTCCAATGCTACTTTTCTATCTGCGTTTAGCTTATTACTAAGTACTAAGCAACGAAACGACACTTAAATAAAAGTTGCGTAAAAAGAAAGATTTGAAATGAAACGAATGGATTCTTCTGCTTTCATATCACGTAAACGGGTAAAAATCTTATCTTACCTCGTGATACCATTTTATCTCAGGTGTCAATTGTGTCTTTGTTTCACAGCCGAGGGTGATGTTTTCACCAGCGTTGACGTCCACCTTTCTCGCGGGAATGACGCGTATCAGTGGTGATGGTGGTTTGTATTGCTCGGTTGGCGGCAATGCTGGCGAAGCCGGATATGGCTCCGAAACTACCATCACTCTGTGTTTGATCGTAATAGGCGGGTTGTACAAGATACTACACTCGTAATCGTCCGAAGTATCATTGATCGTTGCATTGTATATCACCAATGTGTTATTCGGTAATCGAACAATCCTCTGATTGTCCGGTTTCATTGCATTCGAGTCATAGTAGATGTATTCGTCGTCCTTCTTCCACGTGACCGTGAAGCTGTCTGAAATATTTGAATTTGGTCAGGTCTTGCAGATACAAGATATATGTACTTTAGATTTGCGTTGTACTTTGCGTTCGAGGAACGTTACGTGCAAATTAATTACAAACCTGCGTTTTTCAATAAACAGTGCAGATACACAGTGGTCCCGTTCCTAACGCGTACACTGTCAGACTTGGATATGATTTGTGGCACAACGTCATCAGGTGGATCCTCGTCGTCGACCGTATCATCGTTGTAGTCGGATTCGTCTTCGATGTAATCGGTTCCTTCCGAATTCTTGGATGGTTTGCACCAAGCTGTAACCAAAAGAAACATCACTATTCTCAACGCGCATTATTTCAAAATTTTATTTTATTTCATCTCTCTGAATTTTATTTAACCATTTTGATATTCCTTAAAGTCGTGCTTTCTCTTTGCTATTCATACCACTCGTGCGCTTTATTGCCATGAGAATCAAGAAGTACGAATGCAAAAATCGTGATCTCATGCTCACGGTTGGTCGTGGACGTACTAGGACCTCTTTTGACATTTACGATTCACCGAGCGAAATCCATTCACTTAACCTTTTCGGTGATGTTGTCGCACATAGAGTGTGTAACTTTTTCTTGCTGGCACATAGCATATAACGTTATACAAACTTAGTCATTATACTGACGACGTTAATAAAGATAACGATATTGATGCATATGCAACTTTTTCCAAGTTACCTCTTACTCGGAAATGTCGAATCACTCGAAATACCGTATCGTACATACGTGTAACTCATTTCAAATTACGCTTCGCTGAAACGATTAATCATCGGGAATCTTGGTATCAACCTCGCGTAATACACGAAAAAGAACGGATCCATTGTTATAGAACGTATGGCTGACAGCTGTTACCTAGTTCTTTCTCAAAGGAAACACCTAAGATTTATATCCTTGAGCAACGATCGAAAAGAAGGACACGCCGGTTGAAATTAGATTTCTAGTGCACGACATGAGCTTAATTTCAGAGCAGCGTATGTAAGCACACCGTTTTCTAATAATACATGGCCCCATGCTCCCCTGTCTTTTTCAACAATGCTCGTTCCTACTTCTTCGCGTGTGACTTACGTGCCAACGGCCATCGTTAGCCTACGGTTTAACCCACGAATAAAGAACTTCGGGGTGAACGGTAGAACGAACGAAATAAAGAAGTCCACACCCTCTCTGGCTGCGTGTCGACGCTCACTTTATCCTCTTTTCAACCATGCTCGTTTTATGTTCATCAATTTCGTACGTTTCGTACGCCACACCCTTGTCGACGAGAAGTTGGAATTGTGATACAACGGAAATACGCTGTGAAATTTTGACACACCGAAGAAGCGAAAATGAAAGCGAAGTTTCGATAAATTTTTCGGTAATTGAGCCATGTGTCTTTGATTTCGTTATTGGACTATCGGAGAGATACAAGTAAAAGCGTTGACAGCTGACCTACTTCCGGTCTCCAATTAAGGGGCTCGCGTGAACTCGCGTTGTCGATACGCTCGAGATCTCGCGGTATCCTTTGTTACAGCCTTCGTGAATTTATGCCTGATTCGAGGACAGTTGTTGGGCGCTAGTCTAGATTTGAAAAGCTTTCGAATCCAGGGCACCGTGAACGCCCCCTTTGATAAGAGTCTCGAAAGAATTTTTGAGATCTTTGTGCGATCTGGTGGAACTTGATTACTTTTGCACAACTAAAGGCATTGTGAAAACTCAACACTGATGAAAGATGTTCGTGACCGAGACGAAAATTTGAAATTCTTGTTTGAAATAAAATTGAGCATTACGTGCAATTTTCTTGCAAACACGCTCGAACAAGTGTAAAGCACGTATTTGCCCGTGTGTTTTTATCGAATGGAATGCACTATTTGGAATAATAATCACGATCAAATCAAGAGCGACCTCTATAAATCTAGGTTAATGGCCGACCAGTCAGTTCTCTTTCTACTTAGTCTGCAACCCCTCGCTATTTGCGCAACTCAGTGTCGGCATCCCTTGGTAACGGCCTAGAGAACACGCCACGGTGTCCCATTGCGCAATTTATTCTCACCATGTGTACTTATTATTAGCCTAACATTTTCTTTTCCTCAACCTTCGATGATCAAATAAAGGTTGAGGAAATGAATACGTCTCTTGCGCCAAATATCTTTGATAGTTGAAAATATTAGTGGAATTGGCATTTTTATAATTTAATAATTTTACTCGATATTAATTTGCCATATTAATATTACTCAATTTTTGTAATTCTACTATTCCAAATTTTGTATTAATAAATATTTTGATATTTGGAAGCACAGAGATTTCTACGTGATGTTCATTTTTTTTTTTTTTCTGTAATTGAATCTTTTATCGATTATCCACGGAGACGATATTAAATCTTTTGGCAGGAACAAATGGGAATTTGTAACGTCTCAACGTGTTGCGATTAAATGTCGCTACAAGAAGCCCGACTTTAAATCTTTTCGTCCACGAAATTTACGACTGACCTTCCCGATTATATTGAAGTCTAAATCTTCTTCCTCGAATTTCAGCAGAATGACAGGGACAATGGAAAGGACATCTCGGCGACGATCTGGACATCCGGTGTTCAAGGTGAAAGAGACTGCAATACGCAATGCATCATAAACCAAACATTCGAGCGAACGCAATGCAAGATGAAACGTAGTAGCTCGATGTATAAATTCATCGCGGAGGTCTTGCAAAATCAAAGCTTCCCCTTCGTTCCTTCTTCTTCTTCTTCTTCTACTTCGTTACTTATCCTCCTTTGTTCTCTGTCTTTCTATTGAAATTCGAACGGTGACACGGAACGAACACGAAAGAATAACGGACGTGCTTGAAAACCGCAAAACCGTTTTACATTAGGCGCACGCGTAATAAACGATGATATCATGTCAGTGACTTGTCCAAAAAAAGTATCTGGCTCATGCCTGCGATTCATCCTAATATTACACGTCATGCCATGTACGTTCCCGCGTTTACCCTTACGTGACCACGTTTTCTTACGTGTCTGACCCGTGTCGACCGTCACCCCTACAAATCAAAAGGATAGAAACTGTAAATCGACCGGGTGAGATCGGCTAGAACCGCATCGAGTGGTCGATGGGGCCTGTGAAATGTCAGAGTGTCGCTGCAGGCTGCAATTACGTTCATAACAGCGGCAGACACCACGCGGGAAGGAAATTTATGCAACCTGCAAACGTAACATCCTATTTTTTTATCCTTTTTCGTGATTGAAGGATTTTATTTAATCGTTCTTGATGCAATTAGCACAAGAGAACGTAGCGTTTTAAATGTTTGAGATTTTAAAATTTTAAACGATGAATTCTAATGTGTATGAAGTTTTGAATGTTAAATGTGTATGAACGTTTTGATCGTTTAGTTATTATTATTTCATTATATCTCTTGTAGAATTGTCGAGAACAATAACTGTTCGAGAGATACCACTTTTGATTAGCATAAGAATAGAGCACGTGAATTTTCATTACTCTTCGAAAGTAATTAAGACCACACTCCTAATACTTTTGTATTTATACATCAACTTTAACCATATATTAAAGGTCAAATGATATCAGACTAATGATAACAAAGTTGAGATACATGTTACTGAATACATTTTACTGATACATTTTACTGAATATGTATCCAGTAACAATTAGAATTTTGTTTCATCGCGCGGAACGTACATGTTCGATTATAATATACGTATAACTTTTACACACATGACAAGACTGGTCAGCCGGTTTTCCCGCGATTATTCATTGAATCTAAATTTATGCGAACGAAAAAAGTTTTCGTAGAAACAAGATATCGGCAGAGAGAAGAACAACCACGTATTCTACATTTCACATATTTCTCGATGATCGTGCACCACCGATTTAGATCGACGTCATGTTCTTCCCATACATGTATGGCCATACATTTTCGTAGAAGCAGAAATATTCTCGATTAAACAGTTCCCATCTGTACAAACGTAACGGAGTCGTTTTTGCAACTGTACTCCACCCTTTTTTCCCTTAAAGTAACACGTCGCTCACAGCGTATAACAGTAACAGTGGAGAGAACAAGACATCAGTAGCTAATTCCAATGAAAACGTTTTGATGAACGAGAAACTGTAGTGCAATTACAATTGTTTTCCTTTTTGTAGATCGACAGTTACAAGGTACGAAGAATGCCAGTTGCATTGATAAGTCTCGATCGGCCGGTTCTCATCGATACATTCCTCATCTGGGAAAGAAAGATCATCTATGATCTATTCGTTTAAAGAAGCTATCTGTTAATCGTACATTTCCTTTTGTAAGGAACTGTAATACCGAACATGGTGTTAAAATGTTAACTCTTTGTCATTTTATATCGACAAAGTATAAATATTAAAATATTCCAATATAAGTTGTAGATGTTTGGAACACAGTAAAAAGTTGTGATAGTCGAATCATTTTAGCTTTCAGAATAATTAGAAAATAGAACTATGATTGAATCTTAAAGAAAGAAAGATCTAATAAGTATATCATTCGTGTCAAATTTAGGTTACACGAATTTAACGATTGTGGAAGTAAAAAACTCTAAAAAATTCGCCATAGAATCTCGTTAAGAAATACGAAGACATGGCATAACCATCTCAAATTCTCCCCTTATCGATCGCGTCCTTCTCCCCCATGACACTTTGTCTGTTTGCCTCGGTGAACCCTCCCTCCTGTGGAAGTACCTCTGCCTCGTGGGGTAGAAGTCACCATACCTTTTTCTATCGACGTTTTTAGCAAAGCAAACATGATCGTTTTGCTCGATCACTGTAGTACATCGTGATTTCTGAATCATCCGACCGCGTTCCTTGAAAATTTTCCACACATTCCACTTGATTTGCAATAACATCTATCTTACGCACTACATCTACAATTAAAACAGTCTACAAGTCTAATTGCCATGAAACGAGAAAATTGAAGAGATCCGTAATATTCTTATTTACCGTTCACATCATCATTAGTCAAGTGGAAGTCCGGGTTTGCAGAAATTCTCAAGAGATCGAAACGGTTGGAAAACGATCGAAAATGCCGGCCAGATATGCATTAACATTCGGAATTTATTGTTCAGAGGCTGAAGTTGACAGTGTTCGATGGATCACGAATGTTGAATGGGCTGACGTCACCTTTCACATTCCCTCACGCCTTAATGGTTATTATTGCTAAGAGGCACGCACTCTTATTCGAAGAGGGAACCTCTCGTTTCACGTATGCCGCATTGAACACGTGTGCGTCTGTAAACATCGGTCCTCGTGTTCGTGGGTGCGTGTAAAATACCACGAAAGGAGGTGGAAGTTGTGCTCTTGTGTGTGTGTGTGTGTGTGTGTGTGTGTATGCGTACACACGAAGAATATACATGTGTCGTGGAATGTGCAGCACGACATGTTCCGTGCGCTGGTGTTGGAATATGGATAATAAAACAGGGAGTGCCATTGGCCGAATTGTGACCTCGCGTTAGCACCCAACACGCTGCGCCGTATAATACGAACCGTCGAAAAAGTTTTCTGGAAAGGAATCAACGATATCGTTCGTTTATCGCGAAAGTGAAACGAACACGTAAATTTTCAGGCCGATGTTTTCGAGGTGAAGAGTTACATCGAATGCCTTTTCCTTCTTCTTCCTCTTCTTCTTCTTCTTCTTCTTCTTCTTCTTCGTGCATCACCATATACAGCAAATGCGAAAATCTTCTCCTACGAGTTAACTACGGAGGATCTGCACGAAACACTATACCACAGCGCGGCGCGGCGTAACAAATTCGAAAGCGGTTCGACAAGTTTGCGGTCGCGATCGATTAACGCTGGCACGCAGCGAGAACAACGCTTTTCAAGAATGGATTCTTAATTAATTACGTTGAATTGAGTCGCAAGATGTTTCTTTCTTTTTAATTTTTTAAATGCTTTGAAAATTAAGAATCCACCACGAGAAGAGAGTATTCTACTCTTCGTACATTCAATTCATTATCTGCCGATCTATTTATAAGTCGGTCTAATATCTAACATCTAACATCTGACGAAACACGATTTCGATAATCACCGCTGAACATCTATTTTCCCAATTGCGTGCCACCGACGATCTCGCAACAGGAGGCAAGTCACCTCCTTGGTAATTAATACAATCCCTAAGTTTAACAATAGCTTGGAAAGGGAGAGGTTCTAATTCACTAATGATCCAATTCTCACGGCGTAGCGTTTCAACTATTACAATCGCACTTCTTCTTCTTTTTTCTCCGAGCTAATGCGTTGCGTCACGGTTTTTTCGAAACGAGATCGAGAAGAGATGTCATCTTTTCTTCTAGAAGAACCAACTACTACGTATGTATATATTGCTCAACCTGCCCGTCGAGGAGCCGCGCTGTGCCGCGCGAAGAAACGGAGAACGCGATTCGAAATAATCCGTAGATTGCAGCCGGTTCTCACTACGCGAAAATAACCGCGGTGCGGCGGCTGCAAGGGATATAACGCCCCGCGCGCGGCAAAATAGCAAAAGAGAAGGCGAGACGATCGTACGGTTGGCAAACTGCCAAAAGGAAAGATAACATAGGATCGCAGATGCTCCCTCTTTCTTCCGAAGATCCGAGATCTAAGAACACGAGCTAAACGGCTGTGACCGGATAGAGGAAAGCGCGAACGGACCGGAGCGGAATGGAACCACGAAGAGGATACCGCGGCTACGCCCGGATTTTTTTAACCAAGTCCCAAAGCCGCCTGATTTAGACGCAGCTCCGTTGACGGAGGAACGAGGAGCGTTTCTCTCTCTCTCTCTCCAGGAACTTCCCTGTTGGACGCTTACTGTTAGTCTCTTCTGCTCTCATTTTGCTGCCTCGTAGCTCCATACTATACGGGAAGGGAAGAGTTCTCGGGATCGCATAGTCTAGGAAATAATTTACACGCAGCGTCTAAAGATAAATTCCGCGGGAATTCTTAATGGAGAGGTCGCGAATACCTTCCTTTTTGTGGGAGATCAATTGTACGTGGAAAGTGAGAGACAGGGGACAGTCCGCGTGAAAGGATTACGCGAAAAAAAAATTTGAAATTTTAATGAACATTTCTTTCTTTCTTTCTTTCTTTCTTGGACTATGATTACAGTAGGTACTTCTACTCCTGGAAGTAGATCAGTAATCGTTTAAATAACTTGACAAAAAGGGTTAAGGAGATTTTAAAAAATATGCGATTACCACAATAGGTAATCCAGTTAAAATAAACTATGTGACTAATGATGGTAATATCCTTGAATTTTTTCCCCTTATTATACACACCAATAAATTTAGTTACATGTCATTATTTTTTCTGTATATTTTACAATTATAATATATCTGCGAGGAATTTAAAAAAAATTTATTCGCTCGGATTTACTTCACGGCCATCCACATATTTTACATTTACACTATACTTGCTACATAAGTTAAGAGCAACTTACGTAATTGCCAATGTAATATACAATAGTAGCGCTGAGTCACTAGAAAATCCGAATATATTAAAAATTAAACGTAGTTGAGAAAATACTCGAAAAGTCATCGAATATGTTTCTTTTATTTTGGAAAAAAACAAGAGTCACCTGTCTGTAGAAATTGTTAAAAGAAGCATGACAGAACGTGTCGCGGAGAACTGTCATTCGAGCGTATTAAACACGAAAAATTTCTTAATAGCTTAAAATGGTCGCGCTTCTTAAGACCTTCGGCGTGTTCGCAAGCAGGATGTGATAATTATTTGCTGGCCGCGTACTCATCTTGCGTTAGTAGGCGAATGTCAACAATTTATCACTCTTTATGTAAACGGTGACTACCTTGCTCAAACTGCATGATGAATGTGGGAGAATTTTAATCGAAATTTACATTGAGAAACGTCCAATTGAAGAATGTTTATAATGTCGAGTGTTACTCGAGTATGTACAATTGCCATCCTTGTACAGTTTCAACATATTGAAGGTCGAATGGTACTAATAACAAGATGCAACGCATTTAGGCGATCTCGTTATTTTCTCGATTTTTGAAATTTCATGAAATCGTATAGAAAAAAAATTATTAGTATTTTACCAATCATCAGTATTTATTTAGCGTAGTCCAGTGTAAACTTTTCCAAAGCCTTACGTGTTTCTCTATTAGAAGTTAATTTTATCCAGTTGAATTAAAGATTTCATCGTTTAAATCAGTTTCTGAATAACATTTTAGATTTTACAATTTAATCTAGGACTTCAGGAATGGAGTAAAAATATAAGAAAAAAGAAGAATAAAGAATTAGTTGTTCGCTTCGAAGAGTGTAAATCCTACACGACGTACAATATTAAACATTACAAGTAATAGAACGATTTATTTCGATCTTTAGAGCTATCCGAACGCTGACGCTAAAATCGCGAGATGCACTTAACGAAATTAAGAAACACGTGTGTATGTATACCTCGTTCACTCTGAAGATCCTCACCTCTGACACTTGAGTCATCCGTCGTTTCAACTCTTCAATTATTCTTCGCATCGTACAAATAGAATCAAACAAGTATCGAAGCACACGGCTTCGCGAGAGACATCCTTCCAATCTTTTCCCTCGACGAGTTGCGAGATTTGGTAACGCGATACGTGCAAACACGAGAGGGAAACCAATCAAGGGTTTTCAATGGCGATATTTGCCCTCGCGGAACACAACGAACTTGAGCCACGGAATCGAGCTGTGTAATCTGGTCACGTAGACATTTAACCCTACGCACGTTTCCCCGTTGCAGGATCTAATACTTTCCCTTGTTTGGAAACGACGTTTCTGGGAACCGCGTCTTCGCCTCGAGAGAAACCTACGCGCGCATCTTAAAAAAAAAAAAAAAAAACAACGAAAGGGAGAGGAGGAAAGAGGAAAAAATATCTCTCTCTTGCAGCAAAGCGAGTCGGAGCAACGGGCGAACCTATAAAAATCGCCGTGTGCGTTTGATTTATCCGACAATTACACGAGGACGAAGCCGCGGGGGCCATTGTGCGTTTCCCATTCTCGATCGTCGTGTCGTGGATCATCCGGCAACGTATTGTACGAGATATCTCTCCTCGTGCACCGGAGGATCCTTCCTCTCCGTGGACACGATTCAACAGTCGTTAAACTGAATGAGTCACAGTTCCATTCTAGAGAGGATGATCGTTTTATGCAAAGTAGAGGCAGTCGGGTGTTCCCGATGGACAAGAGAAAGTTTAGAGTAACGTAGTTGTGAATATGATTAATTGATCATCGGATATAGGGCTGTTATCTTTTGTGCATATTTCTTGTAAATGCACGATGTGTCACGGAAAGACGAAGTATTAGGTGGTGTTTTGGAAGGAAGGAAAGGTACATTGTTGACATGGCTGACATGTCCCGAATAATGGTATTATCTTCTTCATTACCGTTGATGCAACGCGCCACGAAAGATGAATGTCAGGTTATTGTGAGGTGTGTAGCTTCAGTTGCTTTCTATCCTATCTATTCTATGGTGTAGGTGGAATAAGGATTACACCTACTTTGAAATCCAACTTTCGATCGCTCGCACTACGCCAAATTCTTCCGTGACGTTGCAAATCTTCTTTACTTGATGCTAGACCGGAGTAATAATTAGTTTTTCATTGCAGATTTACAGCAACGTATTTTTTAGTATATTGGGCAGTTTCGTACTTTACAAGATATATATTAAAATTGTCTTGAAATAATTTTTTGGAAGCACGAAAATCCTGTCTGAGTTGATGCAATTTAGAGTATGTTTGTGACGTGTAAATATGGAGATATTACAATGTTATAATGGTACAGTGATTCGGCAATCGTATTATGGACAAACAAGGACGGATGAATTCCTTTACTCTAGAAATTAGTGCCAGTAACCGATAATAGTCGTCGGTGTGCTTTCCCCTACGCAATATTGACAAGTCGTCGGTAGGCTCATTTGCACTACCTCACCACGGAATCTCGACCACGTGCCACAACGCTGTATTATGATGTCATCGTGAAATTGTCGCTTCTCCGCTTCTTAGCTATTCTCGTTTAAGTATAACGAATGCGTAATTACACTCGTAATTAGAACAACAAGCGTAGTACAATCTACCATTCATCACCATCACTCTCGAGCTTCGTAAATTTTTTTATCCATCCTTCAGTCGTAATTCATGTTGCTTTCTCATAGGATCAATGGCAACTCGTTCCGTTGCCAATTAAAGATATAACGTTATCAGGAATGTTTTTCATCTGAAGCACTTTGTTCTAATTCACGGAATAAAGAGATATCTTGAAGCGAACGATCTAAGTTAGGAAAATAGGTTACTCGATGATGTAGAGACGTTGGTAATTACCGACAAATTATCCATGATTTTTTATAGTGTCTATTAATATCATCAATGTATCGGGACAACAAACGAAACAGAAAAGTACAACGATCGAATAAATTTGTCAACCGTATTCGAACTTGTATATATGTATACATATAAATAATATACCTAAAGTATAGTACAAGAATAATATAAGAATTGAAAGACACATAAACATAATGTAAGATAATATAAGAATTGAAAGATACATAAACATAATGTAAGATAATATAAGAATTGAAAGATACATAAACATATCGACACTTCTACTGACTTGTGCTTCCGATAAGTTCAGAAACGAATATTGGAGCATGTATGTATCGCTTTCCGAGAAAGCAGGAAGTGCCGTGACCCAGTGGTACCACCAGTATAGCAGAGCGGCGCGTACGCTTGTAACAAGCTCCAAGACGCTGACTTTTCACTTATCGTGACAGAAACGAGATGTAAATCGTAGAGAAAAAAAAAACGGAGACCACGGCTCAATAAGCCTACAGTTAGTCACGGTTGACCCACTTGCGAGTGTCTTCGGTAAATCATGAGCAAGACAACACACGCCGCAGGGAACACGGTGGATTTCCGTGAATCCTCAATGAAGCCGACGAGTCGTGACTGGTTTAGATAAGCAGTCGCGGTTCCTCGACACTGCGAATCGACGTGTGTCGCTCCATCGCCACTTAGGCGTGTCGATGATCGTGGACCATGTTAATCGACCGGTTACCTGTTCTCGACGTGTTTTGTCCCGTGGTTCCACAATTTCGTCAAAATCTTGGATGAAATTATTGATTATTTAGGAGATGATTAAATAACGAGGAAATTGTATATTTGATCATTCCAACTGTTGAAGTTTTCCTTTTCATCGTTCCGATTCTCTTTATAAAGTTCCAGAACTTTGAGGATTTGAAGTCTGAGCTCGATATCGAGTAATTCTATTTTTCATTAAAATTTAAAATTACGCACAGAAAAAATATAAAAATATTTGTTTCATTCTTTGAGAACTGCGTGCAAAATGATTTGATTATTCTTTACGTTTCCATGACACGCCCAACATTTCAATGAGGATAATTAATTGATAAAACAAAAAAAGATTAAAGGATGAAACTTTACCAGCAGTGACTATTAAAAACACAGATAAAAATCATGCGCGATCATTAGATGGAACAAAATTCTAAAAATTTCAAGATTCCGACGTTGCGAAGAAAATCGTTCTGTTCTCGGTATAAAGGAACGGAATGGCTTGAAGGTTAAGGCGAGCGTCTGCCGTTTCCGTAAATCCCGATGGGTTCTTATCGAAAGCCGCGTGACAGATTCTTTTTTTAATTCAGGTAGCCGGTCTGTTACACTAACACTTCTCCACAAAGACTCAATCGACCAGTTTGTCGAGTTTCGTATATGGAGAGGCAAGCCTTATTGGAGAGAAGTCCGGGCTTCCCCGGAGGAAGGATAAAGAGATGTGTTCTGATACCGATCGAGCCCGAGTGATCGTAAGGAGTTCCATTGACCTTTTCTTGAAAAGTCGGTGCAAAGCAACAACTTGAGAGTTGAACTTGAAATCTACGAGAAACGCTCGAGAGTCATCTATTGTGAACAACTCGCAAATCTTATTGGTCAATTCAACCCTTCGCGACGCCAAACTGTTCGACTCGTTCCGAGTACGTACGGGGCCACAGTATGTAATTGACTAGTCAGTCGAGTTACGTAGATGGTAGAAACGCGTGCACAGGCTTGAGACCGCGCAAACGAGCAGGCCACGAAGAAATGCCAACGTCTCCATCGATTTATGATCGTGCGCCGACATTGACCTTTACACCATCGTCGTTGCTAAGAATTCTCCCGTGACTTTCCGAACTAGTTGAAATCTCTTTTATTGATCTGTGCGTTGTTAGTTTCCGCGTGTCATCTTCTCACCCTTTACACATTGACGTATTTCATTCTTCAGCTTTTATTATCTTTAGTTTAGAGTCCAGGCAACGTGTTCGTGCCATTTATGTTTTACACATTTACACTTTCTAATGTCTTTCTTTTTTTTTACTCGTGTTGTAATATTTATACCTCTCTAAGAACTCTAAAACAACAACGAAGTGATATGATCTCACGGCTATAGATAATGAATACAAATTTTCACATTAGCCTTCACGATAAAGAAGTATTGGCACGATAATATTCGACTATTTGAAATTTAACGGTTGTTTTAAATACATGTGCTTTGTAAGTAACGTAAACAACGTAATTACACTGATAACGCTCATGGCGTATCTTTTCAAGGGCAGAGGGCTGATAAAATAACAAATATGATAGTAAAAAAATAAAAATAACGGTATGAAATTCTTAGTGAAAATTCTTTAGTGCCAACCTTGCACTAAAGTCTCAACGTGTTCTCGCTTTCAATCACTCTTACTCAAAAGCATCGTATAGCATCATTTTCTTCTATATATAATGATAATTTTTATCCTCAAATAATATCCACTCGTTGTTAACAAAATTCTTCGAACGAATTCTGTCAGTCTTGAATGAAAAATCGCACGTGTGTCTGCACCGAAAATGGTGCTACACACAATGGCACGCAACGTGTTAACCACTTTCCATTCTTCGTTCTCCGCGAAAGGAAAGAAGGCGCCAGGTTCGACGCGGAGGCCGGTTTGTTTCCTCCTTCTTCCTTTAAATCTTAATCTCAGCGTGGCTTGTTCACTTGGTTTTTCGTCCACCCTCTGGTACCGAGAGCTCCTCGGCAGCGTTCTTTGTTCCCCGGGGATACTCCCGGTTCACCGCTATAAATCACTCGCGGTGTACTCCGGTGCATACATTATCCGGCAACAGTCGAATGCGCTTCCGCTTATGCAACCAGTTGCGCGTACGCGTTCGGACCCCATTGTGTCGTCGTTCGCATTTACATCTTGAGAATTCGTCCTGCGCTCGTTGGCTCATTCACCAACATTGAGCAACAAAAACCGCAAGCATTCACGGATCGAGCTTTCCTAATACGCTTGACATTTACGTAACGATATCCTTGAATTATGGAACGAACGTTCCAATGACGAACGTTCGTTTAACGTTCCTTCTCGAGGCTTGAGACTCGTTATTATCGGAGTTATGTGAATTTTTTAATGAGAATTCTACGATGTACGAGACTGCGAAAATATTTGCACATATTCTCATTCTAACAACATATTGAGATTCTACGTTTGGTAGAAACAAACCAGCAAAAATTAACAACCAGATAAATTAACCGAATATTTTAACTTTAAAATGTTACTTCTATATGGATTTAATTAATTAATATGTCAGCGTCACGATTAATACATATTAGCGTGCAAATTGTGCAGTATGATATTGTATAGTAGAAAGTTTTTTGTTATTCACTCACCGTAGTTGCGTAATGCGTTATTTGAAACGAACTACGTGTTTCGAAGCACACGATAGTGAATAATAAACCTGTCCGACCAATAGTAAATCTTCTTCGATCGGAACGGAGGCATAATCTATGAAAATTTATTATTATTTATAGAATTTCATTTCACTAACGTATAATGCGTACGTTTACAATAACGCGACGAAGTAAAAAATAGTACGTGAGTAACTAAGCAATTTCTCTCGGCAGATTTCCATAGAAAATTGATAGAAATCGAAGAAGAACGATATCGAGTTTAAAACAATTTTGCTTTAGCCCTGTTTCAAAGAATTCTACAAATATTTACTTCAGATCAGGCTCGATAAGTTTATCGAGACAAGTAATGGAATGAAGCGTCGAATGAAGGCACGAGCTATAAATGAAAGAACGACTCTGTTCCATTGTATCGTATAGACGAGAGAAATCTCGCGCCGAGTTGCTCGCGCTTCCATTTAAATAATTCGTTCAACGAGCTCCTTTAATTCATCCGCCTGAAGAGCTCCAGTGGTCTTCTTGTACACTAGCAGTTCGACTCGGTAGTTAGACTTTGCCAGTTTCTCTCTGTGGAGCTAAAAGTCTCCTGCCGGCGAGAAGCGTTTTGTAAATAATTTTTAACGGTTTAGTCGAGGATTCGGGAACCGTCTCTGTTCGCGAACAGAGACCCGCCGAAATTTCACTAACGTGAAACGGCGCCGATACTCGCGTTGGCCTCTTACGTACCTTTACGAAAACTTGGTTGGATAAGGTTTGCCATTAAAAGCGGGCAAATATTTGTCAGTCGCTCTTAAGTGCTCATCATCGTATCTCGTAACATGTCAGGTACCCGTTTCAGGTACAGAGGGGAACGAGTAAATAAGAAATGATTTCAGAATTTCAAGGAGCCAGTCACCAAGTTAAACAGACATTCTCGATGGCTCCTTTCCAGTTCTGCTTATTCATCATTGAATCGGTGCTTGGCTGCACGGCTCGTGGGTGAAATCGAGAAACTTTGGAATATAACCGAGATGTCTGCCGAAGAGAAATTTGCCTTTCCATACCCTTAAGGCTTTCAACTCTCGCGAAAGACGAGAAGATACCACCATCGAAGTTCCGCGATTTGGTTGCGGTTGCAGTTACCAGTGCAACTCGCAACGTCGAACGCGACCTCGGTTATTGGAAAAATGCAACGCGACGATATTTTCGCAAATCGCACGTCGAATCGCTGCTTCTCAACGGGTCCAAAATCTATAAAATGCCGTGATCTCTGTTCAAGCTTTACTCAGACTCCGTTAGGACATTTTCATTCACGCCGAACAGAAAAACTGAAAAACTGAAAATACGAAGAAGACGATAGTTTTAATGCCAGTTCGTGATAGTCTTCTTGCCTCTCGATTAGTTAGAGCTGGAGTGCTTAGTCCTTCGTTTTCCCAAGAGAAGGGTTGTTGTTTCTGTTGGCAGCAACAGCACTCGTCGAGTCTCGTTTGTCGATGTCAACATTTTCTTCGTTCTGGCAAATGTGACGAGGCACCGCGTCAGCTTTGTGGTCACCGTTTATAATGGTGACGTAATTATTTCGATCCCACGCACCGCGTCTCGCAAAGCTGCGCGAAACGTGCATGCCATGCCGGTATATACAGAGGACGACGAGCCGTATATATATATGTATACATATCGGTTGGCAAGCATTGGTACGGTATCCATAAACCACAGGGGGAAAGTTATGCGCTCTCGGAATAGAGGGTCGCGTCATCCTGACATCCGATACGGCAAAAACGACATCCGCAATACAACGTTCTGTTACTCCGATTTAGACTCGGATTAATTGGCGCGGTATTAGCCGTTGATAAGTCGCCTGCTCAGCAATAAAAGCTAGTCACACAAAAACCAGACCTCTCCTCGTATCGAGCGATAGTCGCTTTATATTGCCGAGAGTTAGAGAGAACGATAAAGTCCATTTTGATGATACGTCTGGTGCGTCTGGAAATGTACATATTCATCGAACGATTCATCGAACATCATCACACGTTATTGCGAGGTGTTATCCATTATGCAAAAGTTTCAAATAAAGCTAAAGAAGTTCGTTTGTTCGTTTGTCGAAAGCACCAGATCGAAGTTAATTATTATTCGCTGCAGTCGTTGTGACACCATGTGCGAAATACGGCAGAACTCCGTTCGTAAGAACACTGTTGACGGACAAATAGTTTGTACAATTGGAATCCGTACGATTTAGGATTTAGGCTCGTGTAATGGGATTTCATAGTTACGATTAGCAATTGTATCTGACCGGCAAAAGTTCGTTTAATTGGACGTTTAACTAGAACTTTGTTCAAACAAATAGAATTCGACGCAAACAAAGTTTCAATCGATCCAAAAAAAAAAAAAAAGAAAAAAAAAGAAAACTGGAACTGCAATTAAAATATAAATTAAATTCCATTGAAAAACACACCATCTTTCTTTGTCAATGTGGCTCGATATTCCATACAGGAGATAAAGTTACTCGTAACAAAAAAAAAAAAATGTCACTTGGACGATGAATAGCCAGCGCCATTGCATGGTAGAGAAGCTCGCGAGTCGTTTATGAAACGCGATAACCACGTTATCGATATACAAACTGTGACACGGAACAACGTGGCTTTTCAAACGCGTTATAAATATTCATCGGCTGGTCGTTCTTTGATTCGCGTTCTTTCGTTGTTCTTTGATTCCCAACGATAATTACACTTGGCGACGTCTATCGTTTTAATCGCCACAGAGGCGCTAAGAATTGACGACAAAACTACTTAGGCATGTGTCTAGTGAGTCACCAATTAAACCTGTCGGCGCTCGTGAAAGCTGTTCCGAAGCGCGAGCTTTCGAGTGGCTCACCCAGAACTTTCGTGATGAGTTCTCTCCTTCTTTCCCCTGCTTGTGCACACATCCATGTGACATCTCCGTCGGCCACGTGCTGAAACTTTCCCTATTCTGCCGGCACGCGGTGGAAAATGGAGGAGCAAAAGAGAGCGTAGTGGCACACAAATTGACACGTCCTCCGCTGCCAGCGGTGTGTGTCCTTCCTTTCGTCTAATACGCGTGCTACGAAATGGCGCGCACCGTGCAAAACACGTTTACCGGAGAGTAAAAGGACTCGCATAATAACGCCAGCTATATCTGGTATACGGGGGAGCTTGCACGTTATTTTCGATGGTGGTAAGTGCGCCCGGCCCGTTGTTCCGCAGGCCATCGACCCGAAGCAACTAATGAACGGGTCTCTCGTTTATTCTCTTAATAACGCCGAACTTCGCGCCGATTGTTGGACAACTTTCTTCTCTTTCCGTCTCTCCCTCTCTGGCTGTCTCCATCAACGAGACTCATTGTCGTCGGCAAATTCGAACAAACTTCTTCGAATAAATACGAATGGTAGCAACCATTGTGGCCGAATCGATCTAATTAACCCGGAAATTTAGCGAGAGTTTTTTTTCTTTCCTTTGTGAAACCGTGTAACGTAAATTTAGTATGTCAAAATATACACGTAGTGTCTGTTTCTCTTTCGAGGTGGGTTTATTTTCTTAAAACTGAAGCTGCAGAAATTGCACGCAGAAGGAGAAGGTAAATATGTAATACCGCGAGCTCGATGGTTTTAATTAGAACCCCAAAATTCAATCATCGGTGCGTTCAAATCATTTTTTCTGTTCCCTCTTCTTTTTAGTAAAATTTTAAATCTCGCTCTTGATTAATTATTTTGAATAACTTCTTGATAATTGAAATTTCAATTAGAGTCGGCTTCGTTAAAAGAAAATTGAAAATCTCTCGGTAACAAGTTTGCGGAATGGAACGTGACGGGACTTTGGAACTAAGATTAAAAGTTGTGTGCTTTATAATGTTCGCGTCGAGGCGAGGGACTGTGAAACAAACTCATCACTTTTCGTGTTCCAACTCGTCTCTTAAGAAGCAAGTGGCGTGAAGATACACAAACGTGCATGAATTTTCTGTAAAATTGCCACAGCATCGCGCAATGAATTAGATTTAACGTGATTGTTATTAGTCTGTCAATCTTCAGATTCACCAGAGATTTATTTAACTCTCTGCGTATTAACATATCGCAGAGAAGGAATAGGCTGTGCAAGGATAAAAAGGAAGAAGCGCGAGAACAAAGAAAACTGAAATGAAAGGAAACGAAGAGAATGAGGAAGAGAAGAAACACGTGTGTGGAAACTCGAAATAATGCAAGTAACGCAAGTGGAGTGCAAAATAGAATTAATAACCTGCCAGCCGAGGATCTATTATTTGTCCAAAGTCTAATTACATCACTGTATTTATTTGTTTATGTATTTTAGATATTTCCATCCTGCACGCTTGAATTTCCCATAGATACATAAACGTTTGACGATCAAAATCAAACGCTAAATGTACATACGATGGTTTCAAATTAATTTATACTGCCAACAACGAGGTTGACGCGACAAATCAGCGAACAGAATGAAAATTAAACGGCAATTAGTGAGTCACCGCGCGCTCGCGTTCACGTATAAAGACAACGTTAAAAGCCAATATATAACAGACTGATCTCGATTAATTTGACGAAACCTAACTCGTCCACGGGCAACAAAGGGCACAATAGAAGCACACGGTGGCCTTAATTGATCGACATAGGAGCACACATGGGGAAAACCGTTAAACGGGGCCGCGCACACCGGCACGAAACGATCCCGGCGCAACAATCGGATATGGGACGATTCGAACAAGAGGCCCCTTTCATCGTCGATTTCCTTGTTTTCACGTGGCCGCTGTGTTCCACCCACGAGGCTGGCGTACACCGAAAAACTCGCGATGCGTGACGCCCCCGGTATGCTTTTTTTATTTCTCTCTCTCTCTCTCTCTCTCTCTCCACGTACACACACACATACGTGCAACGTGCATCGTCGACGAGAAGGATCGCCGCGTTTTTAACACCCGCCACGCGAGTACGCTCGTAGAAATAGTCCCTATTATTAGAAGCGGCAGAGAATTCACAACAAAGGAAGTTGGAGCCACCCCGTCCGATGTTCGATGTTATTTCGTTTGGGGAAAATTTCCTGTGAAACAAACGCCGGGGAACTCGGGAAGCTCGTCATCGTATATGTAAACGAGTTCCCTTCGTCGTAACGAGAAACGGACTCGCTTGGCTGTGACAGAAGAATAAGAGGAGGGACGAATCGACGATGCGAAGAAACGAGCGATAGCGATCGAATCGTTAAAACTTCTTGCATCAGTTAATCAGTGCGCGGCAGGGTGACGATGACTCTGCAATTAATTCTCGTGAATCACTCGCACTCGAGGGAGTCTGATCGGAATATGAGATGGACGGGTAATTGATCATCGAGGTCGTTAATTAGTTGGTCGCGCGGTTCGATGTTACTTTCGAGATTCCTCGACGAGGAAACTTCTCTTCTCTCGTCCGTGTGTCGTTTCGCGTTTATTTTACTGGTGTTTTCTCGTTTTTTCGCGGTGCTCGTGTGTTTTTTGATGTGCCGTTGTGCGCTTTCGCACACAGGGAGAGCCCACGATCGGAATTCGCGATTGACAATCCTCCCGTGTACGGGGGAGGGGATCGTTCGGGCGAGATCGTTAATTAGCTTGCTGAAATCCGCGACGATATCCGCTTAATTGAGGTTCGTTCTCTCCCCTCGGCGACGCTCGAGAACAAGAAGAAGAAGAGGAAGAAGAAGAAGAAGAAGTTCTCTTCGCAAAAGTAGCCTCGCTATTGCGTGCGCGTCTATGTAAATTATGCGCGCACTTAGACCTCTGGCGATAATGCAAATGGAAGCATGGTTGCCTTGCCAATGCCGGAATTCAGTAGCGGTAATGGTTCCACGTATTATCGGCGAATGCATCCTCGAGGCTAAATCCGTGCCCATCCCTGAATCCGCGCAGCCTTGTGTTGTGTATTTCTTGGTCACGGCATTACCGTATCCCGATAGGCGAATGCGATAACGTTAACCTATTTCCGCTCGAATTCTTATTTCGTTGCTGGGAACTTCGTTTCTAGAAAATTGCCTCCCCCCGTTTACGGCCACCATAATTATTACACCTGTGCGGTCCATCACGTTTGACGCAATCTCTGAATCACGCTGATCGTTAACCTACGTACGATACGTACGCTTTTCATCGCGCTATCGTTACAACATTCCTCTCACCGACGAATTGACCCTCCGATAAACGGAGGCGCTACCGTGTATCGTATTTAACCTCTCCGTACTCTTGTCAACGTTCATCAACACCCGGCACGCAACGATACTTGTAAAACCAGCCGCGGAATCTCCATTATATCCCGAGCTCCTAGTGTTCGAACGGACACGCAGAGACTCTCGTCAAAGCTCGCATAACGGGAAATCCATGCAGACCCGCACCGCCGACAAAAGTTTCGTGCGACAATACGGACGGACGAGCCCTGAAATTTTAAACACGCTTACACACCTAACATTCGGCATTTGACGGGCAGAAGAACGACATAGAACAGTGGCATGGCATGGAAATGTAGTAGATGGCGCGGGCAAGTGTACAGAAAAACGAGTTAGAACCCGCAGCTCCTTCGTGGAAACCACCCTCGTCCAGCTGTGGCCTGATTCGTCGCTGCTGCGTGTTTCAGAATGTAAAACAGGCAGACGTTGTTAACGTGTAAATTATTGTATCGACGACGTGCCCGACACGCGGGCTTCAATTTTCACCTAAAAATTCGTTTTGGACGAGCAAGGAGGTAACGCGTTATCTGTCGTTAACCTCTGATAAATTTTATCAACTAATCTCGGTGTATCAGGGATCGATCGGCCTAGTGATCTTTCACACTGGCTGTTTTTTTTATTCTTTCTTCCCGGTATGGTTATTCTTTTTTTCTATTCATGTCGTTTCGCTTTTTTTAAAATTATTATTACTAAGGGTGGTCATCGAAGGATGTAACGTAGATGTAACGGGTCTCACCGAGCGACAGTTAATTTCCGTATTTCGTGGCGAAGGATTAAATTGAGTTACGGGTTTGGCGTGATTACTGTCCGGGAGATTGAAATTCAACGCGAACTGCCCGTGATTATCACGGCTCGAGTTAGTAATAATTCGTACACCAGGGAACATTAATTTGACATGATTTTTGAATCACACGTTAAAGAAAATGTGAGATTTTTTTGTTGTAACAAATATGAAAAATATTTTACGAAACAGCGATACTCATTTATGTATTCGTCGCAAAAGTCATCTTTGAAATCGCCTTTAGATTAAAGAAAGACAAGTTAAACGCGCACGATCCACGCTTTAACGCTTAGACGAGATCAATTAACGGGAAAGGATCGTTTTCTGCACGCGTGTAAACGCTCGTGATAATAGTCTTGCTCGGGCTGCGACGCCAGTTGCATGTTTACGATTCAACTTCGACACGATTGAGTGTACGGCAACGAAAGCGGCTTTAATTCACCGCTGACATAATTTTCCCTGACCCAGAAACAGCTAAAATATTCAATGTGCCGGCGCGACCCTCTTCGTGCCTCTATGTCACTATTTTCCAGCCGTTCCTTTTCGAGGCATGCCTGAAATATTTAATTGCAGTTGACGGATCAAATCTCTTCTGTGCATATGGTTAATCCCTTGCAGCGATAAAATCCTACATAAATGTAGACATCCGATGATTCAAAAGAAAGGAATCGGCGAAGCAAAAGACTATGCCGGATAAAAGCAAACCGATAAATCACGAACGATGTGTCACAGAACACATCAAAGGAATGCCTGACGATCTTGCGAACGTTTCTCGCTACTCGACCCAGTCACAGGGACAATTCTCGTAACCGCGACGTTACTACAAGACGCGAATTATCCCTGTTGAACGTGGTGAACGTCGGTTCACTCTTCGAGCCTGGTATCTTCAGAGCTTGTGCCAAAGTTACACGCGAATCTCGAAGCGTTTCCTAGTGTCACGTGGTGAACGAGCGAGCACGTGCGTACATGCGCTGTACGTGCACGCGTACGAGGAGGGGACGACTGCTCTGTATTCGTCCGGTGATCCATCGTCTACGCCTAAAAATTCATCTATGCCAGAAGAGAAAGGCGAAGGAATACGACGAAGACGAAGAAGAAGAAGCAACACGACGACGGAATGCCGCGGCCAGTTCAACGCCCTGGGTGTCTTCGTCTTCCCGTGATCCCAATGCACCGCATCCTCGTGCTGTTGCAGCACACCGTGCGCGCCGTCGTCTTGAAAATAATGGACGCACTGTCGCCAAACTCCAGCTACGTGGAAACGAACAAGCAGGGGGACAACGATGTCAAGTGCGAGCGCTCGTTGATGATTTATGGAACCGTATCGCGTCGCTAACACCCTCGATCGAGCCCATTGTCGTTCCATGGGTGAATTTCCACCTCGAGACACTTGCGCGACTCGATGTCAATTTTCGATTAATCTCTCGTTTAAGGAAATCTGAATGTTTTTTCACTCTCCGAATTTTTAATTTTTATGGATAGTTTAATATTTTTAGTTAAGGGAGTGTTGGAATTTTTTTACTATAGATATATAGAAATTTTCTTCCACTGAAAAAAAATTCAAATTGAATCGAATATTCTTACCTAAATCTAAATTATAACTTGAATAAAAAAAAGAAACCATCGGTTTCGAAAGCAAGAACCAACGAACTCCTATTCCACGAACAATTCCATTACACGAACTTATTATCTCCCCGGGGCTCGCATAAGCGAAGGTCAATGATATAACGGAAACTCATGTAAAGGTGTCTCTCTCTCTCTCTCTCTCTCTCTCTCTTTCTCTCTCTCTCTCTCTCTCTCTCTCTCTCTTAAAAACGACGAGGGGAAAATTCAATTTCCGTTTTACTCGAGCAACGACGCATTTCTACTCTTCTTCTTCTTCTTCTTCTTTTTTTCTTTCGTTCAAGTTGAAACGGCAATGTCGATTCGGTATGGCGCCTTCGTTACAATTCGTGACGAAGTTTAATGAATCGAGAGCGTTGTTCGCGACACAATTCGATAGTTCCCCGTTAGGGGAGCGCGTATATCATAATAATTATTCACGATCGTCGGCGCCGTCCGATACCGATTCGCACTCACGTACGTAAAACCCGTGAAATATAACGGAGCCGTGACGCGAGAGATCGGGAATACTGATGTCAAAATTTGAATAATTATCGGCAACAGATTCGTTGGAGCCGCGTGTACGTTGCCCCTTACATAACAATAGCGACGAGCTCGCAAGAAATCATGGACTGCCAATTTTAATACCGGCACCGAAACGCGTGGATTTTGCAATTCAATGTCGCGTTTGCACCTCAAAAAATTCGACTTACGACCGTGTTTTTAGAGTAATCGTCGCAATGACACTTGCAGGGGAAGATCACAACGATTCTTGTTCGATCTTTCAATACCCGGACACTTATTAATTCCTGATAGCGATGGATTCTTACTCTAGAAGTAGCGATCGATTTCAAGGTTCATAGACTCTAGTTCATCTGGATGACATCTGATATGAACAATCAATCACTGTGATGATAATCCATAAGTTATAACATTATATCATACTACCGACAAATTTAACTGACAGAAACAAAATCTACAATCTTCCATCTTAAATCTTTCGGTTTCCCTTTAACAACAAAATCAATTTCAGCCAGAAATGTTAAATCTCTTATCTTAAAAGCGAGGAAACCAGACATCTCCCAAACAAAGAAAGTGTCCTTTCGCACCGGAGAATGAGTTGTCTTCCGATTTTATCGCGTTTACCATCTCCACAGTCAGGTATAACGTCGAGTAAAATTTAATACCGGGACTTAAAAACCACAAAAGAGGGGGGAGAGACGGTGGGAAGGATGATGAATTATTGAATGTCGCTGCGAAAGTGTAAACTCGAGAGGGCGAGATGCGGCGTCGGCTGTCCGATGACACAATATGGCCAGGTGCTTTAAAAATCCCGAACCAAAGAAGCGAGCGTGCGTTCTTTCGAGCAGGTGTTCCGGCAGGTTAAACGTACCTGAACCTCTCTCTCTGTGTTCGCCGAGAGAACGGCCCGTTAGGTGCACTCCCTGGACTAATTAATTGCTGTTCACCGATCACAACACTTTCGATGCTTCTGGGTGTTCCACGATTAGACGACACTACGAACCTGTCTGTCAAAACGACGTGAATCTTTTTTGTAACTTTCGATTAAAAGCCAGTGTCGACGTTACTTTTTAGCGATGAGAATACGATTATTATTCAACGTCGAATGATTGTTTTATTGTTAATCAGCTCAACCCGCACTGAAATTTCCATTTATTCGAGAATGAAAATGTGATATCAATTCAGTATGTTAAAAGCAAACGCGTTGTATTAAAATTGCAATATTTTTACTTGTCATCTTTTTTTCAGTCAAAATTCACATCGTTGAATTTTGTTTTTAGATTACAAAAGAACAGTTACAACAATAGTAGTTACAATCTATATAATATATAATCTAACGTAATAGTTAGATAGTTACAACAGTTCTGATCTAGTCGTAAAAGATTTTATAATTTTATGATTTGCATAGTAAAGTATCTGTTTCTGCAAAGTATGTATTAATTTAAATTAGGAAACTAAAATAAAACATAGATACGTAACGTCTCAAAAAATTAAGAATATTTCGCGATAAGCTCGAGACCACTTTAAAGATAAATATCAAATGACGTTTTAATAAACGACAGCATGCAAGCCTAAAATTTAGAGTGCCTATTTCCGAGAAATTAAACTGTAATCCCTTATGAAATTATCGCTTAATGGCCGATAGGTATTCACGAAAGTATTTCCGAGGAAGAATAATTGAAAGAACGGAATCTCATGCTGCCCCTTTATTAATGAATTTCATGAAAGTCGTGGACGAGAAATTCTTGCAATTTTCAAATCATTTTCGCTTTGTCACGAACGTCTGAACGTATGACGAATTTTCATAACGCTAAGATATCTAGAGCACAGTTTCAGGCGCATAGTTCACTAGTCGCCGACAAACGTTCACGTACATTTACGTACGTGACATGATTAATTACGAGAACAATAAAAATCACACGTTTTGATTATTAATTAATCAACCAGACTTAATTAACATTCACAGTTTGATACTGAACGAGAGGCATATTTAACAAATTATAAGTTCATCTTTAAATATATATCTTTTGATGTAGATATTGTGACATATTATTCTCTTCGAACACTTCTAATACATAAACCAATGATTTTGGTATTGATCGTAGAATTATCTGTCTACAGTACTTTAATTTTACAGAGTAAACGCAAAGGATCGATTATTCACGCTTTCATATTCATAGTGAATGAATAGTTCATTCATAGAGTTTCTTTAATCAGTTAAAGAATTGTCGGCGTTTTGAATTTGTCATTCTTAGGGAAAAGAACCAACGATGTGGAACAAACTAAAATGTATACGCGTGAACGATAATGAACTGGCAAGAATGCGGGTAATTAAAGTCCAAGTACGAGACAACGGCGTTCGAGCTCGCTCCAAATGACAATGTACTTTTACTGTTGTAACCTCGTTTTGCATCGATACACGGCGCAACGATCCACTGTTTAGCGAAAAGATTCAACGACACATTATACCCTTGATCGAATTCCAATCGTGTGCTATCGCGTGTGGAATTTATGGTAAGATAGGATTATTTGACTCGATCGGATATTTGCGTTAAGCCAAGCAACTTGCATTGTAATTCGTCAAAGATTTAGTTACGATAATATTAATATTTAATTTAAAATTTAACATGTTTTCTATCTATAAAATTTCTATCTGTTTAATATTAATATCTATTATTTATTTTATTATTTTTTAGGCAAATATTTTACAATCAAAACTATCTTTTTCAATAAACGATATTTTCTCTGGTTCTCAAGTTTAATTACTCTCTGCAAGAAAGACAGTGGCCATAGTTTTCTATCTAACATTAATATCTGTTATTCATTTTATTGCTTATTGAGCAAACGATATTTTAGAATCTAACAATCAAAACTATCTTTTTCAATACGCGATATTTTTGCGTTCTGAAATTTAGTTGAACTCTCTGCGAAAGGGCTTGAATTTCAAGATGTCGACTCAAACAACCCTATCTAATCCTGCAGAGAAAGTTCCACTGCCACGAGACACAGAAACGGCTCATAGCCGAGTAAACCGGTAGAATCGTTTCTCTGTGTGCCGACATTCATCCCTCGAAAGATAATTAGTCTCCTTCCCTTCTTCCTATCCGGCCTCGTCGTCAACGCTGATAATAAATCCCACGGCATGTGAGTAAACGAACGACTCGGTTGTCAACGGGCGTAGGCCATGTAGCGTTTTGCTCGGGTCTGTTCGAACGATTACGGGCCGTACCGAAAACACCCATAGACAAGCAATGCGCTGTGAAAAGTCCACAAACAACCCTGGGCCTCCGCCAGGTTTTAGAGAGAGGGTTCGTCGCCGTCGCGAGAGTCTCACGGGTGACTCGCATTCTATTCCGAGACGTCAAGCACGTTAAAAAGTGCTGGTTTACAAAACTTTTTCCGGCGCCCATCAACCGGCTCCGGCCATAAAGATAAAGCGAAGGTGGCGAGATTATGACTCGAAGGTCGAAAAAATGCGTCCGATAAATCCTCAGGTGGAGGAATCTCGAACGAAGTTCTGACTAATGTACCTGTCGATGGGATACCCTCCGTTTTTTCTTGCATTCTTGACTCTTGCACGCTTTTTCGGCGATTTCTTTTCTTTGTCCTGAGAGATGAACAAAAGGAAGAGAAAAAATGCGTAAGGACGATAGTCGGGAGCGAGAACCGTACGATAAGGAGGGAGTCTACGCTACTACGGTGAGAGTATTTGGATCACTCCGAATACCAGGATACTGAAGAGATACTGAAGAAATGACACTGAATATAAAGAGCGTTTGGTAAATTGGAAAGGAGCACTTACGAACGCGAGGCATTTCACTTGCAGTATTCGATAAGATCTGCCGTCGCATTCCGTCCATCTATTGTTACGTCGCCATTTGTTGAACGCTACAACGCAGACAGAGAGGAAGGAACCAACGAGTAACAAGTATGTATCAACACAGGGAACGGCGCGAAAAAGAACTTCTGGAGTTCGTTTACGATCTCTGCATCGTTATCTGGATAGGCAAATATTTCGTCCAACTACAATTGCATGTACGTATGTCTCGATGAGTGAAAGTACGCTCGTGCGATACCGCCATCCTCGGCATGTTTTATCGGGTGATAAAGTAAATAGTTTGAAACGAACGAAACTAAACACGTAAACGCATAACAGTGTTTAAAACGAGAAATTTACAGTACCGTACTTAGCAGATGATCGTACGAAAGGATTTAGTTTGATTTATACTATCTGTTCAAGCGTGGAACGATAGCGTTTGGAACGTTTATTATTAGTGTTTGGAGATAGTATCAGCTTAGGCGCCACAGTAGTTGTATCACACATGCGTCTCTTTCTCGTCTCGCAAGAACATCTTTGATATCACGGGGAAAAAAAATTTTCGCGTGAAATTAAAATAAGAAGTCAACATGTTAAATTCATGTTGTATTTTTCCATAGTTTTCTCAAAAGAATCTTGTCAACGATAGAAAGAACACGTATTTTTCTTTCGTTCAAAATTGACTTGTATGATAATACAAATATGACTGAATGATTATTAAAATTATTTCATGTCAAAATCAAAGAACTACAACCCATTACTATCTAATTGTATATATGAAGATAGAAATTTTTCTCTATTTTTTACTATCGTGTGGTAATTTTCTTTATCGCATTCTCATTAACATTTGTACTATATATATTATCACATTTATTCCTAGTTTAATGAAAAATATGAGTGTTGGCTTTACAATATTTTTTTCTTTTTCTCCTCCTCCTTCCCATAGAAGATTTTTCGGATCTCTTTAATGAAAGAAGCCAGGTTTCTTACAAGTAACAAGTTCGATTACTTGCTCTTTTTCTTTTACACTTTACTTTTGAAGTTTGTGATAAATGTTCCTCTGAAATCTGAATCGATCCCGATAGAGCAGCCACTTACCATGCTATCTTCCCCACGTCTTTTAAATTCACCCCTTTTAAATTCCCACCTGCAAGAAGAACGCAGGTTTCACTCTAACCTGATAGATCTGCGAACCATCGATTCGTGTTATCCTTCTTCGGCAAGTTGTCGTTGCCGACGACCCGTAGCAAAAAAAAAAGAGGGAACGAGGGAGATCACTCTCCCTGCTATTTCCAACGACAGCCGATTTACGACGCGGCAAAAGTTTGGACAAGTCTCGAAGGCGCGCGCCTCTCGCATGTGCACGACTGCCGCCGCCCGCCTCGCGTCGGTAATCTCGAGACGCCAATGGGATTGAAACGGCTGCATATTCATAATGCTTCATCCTCGAGAGCACGTGGCGGTAAAAGCACTTCAGAAGGAGGTCTGTAATGCACGAGCGCCGAACGTGTAACGCGCAATGCGCACGTCGGCGAACATCGATGGAAAAAGAAAAAACGCCTAGGAAGATATCCGCTACGCAATGCACACCTTGGAGCCCTCATTTATCTGTGCGTTTTCTTCCTTGACAATTCAAACAGAATCTTTAACGCTATTTTCGTCTGAACGACGACCCATTGATGATGCACGGGTTGTGTCGAATCATTATGTACCTGGCGGTCGTTTGCCTGTTGTTGCTTTTTCGAGCAAGAATCGTAGAAATAAGACACCTGATGATAAAGTCACGCTTAAATTTGGAACTGCAGAGGTTTCCTCGTTAACAGAAATAACATGATCCGTTCAAAAAATGCAGGATATGTCAAGCGTTGTCCATGGATAGTTTACGTAAAATTGACAACGAAAAAAAGACATGCTTTCTGAACGTTCCTCTTGAATATATAAAACAAACGATAAAAGTGTAAACGTTCTCAAAACTAGCCCGCTGAGAACGTTTTATCTCGGCGCAGTATCTGGAATTAATAAACTCCCTCTAATTCATTTCAACCGAATAAAACGGACATTTAACACGCTACAATCCATTAAAGCGAATGTTGAAGTTAAGCCAGTATAAATATCCGTGAAACGAATTGGATAAAGATCGGGCAAAGATTATGAAACAGACAACGAAAAGGAAATTTATCTTCTTTCTCTGTTTATCTAGCATTACTCTGCGTTACCAAACGCGATCCTAATGATACGTTCGCCAGAAAGGAGATCTAGTTGGATACTAACACTTTCGTTTCAAACTGGCTTACAAGCGTCACGTAGCTAAGCAGAAACGAACCAGGCCGAGCAGTTAACTGAAGGAAATAACGTACCGCGATAACCACTGAAATAATTCCTCGCAGTCTTGTTTCAAACGCCTCGATGGTTAACTTATTTGCACCTTAATATACACGCCTTGTAATCGATCGATCGAACAATCGGTGTGTACACCTCGAGGTGTTATTGACACCGATAGAGCCAACACAGTGGGAAAAACTCGATTTCCATGGAATTCGGAAGGTTTGCTGCATTACTTTGTTAAAACTCGTGAGAGTTGAACTTAACAGAGTTAATGATAGAAAAACCCTTTTTTCTGACCTGTGGACTCAACGTGGATGATGCAGGAGAATCCTATTGCTTTACCCGAGACAAAGTTATTTAGTAATTTACTTTTTTTTTATCCATTAATTTAGTAATTGCCTCCATTTCAAGAACCAAGCAATCAAACGTTACGTAAAAGTAATAATCGTTAAAAAAACACGCAAACAAAAATAAATTAGTATTTTACTCGATGGCAGAGGAAGCCGACAATTGGCAAATTGTTGAAATTTCTTTTCGTCGTCACGTAATATGAATTCAGTAAAAAATTCAATGACACGTTTAATCTGCTTGTTGCTTTCTTTCACCAGCGCGCATTGTTACATTGCGTAACGGGGTTATTTGACTTGCAATTAGAAAATCCAGCACACCTTTTATCGCACCCTTGTTTCTCCCCTGCTGAACGATCAAGGGAGGGTAAAATAATGTATCGATTGTTCGTGCAATCGGTCGAGTAGGCATCCACGCGCGGCAACCAAGAACTCGAAGCTCCCCTGCGTGTAATCATAGTAATTTCCTGGTGTCGACTGCTTAGCCCTGTCGTTCCCTGACTTTTTAACGACATGCCGATCGTGGAATCTTTGGATCGCTGCACACGCAACCGGACCGGCACACATGCAACCGAACGCAGACATTGTAGCCAATGATGCCGGTCGAAGAAGAAAGAAAAAGGTGGAAATATCAGTTGAAACGAAAGGATACACGGAAGAAAGGCTCGTGGATAAAGAGAAGTTGCTAAATGGTGTTTTTAACATCAGAGGATTTCTCAAAGAATTAGAATGGCGAATGGAACCACTCTGTAATTGCGAGAAGCGTAGAGGTGCTTTTAAAAAAATTAATATTGGCTTTCGTCTGCGTACAATAATTCACTTTAATAAATACTCGCGTTAGTGCAATTGGAATTGTTAAGGTTCTGTATTTCAACAGCAGACTCGAAGAGAGACTTTGAAAGTCTGCAATATCCAATTAATCAAACGAATGCCGATCGGTCAATGTAGATATGTTGCAAGAGATACAAAAGATATGACATATTTACGCTCGAATGTAAAATTAAATTTTACTTCGATAGCAGTTTTCATATTGATTAATATTTCCTTTTTCGAATACGCCGTCTGACAGGACGTCGTTCTTTAATAACTACGCCTTATTTATAATTGTAAACGTGTTATTAATTAAACGTTAGGAGTGCGAGTACTTTTCATTTACGCGAAGAAAATTATTGCCGATTGCTTCAACGCAGTTAACAATTCCAATATGGAAAAATTACTTTACGTTAAAGTAATGAAATTCATGAATCATTTGATCATTCCACGCTTGTTAAAATGAATAATGATAATTCTTAAATAACGATGAAACTTTGCAACAATTTCATCAAAACACACGTACAGAAAATCTTTACTCCAAATTTAATTTTGGATTTATTATTTTGCAGTTATTGTTCGAAAATCTACATTTATGAATTATGAATTATGAATTATATTTCGCTATTTATGTGTATGCTTGTCACTGCGCATAATCAAGGCACTGCTCGCGCAGGGTTATCTTGATCCATTCGATAGACCGTTGATCTCGAAAGCCCAGTTGTTTTAGCTGGAGGCGAAAGTTCAACGAAAGCTAGCGTGACCACACGAACATTCGCTGGTTAGGGTGTCGCCTAATTATCAAACTGTGTCGGGTCGAATATTTGAAATTTTACCGGATTGCGTATACTTGTGTGTGAATCACGCGAGCCAGAAATACCGTGGAAAGTTCGGCTTACTATTGGACGATTCTTTGAAATGTGGGTCAACGTGGGGCCTCTTTCTCTGTCTGACACACGCCCGTACCATCATCGCACGGATTTAATATCCGACGTTGGCGAAATTGTTTTGAAAGGCAACAGAGAAGCATTATCGATAGCTGTGTCGCCGGCGGACAGGAGAGCTGAAAAACAGGAGAACAATTTCTTTCGTCGGTTGGTTCGCGACATGTGACCAGAGGTTGGCTCGCGACTCTATGACACGAATACCAACAGCCACTGTCACCGTTTCAGCACGATTGCATAACATCCACGCTCGTCCACACGCTGAGTCGAAGAAAGTTTTCAAAGTGGAATTCTCTCTCAACAGAGACTTTCAGTTCCCACGAAAGACTCGAGATAGTATGCGTTTGTGGTTATTGGCAGGCATCTCAATGGCAAAACGGCTAACCATATCACGTTACAAACACCGTACCAACACCCTCAATTATCCTAATAAAGCTATTAACTTATCTGCAATCAAACGCAATCGTTCGCCGAGAGCAAAGCAGCAGATACTAATGATTTTCCCTGGGAACCTCTCTTGTACAGGTTGTTTCAGGAAGTTGCGATTAGACCTCAGGAGTGTGTTATTTGAAACAAGACGGAAGTCTTGATAAGTGAGTTTGAACCATGAGTCTGTGATAATGTTGGAGAAATATTTCATTGTACATATTATACGCGTACATTACAAAAAACTTTTCCAAAAATTGTTGGAAAGTTCAGTATTATTCGTTAACTACTGTAATTTTGGAGCATTAAAGTATAATTTTAAAAAATTTGTGCGTGTGTATAAATTATGTACATACATAACAAGATTTCGTATATGAATACTTCACTGATTAAGTCTTCCAACCACAAAACTAATGATATTTAGACCCTTTGTCAACACTTCGTTGTTACGATAAATGCTACACGCTGCCAAAGGTTGTCCCTAACTTATTGAAACACCGTGTACAGTTTTCCCTCGAAGGGAAGGTGAGGTTTAATCTCGATTCCGATCTCGTCGCGGGAGGATCGTAACGAGGATGGGCCGAAAGGTTTACCAGCTTCCTCCTCAGGTGTCCAGGACAAATAGTAGCGATTAATCAGCGTGCTCGGTTAAATTTCAGCCGAGCAAACCTCCGCAGCTGTTACACAACAAGCCGCGAGGAGGAGAGGATAACTGGCAAATGTACGACTCGTACTGGCGAAAGGAAAATCAACAGAGGGAGTTCTATAACCGCGATTCGCTTTCGCGGAAACCAAACTCCGTTGGGCCACCGGCAATTAATCTCCTCTCGGGAGGCGTATATAAAATTTCACGGTGCACGGTAATCTTCTTTACGATGTACCGTGTTGCACACAAAGGTGCGTTATCGTTCAGCTGGGACCTCGCCGGATAAACATCTTGTACTCGAAATTTCCTGGATTCACGATAATCAAAGTCAAACAACGAACGACGCGATGAGGTGAAATCTCGTGATATCTCGAGCCTGTTTCTCCAAGCCTATCCTGGCACCGCCGTCGACTCCCTCGACCAACTTTTACCAGCCAGACGTCTATCTGTGGCCTCGTCCCTGTGTTTTTTTAAGGTGCACGTTGCACTTTTTTACGCGGTCGTAAATTTCGCGGTGAGATACACGCCGCGAGATTGGACTACGAGACGCTCGTGACCACACAGAGTAGGACAAAGAAGAGGGAAGTATGTCCTTCATTCTTGCGTTCACCTTGCAAGAATATAAGTGAAAACTGTAATGGATTCAGCGTGTATTTTTAATTCCATTTGCGCGATTAATCTTCGATCCTCGAAGAAACAAATAATCTACTTCCTCGAGTTCGAAGAATTAAATCGAGCAAGATCACGTAAGTAACAAATCTCGAACAACCCATTTACGTAGCAGCTGCAGTCGGAGACACCAAAGTGCCAAAAAATTAAGAGTCTGCTATCGATCATCGATATCTGGGATATCGCTTTTCTAGGATGAAAAAGAAATCAGACGTTTCTGATTTTATATTCTGAAATGTGTATAATATATATACTTGAGAAAATTAGACATGTACCTACTGAATAAGCGTACCACAAGAGGACTACCACAGATAGTGCTATCACGTCACGTCGCGATGTCCTCGCTAATTTCATTAACATCTACCGATTTGAATTTCAAACGGAAGTTTGACAAAGGTTGGATCAAAACGCGCGTGATATTACGCAAGGAAGGAACGCATCGGGCGACACGTCGAAGATCGTTCGACCTCGGTCCACGTTAGCAGCATCAATTTGATGCCATTTGCCTGTTAACTTCTGAATTATTCGCGAGCCACTTGTCCTTGATAATAAATCCTATGATAGGACGTAACGCACCGGTACACACGAACATTGGTTAACGTCGTTCGCCAATTCCTTCGCGTGCTGCCTCTTACGAAATGCTCTCGAAACAGTGTCCGCCTTTGTGAAAGTCATCGTCGATGATGTTCAGAAGCGCGGAATCGTACCGTATAGAAAGGAAAGAAGGTTAATAAATGCAGTGAATGCATAATGGTCTCGACTTTCGTTCCTCGACCCTCTCTTTCTCTCTTCTAACTCCGACTCTTAATACTTAGATTAAGGTTGTGCTAGCAAGCTCTTGACCACCCACAGCCTCTAAATCCATTTGTCCAATCGTTCATCTTCTTCATCAACTTTAAAGTGAACGACGGAAGTAGAGCGTTGATTCTATTAAAAAAAAAAAAAAAAGGAGGAAAACTCGAAAGAGGAAAAAGAGAGGTAAATCGTGAACGATGGCTGAAGATGACAAAAGATGGACTTTCTCTGGATTTTATGTGTGTATACACACGTACATATGACGATAGCGGCGGACTCTTCTGTCCGTAACGAAGCTGCAAGAAGCAATTTATAGTTAATTAGCGAGAGTGGCAATAAGGGCACACACAGTGGCGAGTTGTTGGCCGCGCGTCGCGGCTTCAAGGAGAACAGAGCGGTAGAAGCGAGCATGAAGCGTGATGTGCGTCAAATCACATGTTAAGGGACAGTCTGATTAAGTGCCAGCCGTGGAATCCTCTTACTCAACCGGTTCATGAATGAGACACGTTTTCTCGACGGAGGTGTCTCGGGTGCCGCGGCCAGTAAAAAAAGAAAAGTAGGAACATCTGGCGTCGAATTTTCGAGCTTACGTGAAAGTGTTTCCGCGTTGGCCTCGCAGTGTCGGACGTCGCCGTTATAATTTTGCCGCGGTGGAATTTTTTGAAAAATTGGAACACGAGGAGAATCCACGTGATGATCGAGAGCCGCGGAGCGTCATAATGCCCGAGAGAAGTGCGGCTATCGCAGCAAAAATTCCCCGACAATTCCATTCAACAGCATCGAGCACGTGACCTCTTGCCCTTATTGTCTCTCATCGATTGACGTTCCGATAAACGTGATGAATCATTCCTGTGTCGTAACACGTACTACGAAACGCAATGCGAACATCGCCGATAGCTAAGAACAATGGGGAACGAAAAGTAATATCGCGCCACGATGATATCCACGGTCGACAATGCGTGTACACTCGTAAATGGAGTTTTATATTGATATCGAACACTCGGTCGAAACTCATTCATAAAGTCGCATTCAATGTTAAATGATTCACCGTATAACCGTGAAAATCTGCTACTAGAGGACGAGAAGGCAGTGACGCAATCCGACGCGAGACGCTGCGTTTTTATCTGATGATCTTCGTTTTATCAATCGCTCGATCCGAGTCGCCGATGAAATGTCCCACGACCGGAGTTTCGACACCGTAATATTTCTTTTCCCTTTCTCGCTACCCTGCGTGTCGCCTCGAGGAATGCACGATCATCATCATCATTATCATCGCCATCATCGTGGAGCGTCTTTGTGACTCGACCAACTTGGATCTCTCTAATCAAAACTAGCTGACGTCGTTGGATCGATGAATTCTACGAACATTCTATGCTTCCCTCTGTCCGTTCTTCGCGCCTCGGAGTTTTTCCAGCTAACCCTCGTTAACAAAAACCCTCTGGCGAACCTCCCATGGCGCAGCATCGTGGCGAGTTCGACGACACGACGATAACCGTCACAACTCGTCTGATCAAAGTTCCGTGGATCTTCCAAGCGAGCGTGGAAAATGAAAATATTAACCCAACTGAACGAGCGAGACCTAACCGAGGAAAACTCCCCCGATATTTCACGAGGCAACCAGGGCTTCCGCCTATTATTGGAATAACAAACTGTGCTCTATGAGCGCAATTACGCGAAATTATACGCGGCGGCGCGTTCGCATGGTCAAATTGGAAACACGACGAACAAGACAGAGGCGGAACGGGGGGCAAACTGTTGGTGCACGATTTTCGCCGAGTGTACGCGAAGTCAGCGTTCAACGGTATTTATAGACGGCCAGACACAGAAAATGCCTCGGAGAAAAGAGAAGAGGGTCCGTGTTCCCCGTACTCGACTGAATTAATAACTGTCCAAGGAATTAATGAAAGTGAAGCAACGCGACCGATAATCGTCGCGTGGATGCACGCGGCTTCTTCGATCTACGAATCTGTCAAGGACGCGTCGATGGACGCACAAGAGTTACCGAGAGTTACGAGAAACGAGCGTCGAATCGGTGTTTCGTTCTAGAAATTGCTCCATTCATTGTTTCCTTTGATCCGTTCGGACTTCCTGTGTACCGGTTCGGTCGACGAGTCGAAAATAATCGTGCTCTTTGTGAGACGCTATTAATAAAAGAGAACTCGTAAATGGAGCAAAAACCAGAGGGAAAGCTCGTTGAAACTGAAACTCTAACTGCCGGCGGAGTTAGAGTCAGCCATTTGACTGGCGTTCCGCGCGATTTCAACGCGTCATATCGACTGTGAAAGCCTGGCGTGAAAATTTTTCCACGTTGGCTTCGAATCGGTATCGAGATCGCTCCGAACGCGGTCGACTCTCCTTTAAATGGAACGGGAATATAAAAAAAAAAAAAAAAAGAAAAAAAAATGTCTCACAATCGGTTTGAACCGGGTGCCACCTGGGCCCTCCGATAAGACCCCTTCGCAGCGGTCGCCGAGAGTGTCGTTCGCTCGTTCATGTCCGCATCCTGACGCGTGAAGCCGCAGAGAAAAATCTGGCCGATACAGTCAGCTTGATGGCGAGAGCGTGGTTGAAGCTTTTATTTTTTCTTCGGCACCGTAGGCACCATGTGCGGGTGCTGCAGAGAGCCATGGACCTTGATGGGCTTGGCAACCATGGCAACCATGGTACGACGCAGCGTTGCCACGAGGTGAACGAACACGTGAATGCAAAAGAGCTGTGTGCTGGAGCTTATTGGTCCTTGAACTAGCAACAAACAAATGTAACCTGTAAACGTGGCGCAATGACCAAGATAAAGACCTCTCTCTTTCTCTCGTTTCCCCTTCTTCTTCACCGTCTCTTCCTTTCATCGTTCGTCTTTTCTTTTTCTTCTTCTTCTTCTTCTTCTTCTTCTTCTTTTTCTTCTTTTTCTTCTTTTGTACAACATGTCTCAACTCAGACTGATAAAGGGAACTCGTCTTTTCCGATCGTCAAAACGGCCTTGAACCTTGACAACCTTGACCTTTGCGGTATGCCAGGACAGAAACGTGCCGAAGAAAAATTCAACGATGGCGAACTATCTTGGCATTCTTAGAAGCACACGTTTCACTGTCACGGATCTTGCAACCTTTGGGATAAGAGATGTGAAGCGCGATCCTTCTCTTCCACGATGGAGCTGATGTCCAGCTTCAGTTTATATAACTAGAGCTCATTGATTTCTCGATAATTTCTTATTCAAATAGTAGAACCTCACGAATCGAACGAACAAGCCGTTCATATCTACGTGAACTTTATCGCACGTATGTAATTTAGTTAGAGCTCATTTATCGAATTATTTTATATAAAAAATATAATATATTTTTATATAAAAATATAACAAAAAGAATTGTTATACTATCTATAATATGAAATTCCATTTTGTAAAATTCCGAATTGCAATGTTTCATAGTACAATGAAACTCTACAACTCTATTAAATAACCACTCACTGGAATGAAATTTTAGCGAATGCTTAAAAAACTTCCGTTAATTGAATTAAACATCATAGACAGCGAAAGTAATTATTTATTCTTAGAACACAAAGTACTATTTGTTCCCGTCGGTAATAGTTTCAGACAAATCGAGTTCTACTGTAATAGCAGATTGCCAGTTCTCTCTATCGTTCCTCTCTATGATTCCTCGTTCAAATAATAGAAGTTTACATACAGATAAACGGGTTTCACACTACGGTAGTAGAAATTCAGTTACTCAGCCATTAACTAAAATTTCGCTTCAATGAATGGAGTTCTACTTTGTCTCACACCGTGAAACTGTTACCAACAAGAACGGGTTAAACTTTTCTGAAATACACACGTGCGAGCAAGATCGGCTCGAATATAACGTTTCGTTAGTTTAGTAGCTCGGAGCAAGACGTTCAAGCCAGGTTTTATGTAAAGCAACGCGCGGTTTCATCAGCGTTTCAGATAATTTATTATTTGCAATATCGTTGCGGCTCGGCCTACTATTTACAGAGCGATGAGAACATTGTCCAATTTAAGGCCGTGCCAGACGATACCTCGATATCCGGTTTTTATCGTCACACCCAGGGGATCTTGAAAAGTAACGCGTTCGACTCGTCGAAAGTTTTGACAGACGGATTGACACTGCGGTTGTGTAACCTTCGTCGTTCGACGTTGCACATAATTTTTCTCCGATCTATTTTAGAGTCGATTAAAGAGGATATTCAATTGCCAGGAAATTACGATACAGTTAACGAGATCATTGTTGATAATTACTGTATTGTATAACACATTGTTATACACTATTATAATAAGCAATGAGCTTTCAAAGATATGTCTAGGAACGTAATACACCATCATATAAGTTACAACGAGTCGAGTGATATACTGTCATGGTACATCTGGTTCCTTTTGCACGTTGTACCACGGTCGTATATAAATTTCGACCGAAAATCAAGCACGTGCTGCTCTAACTTTCTAAGTTCAAGAAAAGAAACGTGATAGAAAGTTATTGCAGTTCCATTTCTTAAAACAGATGTCTCACAGACATTTTCATCCATACAACTTGGCCTTAGTATTATCGTTCCGTGTAATTACTTTTTTTTCTGAGAGAAGAGGAGATTATAAAATTAGTAATGTAACTTTCTTGTATATTGATAATTTATTAAGATAATTCTTCCATAAGGAGAGTAAGAAACATGGTAAAACAAAATAAATTATCAATATATGTATAAGGAAATTTCAATTATGAGAATATTACTTGAAGAGAATACCTATTAAGATCATCATTATTAACATCGTAAAAACGAAATGAGCAATTATTATTCATTGAAAAAAAAAAGTGTCAATCAATATACTCTCAATTTTGTTATTAGTCAAACGTACTATATATGTAGTTTAAGACGATGCTAAAGATCAATATTTTCGCACTAACGTGTCTACTTAATTACTTAGCGGTAGCTCAAAGCCAGCGACTTTGTTAACGTCGTCGAGAACCATACGAAAAAACGATATAAAAACTTGTCTCCAATAATGTGTGACTCAACCTATTCACTTATCTATCCAACCCAGAGGTTTCCAGGCTATGACCCTCGGAGAAATATACAACTATACCTAAGCAGTTGTTCCACCCCCGGCGGTGCGACTAAGGGCGGTTAATACACTTCTGCGAGTCGAACAGCTTGTAATCTACCGTGTGATCTAAATAAATGCATTGCCCGATAATTAAAACAATACTTTCCTATTCCACGTTTGGAAGTATGTAAATTTTATTCGTACGATATCCTAACATACGTTTCTTACGTATATTCTATTCGAGATAAACTAAACTAACGACAGAGAAGCGAATGGAAAAGTGAATTTTTTCTAAAAACAGAAACTAGAAATTTCATTGCGAATATTCCATTTTAAAAGTAAAACGAAATTAACTTCAAGTTAGAAAGTTTTGTCAAAGTCAAAGATTTCGTTCTCACTTGTTTCGTGTAAATTTTAAGTGGTTTTCGATAACCGCGAGGAATCCTCTTGATTTGACCCGAATTGTGCAACTGTCGCAAGGGAAGCGTGCGTCGATCTCGATTACGCGACCCGACGAGATAATAGAGAAACGAAAAAAAAGGAGAAGAGGCGATTAATTATAGGATATTATCGCGCAGGAATGAAAATAACGCAATCGGCACTGATAAACGAGATGCAAACGTACATTTATTGGCCGTTACGTATTAATTAAACCACATCGTACGCTTTGAACACAGGGCATTGAACGGTTGACTGCTCTTGTCTCCTCGAATAATGCCTGTGTTTATAACGATATTGATTCGTTAGTGGTAACGGATGATCGATCAACTCTGCGAACTTGGAAGACAGCCACTGCGTTCCGTCGTAATACTTCCTTCACCTCGCAGACGAACACCGTCCGTGAAAGACCGCTTTCTCCGCGCTTTCTTCATCAAGATTCCATATCTAAATTTTCTCATTAGAGAGGCTTTGAAAAATTATATCACACAGCAGGTGTGGGCAAAGGTATTCCAAAGGCTACGCAAGACTACGTGTTTCTAAGAAATGGATCCAATTACCGGCGTTGCACACGCACGAACGAACAAACGAATGAACAAACTCTGCAATACAATTTCTATTTTTTTTTTTCTTTTTTCTTCCCGATTTCTTTCGAACTCGTGAGCTCATTCTCCAACTGACATAATTAACCGTCTATCGAGAAGTTATTTCTCGCGCAAGGATATCTCGATCGCTGCAACTCTGATAATGACTATCAGCCGCGCTATTGAAGAGAGAAATTTCTTTCAATTTTATTAGATATCGCAATCGTCTCCGAGAGAAACTTTCACTCGACGCAACGTATAACTCGAGCTGAATATGGAGCAAATGTTGCTGCAATATTTTGAGCTTGTAATGTATTCCGTTTCGTCATTTTTCTATGAATATCGTTCGAAAACGCGTCTCAACATACTTAACACAACACCACTTATTATTAGGTCTCTGAATTTCTATAAACTAATTTTTGAATACTCGAAACCTAATAAATCTATATCTACCTATCGTTTCTTTGTCTTTACGTAAGTGTTTTACGAAGTTTATTTAAAAGCCACTATGTACAAAGACACTTTTTCATACATTGCTTCTCCATTAAACAAAATACGTTAAACGGTAATTACAGAGACAATGGCAGTTACAGGGACGTCCACTCCATAACGTGACGATATGACTCTGGCTTGTCTAATTAAGCAAGGACACGAACTTAAAATTAACCACTCGGAGCGGTAGTGAACCGAAACTGGCTCGTAATTTTAGGGCACATCGTCCATGTTCCGTGACATCATCATCCCGATACTCGTTATGAGACATGCTATGCGTGTATGTTTATGTACATAACACATACATATACACAGACATATATACATACATATACATATACATATATATATATATATAAGGAAATCGCGTGGACGAGAGAAAGAGCTCCAGAGTGACATCATCGTCTCTATACGAGGGGGCTCGTGTGGTCCCGTTTGATCAATGATCGCCTGCATTCTTCGAAAATAGATTCGTCTTTTCCAATCGTAACCAAAATTGTAACACGACACCGATAAATACATATTGCCTTTCGAAAATGCGCAGGCGGCTTAACGATCGATGAAATCATCGCCGACACTCCGAAAAATAGCACCTTTTTCCGAAAACAATTTACATCTCGGCCCCCTCTGCGAACCGATTGTTGCCGTAACAACGACGTTCTAACATTAAACGGCGTCATACCTATGTACGTATTCGAATATACTTGACCCACTTGATCGGGTGTTGCAAGTGAATGAGGATGTTCACGCTTAGCATCGGAACGAGGATGTTCATACTTAAGCTCGTCGGTAAATCGGACGATCCAGGCAAATGCTTGGCGATCGTTGCTTTGCGTACAGGACAATAGACAATAGGTGTTTCTAATTTTAGAAAAAAAAAAAAAGAAAAAAGCGAGAAGAAATCACACCATCGCGTATTTCCTGCGTGCACGTACGTTGCAATCTTGACACGTTCTGAATGGTAACGCTTGACGATTTAGTGATGACATTTTTATCTCGATGAATCGTTACGTGAAAACCAAGATACAACAACCTACCGTTGTGTTTGTACGTACATACGAACGAGGACGCGGTACGAAAGAGCGGAAGTGAAGCCAACCGTTTCGTATTAGTAGTTTACGACAATACAATCGACCTACATTCTACCGAGGACAGGGTGGAAAACGATGGTGAAAAAGCGATAACGATGGTGGCCATATTGATGGTGGCAGCGGCGGTGGTAGTGGCGGTGGCCGTTTTCGTTTTCGATGGTGGTTTAAGCGGAAACTGTAAATTTTCGTCAACGTAATTCTGATTCCAGCAGTCGACGGATGAAAATAACATTCCCTCGTCAAAACGGTTGGCTCGTCAAGTTTATAGGATGACGTCACTTGCCCACCATCTGTAGGGCACTATATTTCGTTGCGCCTTGCGCTTCTTTTTGCCCGAAATCCTTCTCGCTCGTTTCTCTGTCGCCTCGCTGTTTCTCCTCGTGTGTTCGCCGATCATCGTCCCGGTTTTATCCCGGTGCTTCTCTCATGCTTCCACCACAGTTCCACCGTGCTCACCAACTTTTTACCACGATCGATTCAATTACGAAACTCTTTTTCTCTCCTCGGCTCTCCTCTCTTTTCTGTCTGGCGGTACGTACGGTTTGCACGTTTTGCGGTAATAATCGCGTAGAAAAAAAGAAGAGATCGCAGGGAACGGGTTGAAACGGGTCTCGGCTCTTGTTAATTAACTTGTCACGAACAGATGGTACAGAGAGGAAAAAATACAGATAGATTACGTATCGGTCGTCCGATGTGTTCCCACAAAGAAAGGGGATTATGCAAAAGAGCCTCTAATATCAATTTCGAATATAACAGGTCGCGAAACAAGAACGAACGAGAACGACCGCTTCTAACTTCCCTCATTATTTCGGAACGTGATGAGAGACGAGAATACTTGACCCTACCTGACCTTCCTCAATTACCATGAGATAATACAACACCCATAACCCCCACCTCTATTTTCCTAGGAATTTTTTAACCACCTACGTGGGCGTGGAACAAGGAACGGGGGTATTCGTGACCACGTTACACAGCACGAAAATATACGTCTTTATATTCTGTTGCCGCGATGTCACAATCTCACTCACGAGGTTTTTCACACTTCCGTGAGAAACAATCACCGTCGAATCATCGCCGATGATTAATCGTGCCGCGGAAGAAACGTGACGGTTTCCAAATTACGTGCGTTTAACCGTACAAATAATCACGCTCCCGACAATCGCGATAATCTTCCGAGACTTCGGAGTGATTAATCGCGGGAAACGGTTTCAGAATTAATCGCTCGATTCGTTGTCCTCTCGCGGTGTAATTCGTTCGAAAAGAACGAAAAAGACCAAGGAAGAACGATCGCATCGATCAAGTCGTACAAAGCACGAAACAAGAAACAATGGTCGAGGAATATTCGAAAGCGTGCCGGTTTATCGTTGGAAACGATCCTCCGTGTCGTAGCGTTCGATTTGTTGTCGTCACCGCAAATGGAAGAGAACAGTTGAAGGTCGAGAGAGCCAGACTACTCTTTCTCTCTGTCTCTCTCTTGGGCGGACAAGCAAGAAACCGTCTCATCGTCTCGCCTAATAACGGTTCTAGCGTCAAAGCAGCCAGCGTTGCTTCGTGATTTCAAAGGCTACACAGGCAAGCAGAGACCTCGGTGGCGTAGCAGCAATCGTGAAAGCCTGCGCCGGGGGAGAAACAGAGGAGAGAAGACGGCGAGATGAAAGGATACTGCGGTGCAGCAATTGCGCGTACGTTTCTAGCAGTTGACCTATTCAACTCTCTATTAGATGGCAACGCCGAATTTTAAACGGCACCGACACACCCGCGCTACCCCCACGAAATCACACGTGTTTCGTATTTTCGGCGGAACCAGTTACATGCATGCCCCCTTTAAACCGCGAACAGGCTGCACGGTTTCACCATTCGCGAACGTTTTAGCAGAGGAGACGAAGGTAGAGAGCCAGCAATGAAACGTGAATTACAAAGGGAGAAATTGATTCACGATTTACTTTTGTATTCGTAATTTAGGATAAAATAGAAAAATAATATATAAAAGCTATTTACTTGCAAGCAGTTGCTGTAGAATCGCGAATGAGAAGTTAATGATTTTGAGAAGTCTGCTTTAATAACAGATAAGTGTATCTTTCGAGAGGAAACTTTAATCGTAATATTCGTGAATTTTCTCGATTCAAAATCTTCGGTCGAGTAGTGATAAATCACAAAGATTTCATATTTCGACCGAGTATTTCGTAAGTACCTTGAACGAACTCCAGATTCGAAAGGGAAATTACGGGAAAGTGAGTTAGGAAGCTCGCGAGAGCTCCTGAAAGATAAGCGGCCTTCAACAAGTGCGCTTAATCGAGGTCACCGTCATTGTCATCGTGGAAAAACAAAAATGGAACGTTTTATGTAAACGAACCCAAGGCCCCTAATAGACGAGATAACGAGAAAATGGTGTAACACACGAGGCCGCCGTGTGTACCTGTAAACGTTGTCGATCCAATCTGGTAACAGTGGATGTCACAGCGGTTTCCTCGCCGCCATTACCTGCTGCTGGCTTGTACGCGTTTCACGGTGAACAAGATGGTGTTCGCGGTCACGTGAAATTCCGTGCGTAAATTTGCTGGATGCAAAGTAAACTCGGTGGATAATTTAATACCTGAGAAACGTGTACGGTTGCTGGGGAGAGGCACAATAACCCAGTAACGTATGGGATTAAAGCTGACAGGCGTTGCGCATTCCAACTTGACGTACGCGATGTCTTTTGACTTGTTGTCTACCGGACGAGCACCTAGAAGAACTTTTTCACGAAGGGAAAAAGAAAGAGACGAAGCGCGGCTCTGCACTCTCCACTCTATTCCGACGTAATTAAGACCAGTGGCCTTAAGAGCCGCCTGCCGCTTGTATTTAATGCTTCGAGCATGACTTTTTAATTTATCCCGATGAGATAATGAACGTTTACGTCCAGCGCCGTAAGTACGAAAAGTTTTCGCGGTACGTTTGAGATTCTGAAGGAAATGACTTTGAAGTTCCAGTGACTAGCGACTCGCGATTCAAATTCGGGAGAGAGTTTTACTGAAAGTAAATCCGAGATTTGTTGTTACGACGCGTTTGAAAGCAAATGAAAATGACAATTGTAATGTACGTGGCAGTTTAACTCGCTTATTTGAAAGCGAAAGCCTAAGAGATTGCGACGTAATAGACTGGCACGTGTTCTGCTTTGAATGTAATGCTTGGAAATTGAATTCAAAGTGGCGACGCGTTTTAATACGTATGCGAATCTTTATGCAGGAATGATTAACCTATGGCTAAGGCCACTTGAATGTTACGTTAATGTCAAGGACGTGGAAGGTTGTCTGCATAGTCGTGCATAGTAATACTGTTTTATGGTTTGGAAACTTGCTTTATGCTTTAGTTGAATGTTGTTCGATGCTTTGGAGGCACTTGTCCAGTCCAAGTATTCGTGTTGAAGTGTTTCGAGCACGAGCAGTCTAAAACTGTTCCGATTAATCTATCTTGTTCGTTGAAAGTAACCTTACGACGAACGTTGTTTCGGGAATAGATTTAAGAAAAGAACGAAACACGACAGCGTTATATCGCGTGAAACACGTGCATTCAGATACACCTGTAACTTGTATAAATTAACCGAACGACGATAAAAAAATACACTGCAATTCTCTGACAGTAATAAAAGAAAAAAATTCCATGTTCCGAGATCCACGGGGGGAAAAAATGATCCAAGCGATTTAACCCTGCGTTAGGTGCTAAACACGAGTTCACGCTACTCTCGAACGATAAGGCAAACACTGTATTCACAGATAATTTCATTCGTTAACCCCGTTAGATTGGTCCATTTATTTTCATCTGGTGCCACGAACGTGGAACAAGAAATAAGATACTCGAATTAATTGTAATTGTGTTCCCATCGATCTTCGTGCCTCTCGATAACAACCACATCCACGTGCTACGATATTCATTTAACGTTTGCCAGCAAGAATAAGTAATTACTTCTCCTGCGCCCCGCTCTTTCTCTCTAATAGCCTGTACGTCGAAAACGACAGAGCAAACTACAGTCAACATCGTATATAAATATGATCGTCGTCTTTCCATTCTTTTTCCTTCTTTTCCACATTTAATATCTCAAGTGACAAAGAGATCTGGTTATCGACGAGAGTAATAACGCGCATCGCCAATTACGCGAAGCCGCGCCGTTCGAACAATATATCGGCAGTATAACACCGTCGTCTTATCGTCGAGAAGCGCGCTGAGAAACAGGACGGAACGGGGGCAAGCCGTCGCGAGCGTTCCGCGAACGCCAGTTCTCGCGGACGTTGGCTACGACAGAGTGGATTTCTTCGATAACTAAACCAGTTAATCTGAATGGATCCGTTGCGTTCAAAGAAACACGCGGTTGAATCACGGATTCGCTTGGTTAACAAACGACCGACCAGAGATGTCTGGCCTCTATACATAACGTACGTGGCGTAGAAGGGGGAAGGAACGGAGACGAGATGGGGAGGAGGAGGTCGATATCGCTTCTCGTAATTAAAATGAGAACGCGACGTTTGAATTCTGGTCGAAGAAGAAACGAGACGGAAATAGCTGGAGGAATAGACAGAGGGGACGTGTCATTAATAGTCCAGTGACTTCACTCGTGACTGACATTCCTTTTCTTCGCGGTGAAGAAAATCATGCTGGAGAACCGAATGAGCCTACAATGCACGTCTCTCTCTGCTTTTACTCTCCTTTTGCTTTTTTTATTTTTACTTTTCTCTTTTTTCTTTTTTTCTCTTACGCGTGTCCCCAACCGGATTATAGCTTCGAGTGTACCATTCTTTCGTTTACACGGAGAGACAGAGAGAAGAAAGGAAAAGAAAAAAAACCTCGGTTTACAGCGGGGTCGAGTAACTCGCTCCTCATCGAACTCGTCTCTCACGCATAGGAAAGAAGATAGATGATTCGTCGGATATCGGCGGCTACAGTCTGAGAGAGCGACGAGAGCTTTTGTTACGGTCGAAGAATGAATTTGTCAACGTCCGTTTTGTGCGGCGCACAGTTGAAATCCTTTGATGCAAATCGACTTCCCCCGTCGACAAAGGAACACAATACGCGGGAAAATGGAAAGCTCCGAGACAAGTCTCAACGATAAAGAGTAATAGCTTTCGGTGCGCGTGTCAAGAACGCGCTATCGTGCAATCGAATTCCCGATCTCGATGATTATCGAGCGTTTAAAGCTTTCACGGTAACTCTTTGGACCGGTAGCCGGCGATCGCTAATACAATTTACGAGGTTCTAATAACGACCGGTGTCTGAAATTGTGTTTCTTCTCGTTTCAGCAGTTTACAGGAAACTTTTGCAACGTTTCATTTGCAATTCAAATCCTGTCAAATTGCTGATGTATCGAACACTTGTTCAGCGAAGCTTGAGAGGCACGATGGAATTATTTAAAAATTTCATCGAAAATTTGCATATTTCTTTTGCTGGAATTTTCAAATTGAATTGAAATTACGTCATTTGAATTGTTTAATTTAAATTACGATCTATCGATTTCATAATTGTGTTAAATAAGTTACTGGCGTCAGTTAATCAACGACATTCCAATTTTTTTCGACCCGAAGACACAACAATTGATCGCCAGCTCTGAATTATTTATAAACAAATATTAGTAATTAATTGCGTAAAAGGTTCGATATCACTTGGATGTGCTCAGTTACGCTCGTAAGAAACAAAGATGGAACGTTATCACCAACGAGCGATTTAACCTTCGTTTCGTCTTGGCCACTCGTAAATAAGCTCCTTGCGATCAATTGTAAAGTCTCGATGACCATCTATTCGTCCGTATAAGTCCCTCGGTCGAACTTGATCTATTACTTTCGAATCCGCAAGTACTATCTTCTTGCAATTAAACGAGCAATACACAAAAGGAGCATAATTTTTTTCGGGCCTGATTCACCTAATATAAAATGAATTATTTATTTTGCTGAATCTAACTGGGCTTTTCACAAATGGTAAAAATTTCACCTTTTGCCTCTCGGAATAACGGTACCAAAGTCGGTGCATTTGTAGAATCCAAAGCGATGCTGCTTGGATCGTAACCCAGCCTTACTCGAAGTTATATTATCTCTCGTTATTTTAACCCTTTGATAGTGCAATAAAACAAAGAAATCGAAAATGAACGATGAAGAGAATGAGCATCTTGAAGCGTTTGACTATGTTTGACGAAATTGTCGGAATTTTGAATCTATTTTCAAATGTAATAAAATTCGCACTACGACAGAGTCACGAATATCCACAGTGCGATAAATTATTCTTTTTTATCCGAGCATTGCATTGAAAATAAGTCTTGTGACTCATTACGTTACAAACGATCACGGTCGTTTGCGTAAATCAACGGAGGGAAACATTTGGACAACTTTCGCTCGGGCAATCGTAATCTTGTTCGCGCGCGAAACCAGTCCTCTTTAATCGACCCGTGTTCGCACCCTTCCAACAACGTTTGGATCAAACGTTTTATCCTTGTTAAAAAGCAAAACCTGTCATTTATCATGGACAGATGAGAGAATGACGTAGAATGCTTTCATACTCTCGCGTTTGATTATTGTTGCTTAACGTTCTATCGACGATAGAGCAGAGAGGAATGTTATCGTGGTTAAAAGCAAGTGAGACAGGGCAGAGAGGTGCGTTATCGTGCGGTGTTGAAACCGGAAAACCTGCATCGTTATTTCGCATACCATTAGTTAATTCCTATTTATAAGTGATTATGTTCGCTCAAGTACACACGTGTGTATCGTGATCTAGATTAGAACGAAAAAGACGAATGGAAAAAATGAAGAAAAGAGCGAGAGAGCCGTTCACATATGTGCAGCACGCGTAAAGCACACGCCGATGGTTGAAACGGCACGCATGAACGAAAAGTATAGCTAGACTAAAAATACCCGAAACGGTTGAGATAAGTTCGAAGCCCTAAACCCGATGGCGTCTGGTGGGCGGTTTATTAATGGAGTCGGATTACTAGAAATCAAAATTATCGTAAGCGTGAACGCTCCGTACTCGTTGGCGCTCCGAGATCGTTGGCCAAAGAATTGAAGACTTCGACGCGGGCGGAAAATTCAGTTTTCTTCTAAATTGCTTTTCAATTTCAGGGCTATCCATTTATAACGTGATTGAACGATATTTTTATGACAGACATTAGACGAAAGTAACGAAACGTATTCAGCCTAAATTGAAAGATGTGTAATTATATCGTACCATGTTGATCTTATTGCAACAATTGTTTTCGCATTTTGAATTGTAAGATACAGAGGAAATTACATATTTTTTTATTCGGGAAGCGTCTGCTTAAAGTAAAAAAAGAAAGATGTAAAAAGATTCGAATCTACTTGATCAAGTGTTTGATTGTACACACTTCAAAAGTTATTTATAACGATTTCGAACCTGTTTTAATTAGATCTCTTTTAAATCTCTTTAAAATATTACACATTGATATTCGAAACTTAACAATCGAGAACATTCGCGATTTTCGTAATTGCGCGTTTAATCAATAAAATTACGTTTAATCAGTGCAACTACGTCACTATAAAAACAGCATGATTGCGCTAGTTTCTAATCGCATTTCTGCAATGACCCATTGCACCAATACATTATATAATTTCTCAATCAGTCGTGGAAGTATTGGAAAATTCACATAGAAAACGTGAATAAGAAAGACAGAAAAAAAACCGGTTGTCCTTGTGAAATTATATCCGAAACTAACACGTTTTAACATAATTTTTGCCATGACGCGACGCGACGTCATTAATAAATGTTGTTACGATATTCGCAACGTTTATTTGAACGATCTTGATCTCGTTTATAATCTAAACTCTCTCTTTCTCTCTCCCTCTCTCCCCTCAGTGCTTGCAAATAAACCGATGCTCGTAAATCCTCCGCCGAGACGGACTCTTCAACGGGTCCGGCCTATTAAAATTCCAGGACAACAGCTGGATAAAGGATGTTAATGGACCTCGGTTTCATCCCCCTTTACAATTTCCTCGAATCTACTTAGAAATGATAATAAATATCGCTCGCTTGTGAAGTGGCTTTTGGCGACATGTTCTCAAAACCCTTTGTGACATTCTCCGATTGTTTTGTTCTCGTGAGATTTCACGTGCGATTAAAAATTAACAATTGAAACGATTGTACACGCGGAAAAAGATGAAATTTACGTGTACTTGTAATTTTACGTATCCTATGAATTTCTAAAAAAGATCTTTCTAAGACAGTAAATTTCTTTAAGCAGTAAATTTCTTCAAAGTCCCTTGATTCGATTGTACCGTCTCGATGTTTCGCAATTTATATATTTCTAAATTTGAAATAAAAGTCGACAGAATGTCAAACTGTTACTCTTTCGAATGTCAAACTGTTACTCTTTCGAATGTCAAACTGTTACTCTTTGAAACGCGACAGCGTGATATTTCGAAATTGCCAAATAAAATTGTGATTCATAACTTGCGAAAGGTGAAGTAGCAGAGTTACGATAGAGGTAAAAGGATGAAAACGATAAAGACATAAAGGTAAAAACGATGGAGTACCTACTACTAGGATCGATCTAACAGATTGAAAAATAGAGAACAGCCGGCGTGTCTGCGTAAATTCGAGACATAGCTACTTGAATTCCTGTTCCGGCAGGTATGCAGGAACGTAGACGAGGCATTCGGCGATAAATAAAACGAAAGGATCGGAAAGGCCCTGGCTACTAGATCTCGGATCGAGCCGAAGAATTACGAGGCATGGATCCACCGTCGCTCGGCCTAAATACGAATTGGGAACGCCTGAAATCGTGTCTCGGACTACGCTGCGTTTCTGCTCGGAAATAAACGCGGGGATCATCGACATCATCCATCAACGTGGACTATTAAAATAACCATAACGTTTCCTTGGAATTCATCTGATGATTCATAGTTGATTCTTAACTCCCTCCGTAAAGTCTCCGTAATTACTAAGAATAATTAATCTGTGACCGCGAGACATTTTCGCAGAAATAATACAAAATTATGCCTGCGATTACGTTTCGAATTTTTATACGAGAGAAATTCGTTGCACAATAATGGCGGAAATTTCGTAAGACTATCTGATTGTTGGTTAATTAAGATATCAAGGGCAGCAAGAATAAAAATTTCGTTTAATGTTCGCCGTGTGTATTTTACCATCGTTCTAGCAAATCGGAACTGGCTCGTTTCGAAGAGGTCGTAATCAACGATTAATCATTCGCTAATTTCGCCGCTGAACCACGTCGTACTTAAGAGCGCGTTTAACGAGCGGCTAGATAAGATTCTTATGTAAATATGTAGCGCAAGAACGGTGTTATCGTGCCTCTCTATTCACGAGTTCGAGGAGGAAAAAAAAGCATGGCGGACGGCTCTGCATGGAAGGCAGCGTTTCCGACGATTTCTCGGTTGCGCAACGCAAAACGGAATCGATCTAATTTTAAACGAAAACAACGGAATACGAAAACCTTGAATACGTAATTCCTGACGTTCAGTTTTATACCGATTTCTAAGGTCTACCTTCCTCGACCAACGTACGCGTGTTACACGCACACGTTAGGCTGTATAGCGAAACTATTGTCGAAGAAAATATTGAAAGCATCGATGCGAAAGATAGAGGTGGGAACCTGCAGCGTCAAGAGCGTTTTCTAGGTAAAAAAAAAAAATTCCTTGCTCGAAACGTGTCTGCGCCTTAGCCTACCAGCTGAAATCATGGAACCTTTTTTCCGTGAGGAAGGTACGACAATCTGGCGTCAAGGTATCGCGTTTCTCTCAGCTACGTGAGTAGGCGATGCAGGTATACCGATTAATACTTTTTCTTCTTCTTCTTTCCTCCTCGTTCGATCTCGGTTCACTCGGAAGATCTGTTTCCCGAAAAAGTGATCGGCCAAAAGTGTTTTCTCATGCGGGCTGACCTCTCCCACCACCGGGACCAATGAAGCTCAATTAGTTAATTACTCGGATAAACCGGGGTGAACGTGACGTAATCTTTGATAAGTGTTCGTGTGCCACTTACACGAACGCCACTGGCCCCGTTAATTTTCGATGATCGCGTATTTAAACCGTGCGATTAAGTCGGCGTTAATGTACACGATTTAAGGAAACTACATACATACGAGTCATTGATATAACACGTACACACACACACACACACACACACGTATCTTGACCCGTATACATGAACGTGGCCAACCTATGGTTTCTTCTCCTCCGTTGCGTGTAGGTTATTACAGGTAGTTCTAGGCAAATAAACTCCAGCTACTGAAAAACACTAACAACGATTCTCCCACCCTGAGTTACCAAATTACACCTTTCGTTACGTACGCATCGGCTGGAATTCGAGAGTTACAAAATACGTTCGAATGTAAAGAAATGGATTTCGTCAAGCGATCGTGTCACGTTTCTTACAAAAATTTGCATTAACTCTGCACTTTCAATCTATCGTGCGTTGAAAGAAGAAAAACGAGTAACTTGAAAAAACGATGATCCTTGCAAGTAACATCTCGTAAATTGCGCAGTGCAAATTATATTTCATACGTACTTCACACCGTGTGTGGAAAACGCGTGAAGTAGCAAAAACAAATGTTTCTCTTCTATTTCGCCCAGGTATTAAGGTAAAGGTGGGAGAGAGATAAGATACTTCGAGTACGATAGTAAAAAATACGGAATGACTGTATTATAATCAACGCATTAGCACACGGATAGTCACGTATAATGGCAAACTGCTCGGGTATAACTAACAATAAATAACTTCACCGTGATAAAAATTACCAGCTGTCCATACGATACTCCGCGATAATTTCCATCTATTCAGCACGACGATCGGTGGTACACGTACGAAAAAGCACGCGTTTCTCGAATTTGTTGCTGGCTCAACGATCACGTGATAAATGAGAAAACCTTAAACATCGCCGTCAAACGTCAGATTGCTTGACAATCTCTCGACGGCATTCTAAATGCTAAAGCGCATCACGCCGTTATCAACTCTTATCTCGAGGACCATTGAACTCTGATTTTATCAGGGAAGGATTTCGACGTGATACACGTCAAATGCTTCGACGACTATTGAAATAAAAACTAGGAAATTAAAAAAAGAAGTAAAACGTCATTGACGGAATATGTATTAATTTTTTTCAAAGTATTATTTTTATAATGTCCCTCTGGTCTTGGTTCATCACGAATATAGTAATAAAAATAAGAACACCACTTTTTTTATATAAAATTTGATTTGTACATTGCCGTGAAAATTTATAAAAATGTCGTCTTACAAAAATTATACGCTCTAAAAGAGATAATTTACAAATTAGTAAGTATAACGTCGAATTTACTTTTTTTTATTTAAATCAGATACGTTATTGCAATTATCCATAATTATGTCAAGTCAGTCGTCAATCATGATTATTTACATTTAAATTTAATGCACTTATCACTCAGTAATCTCAGCGTTTCACGATGTAGAAACTTTCCGCTTGGAATCTACGTCACGTATCTACGAAACGAGTTGGGTCTAAAACTTCTTATTAAAGATAAGAAGGAGCCGCTTCTATTATTAGGGAAAAATGGCACATCCTACGGGAGGCTGGTGAGCCATCTCTTTGACCGTGAGCGACTTACCAGAAATTTGTGAATGCCAAGCTGGACACGGGGCAACCATCTCTCCGCCATCCTACCATCCTGACCATCTGCCCCCGGTCATTCTCCTACCTGAAAATTCTGTTCACCTGGCATCCCTACCCCCACCACCTACCCCTCGTGTTACTTTCGTTTATCTTATTTTTCGGGCCATTCAGCAGTCTCTCCGCCCGACTACTGCCACCGGTTCTTTGTGAACCAGGAGAGATTCGCTGTGTTCGCAAGATACCGGAGCTTCTCCCACATACTTTTCTCAATGGAATTTGCCAACAGCTGGACCGTTCCACGCAAGAAACGGACCTCCCCGCTCGTCGATCTCACGGAGTTATGGCAAGACAATCCCTACAAATTGGAGCACTGTCTAATCTAATCTAAACGATTTCTTTAAAGTATTAATTAAAAAATACGTATAAGCACACCAGATAAGAAACATATGCAATTTTACTTTATTTATTACTTCACATTGAAAAAAATACGTAAATTTATAACGAAATAGGTAGAAAATAAAAAAAAAAAGAAGGATGAAGAATGTAACGCAGCAGGATAAGAATAAAAGAATTTAATTTTATGAATAACTTTCTCAAATAAAAAATTTTATCGTTAGAAACGCTTCCATCTCGTCAATTTGTGTAACGATGAGTTACATATTTGATCATATTTGAAATGAGTTTTTTAAATTAAAATTCCCATTAGCCTTCGCAAATTAACAATTTCGTCGCTTGCCACAATTCCTATCACTGTTTCCTCGATTAATCGACCATTCGTTCAAACAACTTCATCGCTTGTTTCAATGGTATTCGACACTCGGGCATCGCTGAGTGAACTATGCTGTTCCTACGGTAAACTCCATTTCTCGCGCGTTCGCCTCGTAAATAAATGGATGCCGATCGAGCGTTAAATGTACATGCTCGACTATGCAGAGGAATGTAGTTTACGCGGAATGTTAATGAAACAATTAACTAACGTCTGCCGGCAAGCCTAACCCTGGAATCAAAGGATAATTTCAATGTTACGAATCCCAGATGTTTGAAAGAGTGGCTATTTATCGTACGAGGATTTATGCCACCAGGTCTGACGTACTATACATCGTGTGTAAGCTCTTCTGAATATTAGTTCGTTAGAGACGCAATACCGATATTTCGATACCGATAAAATCTGTTCGTTAAGTGAAAAAACTCGAACTCGTCAGGCGCTCTATCTCTATACTCGGGGAATTTAATTCGAACGTGCTGCATCTTATCAATAGAACAAAATACATGACGTTATTACTATATAAAAAAATTTACAATCTAACATCTCGCGCGGCCAACAACGTTGTTGTATAGCAAAGGTCGTGAATATCTTAATATAAAAGAAAGAGCGTCTGATGTCAAAGAGTTTGAACGATCGTAACACACGACTTATAATAAGACATTTATTGTTGGAAGTGTTTTCTAAAATTTAGCATTCTAATAACGTACGATACGATTGAATTGGCAATCTATATAGCCGTTTGTTAATATAATTTGTTTGAGATCATTTTGAATATAATTTCAGGCATTTATGAGACGATAACGTAATAATAATTTTTGTAACTTAATCACAAGTATCTGAGATCTCAAGTATATAAGCGTCTTCAATTGATACTTCTTTTCAGGTGGTAATTTATTTCAACAGTTGGAGCAGGTAGTGAATTAAATTGAATCGCGTGGTGGGTAACGAAATTAGACCGCAAAGATCCAAGTCGTCGCGTGTTTCGTACATTCGATCATTGAATTATGGAATTATGAAACAGTAAGCACGTAGAATATCAAAGTCTACATCCTCAATATCGTAAATTGAAAGTACGTGCAATTGCTAGTTTATCGAGCAACGGGTGTGCTTCTCGTTAAACTGGCGCACGAGGAAGAGTAATTGAGCTTTTTTAAGACACAGTAATTGTTCCTTCCGCAACGAACGATTACTAGACTGGGTACTCGTCGATGTTGCCCCGCAATGGTAACTATTGTTACAATTGCTTATACGGAACGGACGATGAGGTAACTGTTAGCCGTGATGCATGCGAAATTATCATACGAGTCGATTCGATACTGAGATTTTAAAGTCTCCTAGCACGCTCTCCTCAGCTCACCCACGCCAATGCGCACACTCTGTTCGCCAGGCGTTAAATCTAAATTTAATTAACTTGATTGAATCTTTGAATAGATGCTGCATGCGTGTGTCTTCGCATGGAATAATGAAAACGTGCGACGAACGTCACTCTACACGAGTTTTAACATGAAAGAAAGAAAAAAAAAAAAAAAAAAAAAAAAAACGAAAAAAGACAACCAATCAGATTTATTAAAAATAGATTCACTCAGAATATTAAAAGTTCCACATTCGTCGCGTTCTTTGTCAATGCTGTCTTGTAAGATAGAAATTAAAAAAAAGAAAAAACTCACCCTGTGCAGCAAGAAGTATCACCAATAGACTAACAAATCGCAGGGGCAACATGTTCTCCCGTCTTTGTTCACTTTGTCAACAAACGACACAATTGGCACTACAATTGCCGTTCGGTTTGAAACTTTATTATTTTCGGGGAAAGAGACGCGCGTATACGAGAGGACGGTACTTTCGCGGCTCGAAGACTACCGTTCAACTGAATTAAGAAGCGAACGTATCCACCGATACGAGGTGGATACCGAATACAAACTGAGAGAACCAGCGCGCGTGGTATCCGAAGAGCGGCGACGGAACCGGGCCCCCGGCTTTTTACGGGGACTTGCGCCGATCGGTTGCGCACTCGACACCGTACAAACTCGACACGCGCCTCGATTCCTGTAGGAATAGACTTACACGCCTACGATGTGCATTTGTATACGTACACCGACGGCTTTTGTAGAAGCGCGCGCCTATACAAAACTGAGTATGTATTCAATGGAGCAATGTCTCGTAAATGTCGCGTGAATTTTTTTGTACACGCTTGTTAGTTAAAATCATGCTTTTCAAATTTTCTGAAAATTTTGTTGCTCGATCTTTTTCAACAACCTTAAATCACCTTGGGTATTTGGTTTTACGATGGTTAATGAAGAAAACGTGTATGTTGGAATTTGAAATTTTAATATCGTATTATATAATAATATTGCTTGATAATTCCTACTTTTCGAAACATTTTGACGAATTTTAAACTTTAAATTTTACGCTGGAAAATTATGTCTGGCGAGAATAGGAAAAGCACAGATATTTTATAGGAAATCGCGAATAAGTATAAATCAACGCTCGCAGACAGATAAAAACGAGAATACGTATCGAATATCGAATTTATCTGTGTACAGAGTTTCAAATGAATAAAGCATAGGCTCATACGCACGTATATGTGCGCGCGTGAGGAGCATGTATTTGCACGTTACTTTCGTCGAGCGCTTACCTCTTTCGATTCATCCATTCACTTTGTCATTGTACATAAGACGAAAGGCAAAGAGCATTCACTTCTTTGCATTCCTTTTTTATCTCCAAGCGAATTAAAAAAATCACACGCATATAGATACTTTGAACGAAATTCTCGTAATGTTTGTGCGTTTAGTCGTTGCGTTTAAGGAAAATTATTAATCATTATTCTAAAGTTAGCAAATTCGTTTGCGGAAATGTTAATTAATTTGCATGTGAATTCGTAGGAAAAACTAATATCAACTGTGGTTATGACACATAAAAATAATTCGTAATAACTATTGTACGAGCTGTTAATCAAATGACTCATACTCTTGAGATGATGTCATTTGTAAAATTTATTATCTGTGTATAACATGGATAGATTTAACAAATGTTAAGAAACAAAATTTTTTTATCTAACTCGTTTAAATATAAATTAGAAAGACGATTTAAATAATTGATACCTTTTTCGTACAACTGTTAATTCTAATTCTAATTTATTTACTAGATTAATAACATTTCTCAAAAAGATAAGTGCTTAAAAATTTAATAACAGTAATAATATTCATTTTTATGCTTTATTTATGCAGACATTACTTAAAAAAATCTAAAAAGAGTTCTAAGAAAATATTTAAATTTCATATCTAGCACCTTTGAACAAGCATATTTCATTTCCTTTTCCCGTGATAATAAACAAAGCCCTTATTTTACTTCACACTTTTGTGTGCATGTCCCTTACGGTAACGTAAACTTGTATCATAATTTTCATTTCTAAGTTCTGTTTCCAATTTTATTTGCACAAAGTATTCATTTTTAATTCATTTCATTCATACACATAATCCGTAATTAATGTAATAGATATTGGTTGGTTTATTACATGCAAGATAACACGTACTGTAATATTTTATTTTCCCCGAGTACCTGGTATAGCCATCTCGCGATGGTATTACGAAGCTGATACGTGAAAAATTTATGCAATTAAAAGCGATATAAGTTGCGGAGTGTATTGAAGAAAGAAGCAAATTTAATATCTCGTAAGAAGAAAATATTTCTATCGTGGGTGTCGATACGTCGATATAAATAGAGAAGCAAGAATAAGAGGGAATTGCAGGCATTCTCTCGTACAGTTGGAACTGTTGGAGACCCATTCACAAATGACGGTGTTCGATTGGCTGATTTTAAAACAACTTGAAATCCCGCCTAAGAAATCGTGATGCGTTACCGAACGCATGGGGACAAAGGACGCTGTCGTACGCAGCAGATAGACGCCATGTTCATTTGTCAACGGACGTCAAGGTGTGATCATCCGGAGGAGCACGATTACTTCGAGGAAAAAAAAAGTATCGAAATATATAGTGGTTTTATTGAATAATCGTCATCAAGTTAACGTGCATCTTCAACGACATGGCGTCCTCAGAATTACAGAAACGGAGGCTGGAAGAATACGAAATGCAGCTGTTTGGCTTTCATTCGAGAGCCGTATACGCTACTTGTAAGGCGCCGCCGATATTGTGTTTCACTTGAATGCTTTTCAGATTTCGTGGTTTCACATTCTCGTTGTACTTAATCGCATATTCTGATCGTTGGACGGGTGCACTCTAGTATCATGTAGATTTGATCATGACTAGAGTCACACTCGTCCATTGCTTGGAATACTTTCACCGACTCTGTGGACGAAGTTAATCACAAAGACGACTAACGCTTCACTTTCTTTTTTCTTTTCTTTCATTTATCTCTTTTTTCGGGGGGGGGGGGGAGAAGAGGAAGATTTCGTTTCTTTTTCTTCCCTTCTTGTTTCTCACGCTTCAAAAAACAACAAATAAAATTTGACCTTGAACCGATACATATATGTATATACGTATATACAAATTCCACTTTTTTTTTCTTTTGTTTTCTTGTCTTGTTTGTCCAATTCAGATATTCGAGTAAAGCATAAAATAAAATATATAAATGATTTAATACAAATGATGATACATATTTTAAACAAATATCTTAATTTATTTTTATATTTACACTAATGCTTGTACTAATAAATAGTGATAATGATAAAAATGAGAGATAAATGATCAATTATTGTTTTGTATAGTGCAGAATATTGTAAATGAAAGGATATGCTCCACAATCGAGAAGATGTGTGAAACAATTGGAAAAGCATATGAACTAAATTCTGAGAATTTAAGTATTCTTGAAACAAATAGAAAGCAATTAGAAAAAGCATATTTTAAAAGAGCAATGCCACAATTAGAAAATATTAAGGTAACTGCATTGATCAGAAATATGTAACAGAGGGTAAATTAACTTATTTTTTTTAATATATCTAAAAAAGTATATACTTATTTTCCTTAGAATGTTGTAAATAAATATATTGCTGTTCCAAGCAATGTTTTGCTCGAAGAAGATAAACATCAAAGGATACAATACAGTAACGCAGAATTTGAAAGTCTTAATCAAAGATTAGAAGATTTACAAGAAAGAGCAAAAAAAGTATGTATCAAAATATTTTTGGAGTAATCATATAAAATTTATATTATTAGGGATAGTAAGTGAAATTTAATTTTCTGTAAATATTGTAGGCTACCATTTTAAATGCAATACTGAAACAAGAGCTGCAGATTTTAGAACAATTTCCAATTTCTGAAGGAGATGTAAATAAAATGTGTGATGTAATAGAAAATATGAAATGCTCTGATGTAGGTGAAAAAATGTATCAGTTAGTGGAAGATTATAAACAATTTTCCACAAGTTTGTTTGATACAAGAAAAATTACAACAAAAATGAAGTACAACACAGTAGATAATCTAAAATGCAAAGAAATTGATTTAAGTATTTTGTAAATTGAAGGAATATAAACAACAAAAAACAAATTGTTTGTTCAACGTGTTTTCTCCGAATGAAATTATGTAAATATGCAAATTAATATTCTATGAATTTTATATTTATATATTTTATACTTTTTCTATAAATAAATTAAATTGTAACTTTGCATTAATTTTGCAGCTGCGATATCTCTGCATGAAAATGTTTTTAAAAAAAAGAACCGAAAAAGATTAGCCCAGAAACTCGTGCCACTTGAACAAACAACTGGCAAATGGTGGTACTTTTATTACTAAAACAAAGTATTTACTTTTTTGTACATTGCTTTCATTTTATACATGTATTACATATAATCTAAGATATAAATTTCTATACATTCAATAGCAATCAGAAAAATACAACATAAAATTCACCAATCGCAGCATTAAAAAGTTCATTAGTAATATTTTGTACGAGATCATGGTAACTTCAAATAATATAAAATAATTAGAAATTCAGAAAAATGTAATAATTATAGATAAGCTGCTAATCTACTGTTGACTCGCTTTGCGAGCGTAAGGTCACTTATAATGTTCTCTTCTTTTTAGGTGTACGAAGAGGGAATATACATACTACACTACCGACAATCCACAGTTAGGCCTCTTTCACATAAGCAATGAAACCCATACACGCACGACGAGACAAGAGTCTTTTTTGTGTTCTGTGGGTTCTTACATGCTCGAATATAAACTGGCATTCCCGGTTTTAACGTAACTTGTTCCTTTCTGCCTGGTAGTCGTGTATTCAATTCCCATGTGTTTGTGTGGAAAAGATCTTAGAGTACACTAAAGCATAGCGCTTCCCCTTAAAAACATTCCGGTAGTGGGGCATGTTAGAGTGGGAGATGTTCGTTTTGACGCTTAACAAAGATTTACCAGCGTCATTCCAGCACGTTCTGTTGAGTATAATGGAAGAGATTATAAAGCGTGCTATTATAATTTTTCATTTCTTTAAATTGTCAAAATCGTGAAATATTTTCCGATGTAACCAAATATTGCTACAGCTTAGACTTTTCTTTTTACAATAATAATTTTTGTAACTACTCTATATATACACAAATTGTAACAATTATAAAGATGCATGGCAGAAAATATGTTCAAATTGTTTCTGAAAAAAATCATGTATGATTCACTCGAATAGAATTATATCGATTATTTCGGAAGCAAAGTAAAAAATTTTGAAACGTAAAAAGGGATTTTGATTTCTAAAGTATTTTTAATATAATTAAATAAATTTTCAGGAAATTTTTGTTTTCTATTTATGTCATAATTGGTGACTAAAAATTAAAGAAACTTAGATAAAAGAGTTGAGGATCATTTAAAATGTACATCAAAGATATATATATATATATATATACAAAGTTATAAACTATATTGTTAATATTGTGCTATTATTTAGGAATTTAAAATTGGGCTAAATGAAAATTTATATATGTAATTTGTAAATCTCAGTTAATAAGAATGTAAAACTTATGATATTAATTATTATATAAATAAATTATAAAACATGTTTGCTTATTTACAAGCAAATTTGATCCAAGTTATGAATCAAAAAGAGAAAATAAATTTTATTTAAACAAGTACTTTGATGTACTGAAAAGAATTTGTAAATTTTTATACATGCATTTTTATGAATTACAGAAAGAAAACTGAGCAAATTAGTATTTCTTTTGCACATAAAAGTCAGTTTATGGATTTCAAAACTAGCGGCGAAATATTTATTTTTCTCATATATTAAATATTGGAATCAAATTTGTTTGTGAACATAATTGATAGCATTATCTTCGAAATATATATCCAAAAAATGTAAATTATTAGTATACATTAAAATTTATGTTTTTTTAATATGGATACATAGACTTTGCAAAACAAGCTCTTCCAGTCTATGGACAAGTAAAGTGTTGCCACCTATCGGATTTTTTCAATTTACTCTTTTAGTTCAGTCGAAATTTAGAAAAGATTAGATGGCAGCACCATCTGCAGACAGGGAGAACAATAGTATGTGATAAAGACAGCAATTCATCATCTTTTCGCTGCTATTTTGGCGCAGGTATTTTGAAATCGAACAATTTTCATTTGCCAGAAATACTATTTACGGACATGAATTTGTAAGCTTTTATAATTGAGCTGGACTTCCAAATCCAAATTAAACTTCCAGCTTTGTCCCTTTACTCCATTCGACCTATAAGAGCACGTATAAATATAAATTTACAAATTTCACTCAAAAAATCGAAATACTCGCTTGAATAACTTTCTCAGAAAGCATATATCTTATATTATTCGAGAAAGCTGTAAAATATGCACATATAAAAGTTACATACGTATTTGTAGGACATTTGTGACATTTAACAATAATATTTTTCTGTGATAAATTAATCGTTCCCTTATAAATGATTGAAGAAATCAGTCATTATCTGTTTTAAGTTGTAAACAATTTCTGTTGATAATTTAAACGTGTATTAAGCGTGAGCTACATTTTGCACGAAGATGCAAAATCATTTCAATTTGATTGATGCTGTCATAAATGCAACATAATACTAATATCCATGATAAACGATAATGAACATCAAAATGCAGATTATGAATGTGTTTATTGATTATTAAAGGAAAATTGAACTCGAGGTACAACAACCAATAGCTTTAACGTTTCGTTTTAAATTTCTCAGTAATGATTTGTCGTTTCATTTCGTACGTTATTTTCCGCGAATTTCTCTACATTTCAACGAAATTCTTATTTATTTTCTGAATGAAGTTTTACTATTTTGCAATAAAGTTGGATTATTTTAAATATTTGAAGATCTCTGGTATTTTTTTCTTTTAGTGAAAAATCGATCGCAAGGAAGATGAACCAATAGTATCAAGGTATGCCTGGTTTTGGTATAGCGTGTTGAATAGTTTCTTACAAATGGTCTGGGGTTAGAGTAGGGATGAAAGTATACAGACGTTGTGTCCGGTATTCCACATTAATGAATGTATTATCATATGTTTGGTACTTTGAGGCATCAATATAATAATAGAATCTTAAATTAACGGTAACCGTTGTTAAACCAATAATAAAGATATAATTATATTAAGTCATTTGTATTAGGTTTGTATAACTTTTATTTTCTTAATAAATACCGATTTTTTTAAGCTTCAGTTCAAATTAATTTATACAAAGTTTATTATTGCTTTTATGTTAAGACACTCTTACGATCATTACTCACATAAAACGATTTTATTGAAATAAAAGTTCATAAATGATGTATGATCTTTGTAATATTTTGTTATGTGCATCTAGATAATCTAAAACAGGATGTCAGAACAGTTTGTGGGTTGTACAGTTTCTGTAAAGTGTATTGAAGAAGTTGGAACTTACCAAGGACAAATAGTGGATTTAAATAAGGATTGTATTATACTTTCAAAGGCTTTTTGTAACGGGGTTCCGCATAGCTCACCTATAGTCGTATTATGGTATTGTTTAGCAATGACGATTTAATTTCATTTAAAATAAGAACATCGGAATGTATACATTTAAAAATAAAATATTTGTAAACTTTTAGTGCAAAAGATATATTGAACGTGGAATTTATATCAATCAATGATAAAGGATTCAACACTAACGATACCAGATATAATGTAAGTGACCACAATCAAGCACAAAACAGTGTTACTGTAAAGAGACCTATTGCCAAAAGAGTTGGTAGATCATTCTCCGAAAGTGTTTCATCTTCTGTTCAATCCACATCATCACAAACACAAAATAATTTTAAAAAGCCAAACAGTAATTCTCAGTCTACAGAACAACCTGCCAATGGGAAAATTTCATTGGGTAAAATAAAATTAATTTCTTTTTTGTGCTAAATAAATATCAAGCATTATTGATGATATTGTGCTCTTTCAGCTGAATCTGTTGATAAACCAATGCAAAAGAAATTAAGTAGTAAGCAGAGAAATGAGCACACATTTGGTACTCCAATTGATCAATCTTTGAATCAAGACTTTGATTTTGAAAAGAATTTAGCTCTGTTTGATAAAGAGGTCTGTCTTTTCTTTTAATTAGTTCATTGAACTAGTTCATTAAAATAAAAGTGATGTATATACTTTTTACAGGCTGTGTGGCAAAAAATAAATTCTTTGAAATCTAAGAAACAAAAACAAGTAAATTATAGGCATGATGAAAATGTTATTGTTTCTGAACGTACAGATTTTAAACAAATATTAGTACCCAGTGCTGGTGAAATAGAATATGTAACAGACAATGGTTTAATAATTCCTAGTATAACGCTTAATCTTCATCGTCAATTAATAGGAGCAGCAGATAGACTGGGTATTAGTTGGGAGCGTAGAGTATGTAAAATTAAAGTATAAGAAACTACACTTATAATCTTGTTGGTAAATGAAACTCATTTCAAAAATTAGGTAGAACTTCTTGGCCGTGCTGGTACAGAAATTATATTGCAACTATTAGGAGGAAGTCATCGACTTAATCCAAATAATGCACATCAGTGGCCAACAATTATTGCACTTTGTGGACCTCATCGTTCTGGCGCAGCTGGTGTTAATTGTGCTAGACAATTGTCTACTCATGGCATTAAGACAATAGTGTTTGTAGAAAATTCTGAAGATGTTTTCCTTCTACAAGAATTATCTTTGTATAAATTAACGGGAAATAAGGTAGAAACTAAATTTAAAAATTTACCATCAATGGTAGATTTAATACTCGTGGCACTTTGTGATGAAAACTCACCAAGAATGATCACGCCTATAGCAAAATGGGCAAATAATAATAGGGCACCTATTTTAGCTATTGAACCACCAGCTACAGGAACGCCTGGTATTCTTAGTAAATGTAGTCTGCTTGGCGGATTACCATTATCTCATAGTGTTGACAATGGCAAATTATATTTATGTAATCTTGCACTGCCAAACGAAGTATATGCGGATGTTGGTATAACATATAGGTCTCCTTTTGGACCGAAATTTGTCATTCCTTTGCATTCCAATAATTCTTAGCAAATTTATAAAAAGGATGATATTTCTAATAAAATGTTATAATTTAATATAATTTTAGTTTTATGCCTTGCTAATATAAATTTATACTTAAATCGCGGATATTTGCCTGAATTTAGAAAACAAAAATCATGTATAATGTAGCATTTAATATTATAAAGTTCAAGCGTAGTTTTTGTGTATAAACAATTATAATTTGGCGTGCAAAGGCAATTGTATGTAATTGTTCTTTTAAATGTGTAAGTATACAATGTATACAAAATTAACATACAAATGATAAATATACAGTGTTTGGTTTTGTAAGTTACATAAACAAATAAATGCTTTTAAATAAACAGAATAAATTTAAATAAACAAGTAAATCTAGTATATCAATTTTTAAATATTACAGAGTATGAGAATTTTGCAAATACTACTCATACATTTTAATACATATGTTGTTTCCTACTATAAGTATATAATAAGTACATAGTATTACAAGTATATGATATTCTTTTTACACAACAATATTATCGTATAAATTTCGATTTTTACATATATGTGTCTTATTTTCATTTATAATGAGAGTAGACATTAATGTTGACATTTAAATAAACCATTTTTTAAGTAAATTCAGCTTAAAAAAATTATTTATTATATTTATAATTCGACATAGATAAATTTACGTTTACATGTTTTTTTGCAATATTTAATCTTCTTTTAGTTTCTCTTTATAAATTTTTCTTTGTAAAATACAGGTTAAAAAAATTTTATTATTTTAATAAAACATACTTGTGTTATTATGTCCATGTTTACCGAATAATGTACGAAATATGGTAGCATAATTCAAATTAGCTGTAAAAAATGGTTGTATAAGATTTAATCATAGGTAGCTTAAGTAAATAAGTATAATTCATATTGTACATGTAAATATATATTTATATATTTTGAAAATTAGTCTTGATATTTAATATGATGATAAATTCTACAAGTAATACCAATGTAATTTCTTTTAGTATTATTTGCATTGCTTTGAGTGGATATAGAAGAAATATATAATATAAAAAAAAAAATATAAGATATAGAAAGCAAGCAATGAAAAAATTAAAATATTAACATTAATGGTATTGTATATCTCTTTTATTTTTTATATCTATTGTTTGTCAATTTTTTACAATAATTCTATTAATAAAGTAATATATTTCAGTAAAATAGTATAATAGTTAAATTACAGAATTATAGTTTACATAATCAACTATTTGCATTAATTAAAGACATTTTTTATACTTACTATCAAGTCTTATAAATGCAGTGCAAATTACTTAAATTCATTACAAAAATATTTCGATACTATACTATTTCAGCTCAAATTAACATTAAGCATATATTTTCTAATAATTTAAATCTATAAACACTTGTACTATCTCAGTATTATCAAGTACAATAACGCAATAACTTCATGATATTTAAAACTAACATTAATTTTGAATTAATTTTCATATACAATAGTTAATCCTTAGCTTTATTATTTTTAGCTAAGTTTAGAAATTGAACCATCATATGATGTTTATTTGGAAGAAGTTTTGTTTCCACAATTCTAAAATAGTTTATTATATAATGATAAATACACCACTAAATATTATAATTAATTTAGAATGACATAAGATTAAATATACTTTGTTGTCTCGGAAAAAATCTTAATTCAATGATTTAGAATTGTGAAAACAATCAATGCCTAATATTCTCATTATTTATCAGTCACAGGATCTATTTTCAATCTTACTTATTACGGATAGCCATTGGTAATATGAATAATCATGACTTCAGTTCTATCTTATTAAAAATACTTCATATATTTACATTCATATTATATTCGTCGTTTCAGAAGAAACAATGATACATTCATGAGATTTCATTACCTCTCGATTTACATGTTGTCTAAATCGGTATTTAATTGAAATTACTTAACTACACTAATTGAACACTAAACTAAAAATTGACCTTATATCGTTTAAGGCATTTTTTAAATTTCAATTTCAATTTCAATTTTTATTTTATAATATATCTAAAAAAATGTAATTATTACACTTATATTGCAACGTGTACATCTTTGTTTCTAAATTTCTTTTCTTATTATAAATTTTATTTATTTAAAAAATTAGGAAGTTGTGGTATTGTTTTAACGTCTAAGAAATAATTACAGCAATATATGTTAGCACCTTGCAACAGTTATAAGAATTCTTACATGTATTCAGCCTCAGTCAAAATATATCTTAAAAGTACATAACATGTGTTTGCATTATTTTTTAATTAAATATTATTTTCATAGTTCAAAGAATTCGGAATTGTACATAGTCAAAAATTTAAACATTGATGCAATAATGCAAATTAAATAACAGTAGTTTAATAATTTAAAAATAACACCACTATACACATAAAAATTATTAAGCATTATAGTCTATGATTTATGATTTAAATCACTTAAGACTTAAATTTAGTAAATTAATGAAGTAAATCAATGAAAAGCTGCTAGATGTAATGATTCATATTAGTTAACAGAAACTTCATTATGAAGTTCAACATTCTTTTTTTTTAATCGAAAAATATGTTTTATATTTCTTTTCAATATGAATTTACTATATAAGTAGTTATGAATGACGAAATATTTCCTTCAACATTTCATCAATAAATATAAATTGTAATATACATTATCTAATTGCATCAGATTAATTTACTTTTAAGTCTGGTATTTCTGCTATTAAATGTTTTAAGTTACTATCACTTTTACTATGAAAAGCGAAAAATGCACTCCATAAATGATAAAATATTTTTTTCATATCAACCGCGCTTTCGTCATTTAAATTTGGCAATTATGTCATTTTAAAAATGTTTCTTAAAATCTTGAATATACCACAGTACAAATACATGCATTCCATTATTAATTGTAGCAGAATGTAGTTGAATATAAGTTCATATGCCTAATATTTTTCGGTGTATGCAGAATTTTGTTCAAGACTATTCTGCTGTAATTTTTTTGTTATTTTACAATATGTAACAGTTAAAAAACAATTCTCATAGTAATTATACCATACCTTATACATCTTCGTAAAAAATTGCGCCAGTGTTGACTGGCTCTTATTGCGTCTCCCTAGGATGCTGGCGTAGGATTAGCAGTCGGTGGTACAACAGCATTTGTTTGTTTCGCTCGTCTCCGTTTGTTTAATAACGCGTTATTCGTGTGATCCAATTGTTTCAAATTGGCTGTATCGTAGTCTACACGCATTGTAGCTAAAGAGCGTGTCATTTCTTCTTGAACTTCTGGCCAAAGTTCCTCACCTTCTCGGAGTACACGGCCAGTATGTAAAGGCGTAGGAGGTACTTCCGTATATTGCTACATATAAAGTATATGATTTATATTTATAACTGTGTAATGTATATCTTGACAGTGAAAAGAAAAATTCTTACAGCAATCCATTTGTTGCGCATAACTTCGTCGATTTGAAGTCTTTGAGCTGGATCTGTACACAACATACCCTTGATAAGATTCTTTGCCTCAGTGCTCACGTTAGACCACTCAGGGGCTGGAAAATCGTATTGGCCTAATCGAATTCTTTTTTTCATTCCAGGTGAAATTGCTAAACCATGATTACTGTAGAAAGGTGGAAAACCACATAATCTAAAATATTATAAAATATTATAAAAAGGTTATATATAAATTTACAATATACAAATTTATTCATAAATAATAATTACTTACAGTATATACATTATAACTCCAAGTGACCAAATATCACAGCTTTTATCATATTTTTCTGGTCCCAGAACTTCGGGAGCTATACACCCCAGAAAAATGTTTTTTTTTTATCATTTTCATACATTTATACAATTAATTAGGAATTTTAAAAACTTACCAACATAGTATGGTGTATAACATGGGGTTTGTAATGTATCTTTCATATGAGTTTCTTTCGCAAAACCGAAATCAGTAAGTTTTAATACCCCAATACTATCTAAAATCAAAACAAGCAATCTGTTTATAAATTTATATTAATGAATATTAAACTCTTATACGACTCATCTAAACATACCAGGTTTAGAATACAAGAGATTCTCTGGTTTAAGGTCCCTATGTGCAATATTCATATCATGCAGGTGCTTTACAGCAACACAAATTTCATACATAATTTGTGCAGCTTCTATAAAAAAAAAAGAGATTGTATAAGATCATTAGAAAATGTATTTAAATTTATATTAAATAAACCATTAATTTAGTTTAATATACCTCTCTCTGTGAAAGCACCATCTTGTCTATCTTGTATTCTTTCAAACAGCTCTCCTCCTTCCATGCTAAAAATTGATTAAACGTATATTTAATATTATCTGGATAAACATTTTTTAATTCAAGTAAAAATTGAGACATTTACCATTCCATAACAACTAACAAACATTTATTTCCACTATATGTGTTTTCATATACATCTTTGACTTGCACTATGTGCTTGCAATCTGATGCTCTCCAATGCAATTCAACTTCTCTTCGTGCCTTTACACAGTCATATAGTACCTACAAACATAAAATCGTACAGAAATCAGCATTGTAAATTCAACAATTTCACACATAGTAATTACATATACAACGTATGGAAATTTCAAGATTATACAATTTACACGGAACCTTGAATAAATGAGGTGATGTAATCTATTAAGATAAAAGTGAATAAACATTAGAAGTGATAATTTTGTGACTTGCAATAACGTAAGTATTGTAAAGTATTGTACAATTTTTAAGAGGAAAAAGGGTATATAACGAAACGTACAAAATCTTGAATAAGTTTTTCGGAAGATTTATATACTTATATATTCGTTTCAAAAATCGCTGGTGAATGACCTAAAAACAGCTGACTTCGTCATTAAATCGATAAAACTTATTGCATTGTACAGTGGTTCGCGACCTAACATTCTTAAAAGTTAAGAAATCGATAAATATAACGTAGTTTTCAAAATACGGGAATGTTTCTAATTTACTAAGAGAACTGCTTTTATTTTATACCATCGGATTAAAAAATATGGTTATACGTAATTTATGTGTAATTTAAATTTGAAAATGAAAGACATTTTGTTTCATATCTATACATACATAAAATAACAAAGAACATTACTGTTGCAAAATATACGTATACAACTCAAAGAATTGGCACGAGCAAGTCTTATCTAACGCTACAATATCGTTATTGGCACAACATAAATATCTTTTATTTAAGTACAATATTTCAATTTGTTTCAATATAATTTGTTACTTAACTTTATATAAATATAATAATATTATTATTAATTAAAAAATTGCTATTCTACATTAAATTTAAAGCTTACAATATTCTCGCGTGATTCTATGCAAGATACAAGTTCTAAAAAGTGTGGTAAAGTTGCGAAATGAAAGAAGAAGTCTCAGAGAAAAATGTCTCACAGCTGAATCGTATTTTTAGAGTATCGAATACATATATTCAGTTCTAGAACTGTTTAAATACAATTAAAACCTAAGAATCACGCTTGAAAATGTAGAAATCAGGTTTAACTTGAAGTAACGATCTTGACGGTAATGATGAAATAAACATACATATATGAATATACATATATGAATAAAATCTTTGCGAAAAACTTACGTAAGAAAATACATGCAATTAAACACATTTAATCGTAGGCAATTATATAATTAAAAATTTTACAACTAAATTATATAATTAACAATTCAATTTTTAAGTTCTTAGATTTTCGAATTCACAAATTTAAATATAAATTTTCAAAAAAATGAAAGATCAATTTATATGCAAGTCAACTGAATTGTTAACAAGCTTTAGCATGTACTGTTTTTCATGGTTGTTTGTCGGGCTCCCTCTCAAATGAAAATACATTGGTCATGTGCTCATCAGCCGTGATAATATGATTAGCGTTAGCACAAAGTGACATTTCTACTGTTACGACGGCATATAAATGAACCCGCGGAATTATCATTAATGGGCTCCATGATCGGATTATATTCATCAACCTGTAGTTGATCCATTTGTAATGCAAACGCGCGCAAAATTCGGAATTATTCTTTTACTCTCTCTCTCTCTCTCTCTCTCTCTCTCTCTCTTTCTCTTTTCATCTCGATCAAATTTACAACACAATTATAGTAACGTTTTTCTCGAGTTTACGAATAAAAAAGTATTATTTTTATAAAGAGAGTCATTCTTATAAAAAGAAAATATCGCGAACGATATTTCCGTCAGTGATTTCCTGTTATTGAGACTTTACTAACAGATCGCGAAGAGATACACAAACCGTTCCTCCGCGCAGGAACTAACAAATAAAAATTCATTCGCGGAATACCAGAGCCAAGGAGAAGAAATGTAAAACAGTAGTCGACAACGACAACTGTCAGAGCAAGGTAAATCAATCAACGAAGCTAAATGTGTAACAGAAATGGTTTGCAACATTGGCCTCATAATAATCCATAAATGTTGTCTGCTTTTCGTAACTATATAAGAAGATACGCGTAGAAAACACAATTCCTACTAACTTTCTCTTCGAGTGTACATCATCATACTGTTTCTTGAATCACCAGAAGCTATAACTACGTCAGTGTCCCTTTCAACAAACGTTGCATTCTACAAAAGTCATTAATTTAATTACAATCATAAAAACATAATAAATATAGTCAATGCGATTAATCATAATTAGTGTAAATAGACAATAAACGCATCGATCAATTTCTCATCAGTTTCATTAAAGAGTAATATTAAAAGTTCAATGGGAGTGTTCGAAGATTGATATGAAATAGATAATTATAAGTCTGGGACTGTCGGAGTGATAGAATTATCGTTCATTACTATCGGACTACTTCATAGTTGTACAACATAATTTAAACGATTTTGCCGACTTATATGGCTCGTTTCCAATCTTCCGTTTCTGATAAATCGACGTAGCTAATGAATTACAGTTAAATTTGCTAGATATGTACTAATTTTAAACCAACTGTTTTTTTGGAAATCTCATTTTCTTTTTATTTAGTTTCTTCTGTTAAAACAACGACATACGCATTTACGAATCAAATTTGTACAACGTTTTCATATTACATAAAAAAGGGGGGAGGGGAAGAAATTGATATTTTTCAACGTCTACTGATAGTTGACTTATGGCAAGGAAAATATTCTAACCCTTCAACGTTGGATTGATATCTTTGGTAACATTAATAATATTAATGTAATGCAAGCGTGAGATCACTGATACTATATAAATAACGACATATTTTTGTTGGAGCTTATCAAGCTATTTTTGTTCATACAGTCAGATGTATACATATCCTCTATCTGCACATATTGCCACAGTGTTTTACTCTTTTGAGCGTAGAAAAAGAAGTATAAATTATTGTCAGAAAAAATGTACATTAAATTGATAAAAAATTAACAACGTGTAAATATTTTATACTTTGATATTTTAAAGGAAACGTAACAGAGGATGTGCTTTTATATACATAGTTGATTCATTTTGATCCAAAATTCATTTCTCTTTCTAACTTTTATATATTGGAATGTTGTAAACACGTATTAATAGTTAATAACAGAAAAATTATTAAAAAATAGATCGTTAATTAAGTGCGCACTTGTTACACATGTTACACGTACATAACGTGTATGACATCGCGCGATCCACATAATCGGTCGTTGACATTTTACATTCTACACATATCTACACGTAATAAATAATATATATATATATTTTCTTTTAATATTCAAAAATTGACGAAATTACTCCTAAAACCTTCTGTATGCAAAAATTACCATGACTCCAAATTTATACTTATTTTTTCCAATATTTAGCATCGATACACAACAGACCTCACGACTCATGTAACGTTATTCATATTTGTATTCATACTTGTAATTATGTTTTAGATTTGGAGTCTCGTCAGAATTGCTCCGTGGAATGCATGACGATCCAAGAACAACAAACCACTAAAAGGCGAAAAACACGAGGATTCTCAAAATTTTCTCCAAGAAGACACAGAGAAAAAATAAGAGAGGCGAATAGACTTCGGAGCGATACATACCGCCGCATGGTCGGAATCGTTGAATGGGAAATCACAGAGTATAAATAGAAGATGACTCGCTGGACTCGCTTGGACATCGTTAGTCGATGATCATACTTCAACACTGCTACATATCGATACATGTATACAACAATAAGTATATACCTTGTTAACTGGCCAGGATTGGGAACCTTGTCTGGCCAGTTATCAGGGGCACGTGCATATATTTCCAGGAAATGAAGGTGAAATAAGAATATCTGATACATTTGTTTGTTTTTCCATACGTAATGCCAGAGGTACATTCGTGAAATCAGTTCCACGAACTGGTGGAAATAGCAACTTGCAATTAATCGATTAACGGAGCAAAATGCTGGACAACGCGACACTATTGTTTATCTCTGATCGATTGACGCATTCATTCACAAAGATGTTTTTTTTTTTTTTTTTTTCAAAGAAGATATTATCTTTTCGCGTGTTCCAAAAATAACCAAGGCCAGACGTGTCGCGTTACACTTTGAAGTAAAACATTTTCTTTTTCTCAATGTTCTCCTCTGATAGGAGTCAAAACGTTTGTAAAATCCTGTTACGTTTATCTCGATCGATGTAACAACACAATCGAACAGCAATATAAAAAGTAACGCGTCTAAGGTTCTCTATCTACACGTATCGTTGTATCATGCTGCCTGTGTGTAATCGGTGTTCGAGCACGACGTTTTATTGTCCGTGCGTGAAATTTCAATAAAGTCTCACCCGGGTAATTTCGTCTCGTACGCTGAAACAAGGGTTTCAATCGGATATTATTAAACCGTAATACATGCGTATTGTCATTTTCACAAACGAGGGGAGAACGAAAAAGAGCCTCGATTATTTCGAGGTCCTCGAGCGATCTTTCTTTCACGTTTGCGTTTCATTAATACCAATTTTTATTATATGTGCGAAATGATGGATTTTACAAAAGAGAAGTATTGGTCGTCGTTGATCTCACCTTAAGCGCATATTTCTCCCTGGTGTTTTTGTCGTAACACTGAACAACCTTCCCGTTTATTCCAAGACCGAGAACGTGATTGCTAATTTCATAGTCGTCGGTGATCGGCGTGACTTTTGGTAAACGGGCGTCGCATCTTGTAACCGTGTGTTCCATGGTCTTTCGTTTGGTTTCCGCGACCGAAACCTCTTTGTCTTTCGTCGACATCTCCTCGATCTCTATTTCCGCTGCTCGTTTCCTTTTTCCTTTTTTATTCTCTTCGTTCTCCTCGCCGACGGGCCTCTTGCACTTTCTAAAATGGTAATCAATCGTCAGTCACGTTCTCGTTTCAAGAAAGATTCGATATTTTTCTCTTTTTCTCTTCTTTTTTCTTTTCTTTTTCTTTTTTTTTAACGTATACTTTTATATATATATATATATAGAAAAAAGAAAAACGTGAATATACCGACAGTATAAATATACAGAGCAAATTGAAACACTTCATGGAAAATGCAGAAAGGTACACGATTTGACTAACAAGACACTGACTTTGATAAGAAAAGTTAGAACGATAGCAATATTTCGTACTGACGCATGTGGGTGTACCACGCGAATGACAGTAGTATATACGTACAAAAATATATTGTTCGTCAACAAAAAGCGATTTTATCGCTCGCATCGGCGCCTATTTTATCTTTGAGGGTTACCGACGGAACCTGGTTTATATCCTGATTTATATTTTCAAAGTGCGAATTCTATCTGTGTTGCGATCCACAACGAATCAGACTGCGACACACACTCGTATCAAAGAGTTACACATTACAAATTCTTCGCTATCAACGTTAGTTGAGTCTATCGCCTGATTAATCGCGACACGCTGCGTGATTACTCACACGTTATTATATATATTATCGAATTGATACCGCGATAAAAAATTATATCGATGTTTGATTTCACATAGGAGTGTAATTTACATAATTTACGTAACGATTAAATTTTTACATTTGTAGGAAAATATTAAAATTACAGTAGGATCTCAATTAATCATCGGGGAGGGGGGGCAAATGGATGGTGGATAATCAGATTCTGTACAAAATTTGTTTGTACGTGTGTTCGTTGAGTTTTCTTCTATATAGTGACAGAAAACGAAGTAATGTTAAGGAAAGAAATTTAAATACATAAATAAATTATAAATAAATATAGAAATTTAAATACATAAATCACTCGAAACTCCAGATAATTAAAACGAGATCGCGGATAATCGCGATCCGGTTAATCGAGGTTCCACTGTAATAACTGCGCATAAAATTGACAAGAATATTGGATTAAATGTAGATTATATGTAGTAATTAGTTATTTGATCAAGTTAATTTGCTTTATTATTTACAGGATATATATATTTAAACAAATTGTATACTCAATTGTATGATTGTATTGTACACATGCACAATATATTTATTCAAGGTACTTAAATACGTGCATACCTCCATGTATTACACAACGACGTTCAATCGATTGCGGTAAAATTGCATATACGTACATATGCATAGTTCAACGCACATGAATGGCGCATTTTCAAATCGTCAATAGGTCAATAGGTCTAAATCGCGTACGTCGAGTACGCGTTAGCTTCAATGATGATCGATACACTCAGCAAAACAATAGAAACGAGCGATCCGTAAATAGGAAAAAAGGAAAAGATACCAAAAAAAGAAAGAAAAAAAAGATAAAGAGCAAAAACTTCGTAAAAACAGGGTTAAAAAATCAATTGCGAATTTTAATCAGCGCCAGATTGTGCATAATGTGCAATTGTTATGATTGCAACGGACGAAAACGATTGATGAGGTATAATGTTCATCATTGCGTGTTCGAAGTGGCCAGCTGGCGTTATCGTATATAAAGATCAGTTCGATGATTACGTATTTCATTCAACTCGAAAAAATTATCGTCGGTAATTATTTTATTCGCTTGATAACGAGAAAGTAAAATATAGTACAGAGACTGTGGATATTTATGCGTTTGAACTTTATCGGAAACTTTAAAGGTGCGAAAATATATAAGAATGTGAAAGTACGTAAGATGTACAAAATGGATAAAATAAACTTCTATTAATGTCCAATGTTTCTTTCTTTTTTTTTTCAGTTATAGCTCATAAAATGTATGACTCTGCATAAACATCCGCAGTCTGATAATGTGACAGAGACCTCCAGAACGTCCACTTGGTCGCCGATTTCGGCATTTGTGTAGCTTTTGTTTTTAACGTTTCGAGATATATTTAATCGAATCGTGTTGCACGAAGACAAAAAGCATCGCCTTCAGGGAGAGCCGGAAACTCCAAAAAATTCTCAGAGGTAACAGGTAACACACAGTCAGGTAGAGCGGTGGGTTACGGATAAACGTGTGTGCGAGCTCCGCGTCGTTGAATAAAACAAGAATTTGTCTGTTAATCGTAACTCAAAACTCGATATCCAAAGAATAATCGCACAGAGAGGTAGGAGGCCAGCTGAAAACCGAAGATAAAAAAAACTAATGAAACTCATCCGCAAATAATGAGACTGATGATTGTCGATGAAAAGAAGCGTGCAAAATAAAAATAAAAAAGCAATTGTCGAAAAGCGAATACATTTTTACATGTATGCGTGTGTATGTGCATATATATGTATGAAGGAATACACGGGATTCAGAGTGCGAGTGTTTTTTAAACGCTTTTGTACAATGAATGACTGAATCGGGTTTCTGTTACGCAAGTTACATGGAGCCAAAGTTTCATGAAATTGCCAATATAAAGATAATGAGAGGGACAGAGCACAAGATAGATTGTCGAAGATCTATTTGCATAAACGCATCTGCACCGCCAAAAATTCGCCATCTATATCTTATCGAGATTTACTGGACGATTTACTGAAAATAGCGGTGGCGTATGACGTGCGCAAACAAAATAAATGCATCAAAGACAAACTGAAAATCAGGAGAAAAACCAGTAAGATGGCATGATTACAGAATGGTAATTACATTGGTTGTCTTAATGTACTTACCTGGTGACGTCTGCTTCTTCAAAATTCAATTTCCCGCCATGAAATGATATATATTTCAAACAAAGAACACCACCGTTACAACATTTTATATTTCATCGGAAAACATTCGATTAATATTTCTTTTGAATGATTTCTGCTACTATACGTCACAACACTGAGTCATAATTTATACATTACGAAGATATCAAAAAATTAAAATTAACGTTCACGAATGTACGCAACTTTCCTTCTCTTTTCGCTTGTTTCACATTTAAAAAGAAGAAAAAAATTTCCTCCGAGGTGTGTCACGCGATCAAACGGTCAGAGAGATCGGAATACTTGATCTACCTGTCGTAGAGTAGCCGGTTTTAGCGAGTATTAAATTATTTGGTGACGCCGTTGGAAACCGATTTTTCTTGCAGTGAATAACGTAATAGGGGAAAAAGTTAATCAAACACGATGCTTTTCATGCTCATACTTTCCGTGCATTCGACCGACCACTACTGAACTCAAGTCCACTCAACGACTCTGACTTTCATACGAAAAACCAATTCACGAATACTAGTAGATAAAACGGCTATGGCGGTAAAGCGCCTCTACAAGCAATCTTAGGATGTGACTCATTGCACAGGGACGACTCTATACTGTGACTTTTCGGGTACCTATACCAGCATTTTGCAACCCTACCGCGATTTTTTTAATAAAATTCTTTTTTTAATTTATTATCTTAAGATAATGACGCTGTGAATAAGTGAAATACAGTTCATACAAGCTATCATTTATTTATTTTTTTTTTTTAATTAGTTTACGTTATACTACAATATGTGTGTGTGTGTGTGTGTGTGTGTGTGTGTGTGTGTGTGTGTGTGTGTGTGTGTACACACACACACACACATAATTTTTCGATGTAACAAAACTGAAGGGGCAACAATCTTCAGGTCTCTTGCATTTTTATCACTTAGATAATTACAAAATTATTACATTTAATATAAATATTTCTCTTTCGTAGGCACATCTTATATTTACATATAGGTTCCACTTTTCTTTCATCTTATCATTTTTAATCATATTGTCCATTAAGTATTTTATTAAATAAAAATTGTATCACACAGGTATATGAATGCCAAGAAATAATTTCTATTTACAGTTCGTCATTGGAAGATTGAGATAACTGTAAACATATGAAGCGATGGATAAGTTCTTTTACAAATAACAATTCTAGACAATGTCATCTATGATGCTGCAAAACTAAATTATTATCATTATTGGTACAATGCACCATTGTATTGTTTCATGAAAAATTCACTGCTACATTTGTTAAAATATATAACATGTATGTACTATTGGTATTTACTAAAAATTACATCAGATTTTAGTCAAGTATAATTTACAGAGATATTTGCAAAAAGAACATATTGTGGTTTAATCTTTGGATTATCGAATTAGAAAAAATGTTTGTTCAACTAAATATTACACGTTGTTAGAAATATTGTACTTATTACTTATACTTATTAGTTACAAAAATTTTTGTGGGAATCTCAACTAGTAAAACGTTTTTATGAATATTAACAATCGTGAATAGTTCAGCAATATCCAACGATTCATTATTGTTCGAAGAAAATATAGATATTATTAATAACATTAAATACACAAAATTATCCCAACAGTACTAGTACTAATGTAATTTCACAATTTTCAAACACATAAATATGTACCTAAATCTATTTTCTATTATATGAATATAATTACAGTTAACAGCAAGATATAAAATGTACATTTCTTTAAGTAAACGCATTAACTTGTAAGTAGTATTACTTTTCATAAAAAATATACATTTATTGTCCATTTTGAAGTAACTAATACTTCACGCATAATAAACAAAATATTTATATAAAAATTTCCTTCTTGTTGAAAATAAAATAAGTTTATTGATTATTTTCTCTTTATTCTTTATTTTAAATTTTGCATACGTTAGTATTATTGCACAATGTATTCTTTTTTTTAAGAAAAATTTTAAATACGATCCCTTTTTTTTACTTACTCTACAATAAAACACAGTCTAGAAATATACTGTTGTGTATTTATTATGATCAATCTCTAAAAAAATAAGTAAAATGTGTGCATATGCCGACTCTTTTTTAATAAAATAGAAAATTGCAATGAAATATGTAATTCGTTTGTACTGATACTGAATTATTCTTTCTATTATCAAAACTAAAACATTAGTGATTTTTATGTCGGACGGAAAAATGTAGCGATTATAAAGAAATAATGTAGTTAATGTTTTGATTTCTTTTTTAAAATTTTAGTATGTATGCAACCAAAGAAAAATTTTAATTGTTTTCTTACATTTTTTAATTTTCCAATACTTTTATATAAAAATAGTTGTAATTTAATTACGAATTTGTATATAGATGAAATATACGATTACCAATTCGATCTAGGGCTATCTTTCTGCACTATTAATAAATTACAATTATAATAATATTGCCCCGCATATTTTTTTTACATTATATGCCAATACAAAACTTTCCAAGTATATATTTTTATTTAAAAAACCGAAATTAAAACTTTCCATCTTATATGAATTTTGATCAAATGATTATTTAACACGAACAATGCAAGATATTGCAATGTTGTTTGTAATTTTTATGAAAGGATAAATTTATACTGATAGCAATGATAATAATATTACTTTTAGTAAAAAAATATATTATCATTAACATGTTAAAGACGAAAAGTTTTGTATATCAGGCATTTTGTCATTTTTTATTTATAATAAATAAAAAAAGTTAAACATCAAAATATCATAAACTAGATATTACATCTGATTAACAAGTTAAAATACAACTACCCTGAGTTTTAACAGCTTTAAAAAGAGGCATGTGAGAAATAGAGATAGAAAGAGAGATTATAATTCTTTTATGAAAAATAAAATTCAACATTGCCTCGTTACATTTTTCTCTTTTCTTTTCTTAATGTATAAAAATATTTAAGGCATTCAATGCTAACGTTTATGTATGTATCTATGTATATATTTATATAAATATATGTATGTATATGTATATATACACACATATATATAATATACATTTATAGATATCACTGTTTTAGGTCACGACTTACATTGCACAATTAGTAATTGTCAGCCCATATGACTTTCAGGTTCAGCTTTGTAATCTTGCATAGTAAGAATATAAGGCACGACACTAGCTACGCTTACTCTACCAATAAGACCTGCAAAGAACAAATCTTCCAGAACCCTAGGGTTAATTGAACGAAGCGGAGCAAGCCTTAAAAGAAGGCGAGGTAACCTGTTGGATCCTACACGTTGTTGTAATTCTGTCCACGCAGCTTCTTGTAAAACTTCAACTTTTTTACGCCACACACCGGCTAAGACATTGTCTAAAAAAAAATATCACTTTGAAAATAGGTAAATTTTCAACAAATAGACCATTCTTTACTTACCAGCACTGAAAAGCGTCAATGCTTTAAGATACGCGTACTCAACGGAATCCACTTGTAATTTATGAAGTGAACTAACACAATCTTGTAGTCTACATATATGCTCTGTGACAGACTTTACTTTATTAGCTGTAATTTTTTCTTGTGCAATGCTAGCTTGTAAATGATTTATTATTGATGTTAAAATACTTGGAAGGGATAAAGTGTATGCACATTGTGCAAGGCCTAAAGTAAAGAGTTGTCCCCAAGAACTACGCACTAATGTTGTTTGAACTTCAGATCTGCAAATATTAATAATTTTATTCAATAATTATAGTCACGTGTATAATATTGGATTTATAGTATTCATGCTGTTTATTTACGGTAATGCTTGAAATGCTGGAATTCCTCGGGCCCAATGAACTGACAAAAAAAGTAATCTAGCGGCACTTTCGCAAATATAATGTATCGATAAGTACGCAGGAGCGGGACTAGGAGCTCTTAATTCGAATAACGTATGTCTTTCAGAAATTAATTGGCCAGTCCATTCTTCTTCTGGTTCACTTGAACCGTTGACACTCTATAACAAAATTATATAAAAATCACGAAAATGTTAATAAAATGTATCATCTGATACAAATGAAACATACATCTCCAATAAGTTTAGCCATGCTATCCAATGCATGTGAAATAAGTAAACGTTCTCTTGCTAATGTTAATGCATCACTCAGGTCACTATCACTGCTTTGGTCTTCCATACTAGGACTTTCAGGTTGTTCCCAAGTTGAAGGCGTTTCCGATACTGATTGCTGTGGTTCTGGTTTAACCCTAGGACTTCTATTTCCTACTTTTGTTCCCGCTGATTCACCTAATACTGGTTTTCTCTCGTGTTGAACAGCTATAATATTATAGCATCATATGTTAAAACAATTACGTAGAAATTTACATTTACGTCGAATGTTACATTTAGCATTTTAAATGAACTTACAATCACTTCTCATTCCCATTGCAAGACATTTCTGAAGCCTGCAATACTGACACCGATTTCTATGGTGTTTGGTAACTTCGCAACTTTTGCTTCCTCTACATTGATAACCCAACTGTTTCCGAATACTGCGTTTGAAAAATCCTTTACAACCTTCACAACTTATTGCTCCGTAATGTCTTCCACTAGCCCTATCCCCGCAAACCACGCATAATTCTAACGATAGTCCCAAACCTAAAGAACCACGGACGTCTCTCGCTAATTTTACCTAAAAAGATAATAAAATATGAAATAAAAATTCGAATAATAAAATTACGAAATAAATAGACGACAATTCTACCTCTACATCAACATTATTTAAATGCTCAATCCCAGAATGCAAGTGAACCATGGCTGCATGAGGTCCCAAATTACGAAAATCTCGTCCCATTTTGTGATCAACTTTGTCATCGTGTATGTTATCCACATGATTATTTTGATCTCTATCCATATCTCTCTAAAAGTATATAATATGTTATATGATTAATAAAAAGTATTTTGAAAGTAAGAATTTAGTTTTTTAATTTTTGTGAAAATTAATACAGATGCATATGAAGATAATGAAGAAATATGATAATGAAGAAAATTAATACCATGGCAGGATGATGCGTTAAATTATGAAAATTCCTTCCTACATTTTGATCCAATTTATCATCTTGTAAATTTTCACTGCGATCATTTTGATCGATTTCCATATCACGCTGCAATAAAAATAAAAGCTCGTTGTTATATGTTTTCAATTTTTAAACATCCGAATTAAAAATAACAAAAATTTTTCATATCATAGAAAAAATAAGTACCTCTGTTTCAACATCGGTTACGTGGTCCATACCATGATGACGAGATAAATTACGAAAATCCATTCCTATTTTTCGTTCTTCCTCGTTTTCATTTAAATTATCGTGATCGTGTTGTTTCCTATGCTCTCTGTCCATTTCTTTCTACAAAAATAACAAATAAAAATACTTATTATATAAATGTACAATGATTTATAAGATATTTTTTTAGTGACGTTACTAATACGTATATTATATATACATCTTAAACGATCGCTAACAACGTATCTGAAGAAATTGCGCACAGAATTCATAGATTAACATCTCCTCGCTTTACTGATATATATCTTTGAAGGAACAATGATCATTTTACATTTATATTCAAATAAATGCATAGTTAATTCAACATTTCTCTCACAATAACCAGAATCTTTTTGTACAATAATTCACCAAGTAATAATATTAGTGATATATACATTTCAAATAATTTTTATAATTTCACATCAACTAGATTGATCAATTAGCTTACGATCTATTATATTCATTTATAGCAATATGCAATCTTCGTTTGCAAGAGAACTTGTAACTTGTGACTTTTAACATGAAGGTTGACTGTGGTATTAGTAATTGTAAAAAACAAGAAAAAAGAAAAAGGAAAAAGTTTTAATATAAGTGAAGGAACGAATGAAAGAAAAAATTTTGTTTTTTCTATGAAGATTGCGTAACGCAGATATATCAAGAGCATAGGATCGAATAAATCGTATAACATTCTGATTTGATCTAGGCAGATAGAACGTATCGTTTAAAGGCCTAAGCTTCGGCGCGGCATAAAAATGAAAACTGGAGCATTTGCCGCCCGCCCCTACCTGCCGCAACCCTTTCCCCCTACCATTTTAAGAAGTGAAAGAGATGGTCCCGAGCCTCGGGAGTTGTTCGGTTCGTAGGTTGCTACGTGGTTAAGCGCATGCCGATACCATAGCCATGCTACACTGGCTGTCATAGAGCGAATGGTCCATTTCCATACACTCGTGATCCGACTTCGTCACCAGTATCAGTGCAGTAATATGAGAAAACGGTGCCTGTACCGTTGCACCGAAATAGTTAACATTCTTGGAACCTTGCGTCTCGTTATGCATCTTACTACCCGTAAGCGTGCTCTCTCAACCTTTCTAATCACGACGGAAGCTTTCAACGGAAGTATCGCAGCTACTTTCGAAAATACGTGTGCGATTTTACAAATTCTTCTACTTGCTTTCGGAATCAGACTCTCCTCGTACGGATCATCGCGACACGTATATGCGTGTACTGACAATACTTACTGCCCTATGATCAATAATACCACACGTATCTGATTTCACGGAAGTGTCATGCACGAGATTGGACGTTATACCATTTTACGATCAGGAATTTCACGACAGTAACGTGACACCTGTTGTCTTTTCCTTCAAACTTGAGCCATTGACCCGTTTAGACACGTGTCACTGTAAACTGTTAACAAATATCGCGGCCGCCCTGGATCCATCGTTTACATTTTCGACGATCGTATTCTTTTGACGATGTTGCGCGACCAGAAACAATTCGAAATGAAACAATTCGTATTATTGATGGACAGATAGGTCTGATCTTAGTTAAGAAAGCATAAAGTATACATCCAGAGCTATGAGTTTTTTTCTTTTTAGATAAATCCATTCCTCGTAATTTTCTGTTGCATTTTTTCATACAAAGGTGAATGCTGTTTTAGAACTTGTTTTACGAAACGGGGGATTGCCTTTTCCTCGCACCGACCTTAGGAACACAACACGCGACGTGTCTTACATTAAAGTTCGAGGACGGTACGCACAATACACTACCTGTTGGGTCGACCTGTATCACCGCATTTGCGTGTGTCGGCGGTGGCGCTCTCACAGGTCACGCACGGTTCTGAAAATATAACGTAGCTAGCCACGCGGTAATACGCGCGGAATATATACTTGTGTACGCCCAAGAGGGAACAACGTTTCAATAAATCGGACGACGGGAGGGCACGGGAAAACGGACACGTTCGCGGTATACACGCGAAATCGTTTCACTCGATGCGAACGCTTTCGTGCACAAAAACACCACGTCTGAAGTTTAAAGGCAACCTTGCGCAGGTGAACGCAGCCAGGCCGTTCGCTGTACTGGCAGGTTGGCAGGTCACTCTCTCGTATACCGCCAAGACACACCGGCCAGGTGCATTCTCGCCCCGCTTGCCTGCTTTTCTACCTGAGCGAGAGCATTCGCTGTGGAGGACCGCATAGTGGCCTCTCGTCGAGCGTTACAGGTTATGTCACGTAATACACGCCCGCGATGACTTATTGGTTGAGGCTCGAGGTCGCGACGTCGATCGAGAATAGGTCAAACACGAGTGGTAAAAATTCGTATTAAAAAAAAAAAAAAAAATGTATATCGCGACCCAGCGAATGTTTTTGTCTATCAACGAATAACAAAAAAATTGTATTTATCTCAACTACCTGTCGCACGTATGATTTTCTTTTCAGCTAAATCAGCTGAAATCCGATATCTATCATTGACGTGAAATGTTTTTTTAAAATAACATATTGTACGCGTTATAAAACAAAAGGTGAGAAGGTTAGAAGATATTAAATCTCAATGATTTTAGCAATTAGAAACTTGGATTTTGTGGTAGAAGAAAAATAATAGAATAATTATGACTTTAGTTATGCATACTATAAAAAAATAATATTTTATAATCCCGAATTCTGTAATCCTGTAATGAATGTATTTTTATTACAAACATACGTGCCTTATATTTCAAAATAAAAATAGAAATTAAAATTCTCGATGAATTGCAAATAATTATACTTGTAATATTTATTTATGTAAATCTCGATCGAGGCAATACGGCAATAATTTTAATTTTAATTTATTAAAAATATGTAAATATTATTTTTTTGCCGATTAAATTAATTTCCTTCGAATATGTTGACTTATAACCTTTCGAATGGTCATTTCAAGTCAGGCTAAAGATTTCTTGGAAGAACATCAGCGAAGAAGAATAGTCATTCGAGAGTAATTATTTCTATACGACCGGACTTCACAGGTAAAGGTCGCTCGTGGGTCCGAAGGTTACCTCCTACCTACTCGATCACCGTATCGACATAGATTTAACTTGTAATCCTACTTGCTGCATTAAAATTGCATCACTAATCGCGCGTTATTCTTTTGTTTTTTTATTTATCCATAATCAATTTTTCGAAATATTCTGCGCAACGTTTTTTCAAGAGAATTTATAATGACGTAAATGCTCATATTTTTAAAGATAAAAAGCAATAATATAGCGACATTTCAAAACACTTGAATTCTCTCAAACTTTTCGTTATTTTATTTATTTTCATTTCTAAGTTTCGCCTAACACGCGAGAAAAATGTTCCCTCCCCGAAAAACATACCCGTGACGTTCGAATTAATCATGTGAGTGCATATTAATTTGAAAATTCTTAAACGAGACAAAAAGTTAATAGCGAAGTAGCGTTATTATCAGTAAAATTACAAAATCTCATACTGACAGGGTCAAAACAGCATGTGATCACTGTTATTATTTATTAACTAACAATCTGAACGGAACACTGAAAATATTTCACGGTATATAATTTAGTAAGAGAATGCGCACAGATTGATTCGATGTGGACGAGTCAACGTTCAAGATTTCATGCATTATCGACAAAAGGATAACAAGAAACTGAATGTTAAAAGATATGTAATCTTTGTAAGGACTTACCTTTGTTATTAATAACGATGATAATATTGACAGTCATCATTTGGACAGTTCATAAGAACAACTAGACTTCGTCAACCATTCGTGGGTTAGAGTTCATAACCTCTTCTAACCTTTACCTTTTCTTTACCTCCTTACCCCCCGTGCCAAACCCCACCACTCACCTTTATAACCACTCGACAATGCATTTGCTGCCATCGATACGCCGTTCCATACAGATTCACGGTCTTGCGGAATTTGTACGTCGCGCCAAATTCTCGGTAAGTTTAAGAACTGTTTTCAGGTATCGCCACGATGGTAAAGGAAATTGCCACATATTTCTAAATAAAAAACATCGTATCTAATGTTATTAATAAAAAAGTATCATATTCCAATCAATTTCTTTTAATTTTTTACATTTAAATAATCTTCTATTTTTATTTATAAATATAAATAATCTTTTATTTCTAATATAAAATATAAATAATTTTTTAAATAATCAGAAAAAATATAAAATCAAAAATATCAGTCAAAAATGTAAATAATCAGATATATAATTTAAATGAATAAATATAAATCTTGTCCCAATTTTCATTAATCGTTGTTTTAAATCGTTATATTCCTTCATTGATGAAGGAATGTACCACCACGTTCAATGCAATAAATAATTCTCGAAGCAGGTGTGGCAATATTTGTCCATATTTTTAAATTTTTATTTTCATCAATAGTAGCGCTGCAGTGTAAAACTTGCCTGAATCGGTATGACACGAAAATGGTAAGGGGGTCCTGAGATCCCTGCGAATCGTTCGCCGAAAAAATACATTGTATGCTAGGTCTATTCATATATCTCATCTGTGGCACAGAACAATACTGACATCTGTGGTTCCAGTGATTTTTTAATATGTCGGTATTTCAGGTTACGGGCTACGAAAGTCCGTAAGATGCAATATCTATTCATATATCTCGTCTGTGCCAATGTTTATGGGGTTTAGGGTAAAAATACCCTCTAATGTCCACGGGGATTGTAATATTATATCCTTACAAAGTACGGCGTTTTCATTTGTCATTTTTCGTTCGGATTTCAATTTCAAGAAATCGGATTTCAGTTTATGTATCATTATATTTTAAATATTATAGCCGTCAAACTCAATTCAGATTTAGATTTAGTTAACTAATTTATAACGTCACATTGTGCACCAATATATAATGCAATGAAAATCGCTCGATGGAATAGAATAAAATATAATTTGCATTCTTGCAAATGTATCCCTTTGTACCAAATTTGTAAATAATTTCTTTAGTCGGTTTTGCGAGATATATAAGGATATATTTCGTCTATATCTTTAATTTTTCATTAAATCTTCGTGAAATATTAAAAATTTATATTAAGTAAATAACAAATAAATAATTAAATAAATAATTGTTATTATCGTAATATTGATAGGCAGTCTATAGAAAAATTTCGAATATTTTAATTAACAAGCGTAATTTTTAACTAATTTAAACATTCAAAATAATTAAATTATTTAATTTCTATAATATTTCTATAACATTATTTAATATAATTTTCACAACTTTTCTATTATGATTAAAGAATTAAATTTATTTTATTATAGGTGTTAATATTTCATTACAGGAGCCCTCTAAAATATAGGAAAAAGCATTGATTGCCCGGTTTATCCTAGTTAGTCAATGATATAACTATAATTTATATCTATTTATTATCCTATCTAGTATAAATGCAGTAAATTTAAAAAAATATGTATTTCTAATAAAAGTTGCTTTAACAGCAACAAATATGAAAATATCAAGCATAAATTCTAAAAAGGAATATTCAATATATTGCAAAGTGTTTTATTGCAAACAATTTTTCACACAATACATGTAATACATAAATTTGTTATATAAGTATTAGACAAGCGTGTTTTTTTAATATTTATAATTGTAGTACTAATATCTATACTACTATACTACTATAATTTCATTTTTATTGAAATATCCATTTATCTATGAATTAAGCATTTTTTCCCGTTTTTATCAGTACTATATTTTTTATAGTAAAAATATTTATAAATATTATAAAAAGCCAATTTTTTGTTTTTACCAAAAAATCAAATTAAGTTTTGACGCAAATTAATTTATATCAAATTATCATTTATTACAAATTAATTTTATTTAACAATAACTTTATATAATTATATTTTTAAAAGATTATCTCGTTACAATCCGTATAATATAAAATTTTATTAATTCGTATTGATAAATGATATTTGCAGTAAAATGTCGATAGTAATAAAAATAATAAAGTTGTGATTATCATTGGATTTTTAAGTCTTATAGAATTGTTGCATTGATACAATGATCATTATTTTCACAGTTATACCAGGTACTTTTGTTTCTTATTTCAATTATTTCTATAAAGATCGGAGATAAGTATGCTCATAATTTTTCAAATTTAAAATATAATTTAAGTTATAAGTAGTAGAAGATAGTAGAAGATAATAATTATATTATTAACTGCATAACTGTGTGTATATATATATATATTATATATATATATTTAGTTAGAAACTATAATAATATCGAATTTCACAATGCAAATATGTTTAGTATAACTGATACGTAATAATGTTATCACATATTGATACACATGATATATTGTGTAATTATATGAATGAACACTTTCATTAATATTTCAATATCTTGTAGACAGAAATAGATTAACTGGAAAAGATATTTTCATTTATAGGTATTTTAAGTAATTTGAATCATGCTGTTTACTCCATAAATTGCATGTATCTGCTGCCAATTTAATTTATATAAACTATTATATATTGGAATATAGTTATAAATTATAGTACTTTTACATATAGATAGCAGCAGCAAACAAACATATACAGAATATTTGATTCCACTTGTGTTTGTAAATATATTTTATAATTTTTCATATATAACTGGCCACTACTTGTTACTATATAATATAGTTTATATAATATTATTCTCTTCTCATGTATAAAATCCATTAAGAGGAATACAAAAGAGAACAAATATAGATTAATGATAAGTATAGGTACTAAATAATAAGTATAGGTAATCTTGCCTCTTAAAATTGATGACTGTTGTTTATAACTATTGAAAAATCATAAAAGAATGTTATATCATTATAGCAATAAACTTAATCTTCTCATTTATGTAAAATATAATGTACACATATCCTAAAGGCCCAAAGCACCATAATAATTTTAAGCACAAATGTTGATCTTGATTGTTCTATTATTATTTTGGCAGGTACTGCAAGTTGATCACAATTTTGGATATCTAGTAGTCAGAGTAAATCTAAAATTTTTTCTAAGAGTCTTTAAAAATATTTAAAAATATTCCAAAAAAACTTGACATTACCTATAAATTAAAATCAGATTATTAAAGTAATGTTAAATGTTTTCAACATGAAATAATTTGATAAACTTACTTATAAACTAAATTAATGTAATTTAATGCCCAAATACATCTTGGCTGGCAAAAACTATATAAAGAAAGCCATCTAGGTCTTGTTCTTGTTGATAAAGTTGTCCTATAGTCATACTGCCACTTGCAATATTTCTTTCATTTACCAACAAAAAAAATGCTTGCGATGGATGTAACTGGAGTCTACGTCTAATAATTATAATCAATAAATATTACTAAATATCAGTTATATAAAAATTAGAGTTTAAAAGTGTACCTAATGATTTTGACCAATTCTGCTACCGTTAAATAATCTGGTACCAAAAATTTACATCTATCCAATATTGGTAAATGTTTTTCTGTATGGTATCTTTCCATAATAATAGGTACTTTGTTTGGATGACGACGTTTGATCGTATCTACACTATGAATTCTTTCTGCTAAATTACAAAAAAAAATATTTTGAAATTATTTGTTTAACAAAAAATAATATATTTCTGAATATAATTTTTAATATTAAATAATTTATTAAAAATTAATGATAAATATATTTACACGCAGATATAAATGAAAGTTATTCTTATACGTTCTTTTTTGTTATGGAAGATACATATTTCAATATTATCAATAAAAGTTTATTTGAGTTATAAAATAAACAGAGAAACACTGTAGCTTGTTTAGCTTTGTCTTTTAATTTTAAACAAAAGAAAGAATAGAAAAAAGAATTGTAATTAATATAATAAAACATATACTTACCAACTGAATATTTTTCTTTAAATTTTTTAGCTGTTAAACTCATCGTAAATTCACTGTCTAGCACTACGTTGCTATCAGCTGTGAGAGAGAGTACAATAATGACAGTCTCGGACTATTCTCAGCTTAAGCTAAGTTCGAAAGACAATGAAAACATATGATCAAATTGATTTGTGCTGCCCTCTTAAAACTTGTAGTGATTTTGTGTCTACTTTGTTTACTATATCTTTCAAAACGGATCTCTGTCGTTATAGAGAAAAGGGAAACGAAATTTAACCATGTGATATTTATACTGCTATTTATAATACTATAATAATATTTTTTGTAATAATATTTTTTTCTACTAAAAAGTACTTCATTAAATACTATAGATTGACTCGATCACGAAGGATTAACAATTCTTAGTTATTTGATGTACAGCTATTGGCTAGTAGTTACTAATGAATTGTAATTTTTAGGAGTACTTTTGTATCATCGCAGACAATGTTTAAATTGAACTGTTAAAGTTGATACGATTGGCCAAGCAACAAGATAAAAATTTTTTGTTTCATAATATCTAAAGACTATAATTCCGTTTCCCTTAGATCATGTTAGTTCCTTTAATAAACGATTCGTTGGCCAGAATGCATATAAACGAATGTGATAGCGCTTCACGGAAAAAGTAGGAACTAAAACGGCGAAGGAGAGATACTAGACCATCAGAGTAACAGTATAGTCTATGTCCTCCCCCTAGCTTTGAAACGAGAATACGTGTGGACACCTGTGCGTGCGGCAAGCACCAACCGTTGTGTACGTGAGATTGTATGCGTGGGTGTCGCAGGCGTTTCTTTATGAATAGAGGAATGGTATACCCGCCTCGAGTGGTCCGTGATTCGGCAAGTGGAAATTTCTCAGTGAAAAGTTGTGTTGGAATTGAGTAAAACGATTCAGTGTTATCAAATGCAGCCTGAGAAGGGTATCTACCGCTTGTCAGAATTGAACGTGCAACTTGCTTGATACACGCGTGCCAAACGTCGAGAACAAGAGAAGGGACAACAAAAACATCTGTACGTTGATAAGGGAGTACATTGACAAGGAAAGTATACCCCGGAACCATCGTAGGAACGATGGACAGCCGCGTCTTAATAATCACGGTGATCACGATGGAAGGGTCCTCGCCACCGGAGGCGTCGTGCTACGTCTACGTCTAATCGTCGAAAATTCACGAGTATCTCTCTTTCTCGCGTGGTACCACGTTTGCTCGTTTCTCAAAACCGAGAGCTAAATACACTGGAGATCGTGCATCAGCCAGTTAGTCTGGCCGTTCATCCGTTTGCCTGGTCGTCTACCCCTTCTAAACCGTCCTGACACAACGTTTGACGGGGGTATAAAAAGAATAAACATGGTGGCGGCGTGAGAGAGACAGATAGGCAGAGCGAGAGAAGGGAGGACAGGGGAAGAGAGAGAGAGAGAGAGAGAGAGAGAGAGAGACAGAAAGAAAGAAAGAAAGAAAGAAAGAAAGAAAGAAAGAAGAGAGAAGTCAGCCAGCTAGCTAGCCAACCAGCCAGCCAGCCAGCCAGTCAGTGTGCCAGAAGCGACGAACTTCGTTTCGTGCTTCTCTTTGTTTCGATGAGAAAGTAATCTCTTTCCTCGACGTCTTTACCTGTACTTTGCCTGTTTATTCATATTCGCCTTGACAGAGGATACGAGAGTAACGAGTTTCGCACGATTAATGCCCTAAAGGAGAAGAGAGTTTGTAAACAGTTATCAAGGTGCGGCCACGTTCACCGTGTTCGCGGTGTTTGCTTCGATTTTCATGCGTGCTCCACCGGGGTCCACGACCGAGCGTGTGAGAAATTCAGCATATAGCCCGGCAACGAGCGGTGCGGCTCGCATTTTGGCTCTTGCAGTGTCCCCCGTTGAGATGATAGCACAATAATAATATGTCGTAGTCGAGCAGATTTTCGAGCAATGATTCGATGACGACGAACGTTCGCCAGACTGTTATCGCGAGGGATTTTCGTTCGAAATAATACGATGTAAACGACAATTTAACGACAAATCACGAGGAACGACGCATGTAAATAGAACACGTTCATTCGTGACTAGACGAATAACTGCCCGTGAAGACTTGAGAAGCTGTACTTTTCTAATTAAAAATTCCACCGATGAAATTCTTCTGTTAAGAGAAAGAAGTCCGTCGTGCAATGCAACCTCATCGAAGAGACGTTCACGCCGATCCGACGATTATCAACGATCGAGAACGTTACTTAGTTTCCAAGTCCTTTTCATAATAAGTCGTTTAAATCGAATCATATATGGCTGTTCCGATTAACGGTTATTACGCTCCAGGAAAGGTGAATCTCGTCGATAGTGAACATGAACTATTGTGCACGGAGGACGACGAAGTTGTTATTTCGACGAGAGTTAACGTCCAATTCTGTTCGATAGTTTGTCTGATTTGAAAAATAAAACGGAAAGAAAGAAAGAAAGAAAGAAAGAAAGAAAGAAAGAAAGAAAGAAAGAAAGAAAGAAGAATCGTTCGAATGGAGGGAAGTCGTTCGTGTTGGCCGGCCTGGTGCCAATAACCTCCAGTCAGAGAGGTGGTAAACAGTTTTTTCGCACGATGCGTTTGCCCTCGTGCTTAATAGATTACAAAATTAGACGTTCGAAACTTCGTGCAAAGGTAAAAGGAACATCGCGTTGTTCCCATGCGGTAAAGAAGGTGGAGACACTGGCTGGTGATAACGAGCAAAGGGTCAAACGAAGGAGGAAATTAATACAAGTCGGATGAATAATTTCGAGGGGGGGGTAGACAGCTGTGCATGGTAGTCAGAAGTGACGTCAGTGGCGTTGGGTTCATAGTTCCTCTTATTTTCATCGTTCGAAGCCATCGTGTACAGAGGCCGCGCGCAAAGGGGTAACAACGAAAGCGGCAAATACAAGCGAAAGAAAGGATATACACGTATCGACGATCACGTTGAACTTTTTTTTAACGATCACCGATCGTCGCCTCGCTCTCGTCACAGCAAAAAGAATCATCACAATTTCTAGTCCGCTGCATTTACATCGAGAAACCCGTCTTTTTTTTTTGTTTTTGTTCTCTCTCTCCTTTCTCGACGAAAATATTTTTAGACGATCGATTGTATTTCAAGCCACACGTGCGACCGCTTCATCGGCGACAGGGGGATCGAGACTTATTCGACGTGCTCTTCTAACGAGTTAACGATGCGCATTTATCGAGCACTGATCGTAGCCTGTTCGTAACGCTTTGGAAAAATCTTCGAAGACTTACTAATTTCAAGGTTCACTAAATAGTCGTTGCGGGAGACAAAAAAAGAGAGAAGCATTTTGCACACATTTCATTTCAGCAAGACACACCGAGAACGAGACTGATATATTCGAATCGCATTAAATCCTTTAGTCGATTAATTTATTCGAGGTAAAGTAACCTGTACGAGGAGTTAATTAACAAGATCGGCAAATTGACCAAATTTACTCCTATATTATATATATATATATATATATATATATATATATATACATAAGACATAAAATAAACTGACGTAGATTTGCAAACTTTGAAAGAAAGAACAGAGAGAAAGATTGAAGCGGGGCAATAACGATCGCGTTCAATCAGTCAACTAGCGTACGTATTAATCTCAACGAACCAATATGTTTTTTATCCAAACGACAATACATTGTAACACGTTAGAACAGATGATAATAATAGTTGAAATTGCAAGAGAAGAAAGACGTTAGACGAAAGATAAGGGGTGGTCTGACGATCAATGCGCTTCGCCCTATCGATTTCTACCGGCACGAATAATCGTCCAATGGTTACTTACCTCGCTTTCTTCGATAAACGACCCGTTGGTCTGCCTGGAGGGAAGGAACATACACTTCATCGTCAAATGGACACAAATGACTAGCTTAACATTATCCTTGAGCACGTTCGAAATGCCCCGGTCTAGACCAAAACTGTTCGTACCCGCGAACGCGATCTCGACGCAGACTTACAGCACACCGACGAGCGAGAGCAATCATTTACCACCGTTGAAGGGTAGCACGTTAGCTTTGAAGCAGTCCGCCAGCGAATCGTCGCCTAGTTATTTGAGCCGCAGTAGTCACATGTCCGGTACTCACCTGCCGAGTTTAAGTTCCAGCGCAAACAACAGCCTGCTCAGCCTGACCGGGAACTCCGACAGCTTGAACTTGAGCCTGAGCTCGCACACGAGCCACAACTCGAGCCACAACTCGAGCCACAATTCCAGCCACAATTCGAGCCACAATTCGAGTCACAATTCCAGTCACAACTTCACTCATAATTCCAGTCATAATTTCACCACCGCAACCACCACAACCACCACCACCACCACCGCAACTCACGAGTCTCAGCAGTCGAACAGCCAGTCGAGCACCGCGTTGGTGTTGAAGAACGGAACGTGCTCGAACGGAAGTTCCTGCGGCAGCGGTATCTGTAAACCGAAGACGATCATCGCCACGCCCGACGTCGTTTTAAAGATCTACGTGGACAAGTTGACACCTTACGAGCACCACGAGATCTTCAATTACCGGCATGTGTATTTCATCGGGGCGAATGCCAAGAAGAGGCCAGGAATAATCGGCCGGCCTCACAACAGCGGCTACGACAACGAGCATGGTTCCTACATCCACGTGAATCACGATCACGTGGCCTACAGGTACGAAGTGTTGAAGGTGATCGGCAAGGGGTCGTTCGGCCAGGTTGTGAAGGCGTACGATCACAAGAAACAGGAGCACGTTGCCCTGAAGATGGTCAGGAATGAGAAGAGGTTCCATCGACAGGCACAGGAGGAGGTGAAGATACTGAGGAAGCTGCGGGAACAAGACAAGGACGACACGATGAATATTATTCACATGTTCGAGTCGTTCACGTTCCGTAACCACATGTGCATCACCTTCGAATTACTCAGTATTAACCTGTATGAGCTAATCAAGAAGAACAAGTTCCTGGGCTTCAGTATGCAGCTCGTGAAAAAGTTTGCCCACTCGCTGTTACAATGCCTCGACGCTCTTTATAAGAATAGGATCATTCACTGCGATATGAAGCCGGAGAATGTTCTTTTGAAGCAGCAGGGACGCAGTGGTATCAAGGTACGTTCCTTCTCTCCTCTCGTACATGTTTATGCAAATTAAAAAATATATATATATATATCAAAATACGAAGTATAGATATATATATGAAGATATATACAGGAACATTTTCTTTTTATTGTTTGATATAGATAGACGGAAAAAAAATTTTCCATATTTTTAATTACATTAGAACTACCGACTAAAGTATAATGTTTGTAGCAGACTGTAAGAAAAAAATTAATAGTACATAAATAAATAGTAAATAAAGAATACAAGCTTCTATTAATATATTTTATTAAAAATCACACGAGTATCTAAAAATATACTGTTATAAATATATAAAATTTTCATAGAATATCATCAGTTTTGACTATTTTGGTAGTTCTAGTGTTGATGCATGAAATCTGGTCTTCGCCTTCGATTTTTCTCTCGAACTCTTCTCGAAGAGTAAACAGCCGCCTCTCGTGCCAATATCTAATACGTTGTTCGCTTCGTGTTGGATCTTTCGTTCGTTCTTCGTTCGCCGAGATCAAACGGCGCGAATCCTCTCGACAGACAGGGAACACAAGCTCGCCGTTAGCGTGAATACCGGCAGGCATAAGCGGAATAAGCGCGACAAGTTGGCTCGCGTGCTTCACCACATGCTTCATATACCGTGCACGTACGCAAGTAAAATGTAAAAAGTACCAGCGTGGTCGTAAAATTAGTCAGACTCGAAAGTACAGGTGATCTTTAAACGGAACGGAAATTTGAAAAAAAGTTAGGAAAGAAGACAATGTGTTCACGTCATTTTAAAATGACGATTCGAAGTTACTGTAATTTTCCCTTTACAGTTGTTACTTTTCACCGACCTAATAATAATCATTATACGTATTGAAAAACAAGAAAAGTTTGATACTACATGGGTGATTTTAATAAAAATAGATAATTAATTTTTACGAGTCCGCTGTTCCGGCTCTTTCATGAACGGAATGTTCCTATATATCACGCGAAAGCATATGGATTTCGTGTGTCAGCGTGCGCACGGGCGACGACGAATCGTAGGATCGCACAACAATGCGCGAAAATCGCACAACAATGCGCATATTGACGAATGCAATCACGCACGCGTGTGCAGAGACGTACACGTATAGACGACAGGCGTCCTTGTCCCCTGTAATAAGCTCTGAGAAACATGTGCGATGCACGTCCAGGTAGCATCGCTATTATCTCGCCGCGACGGTCTATAGTTCGTAGAATTTGCACGCAATATCGTGAACTTTCCAGCTGCTTGGTCGCTTTCTTCGTCGACCTTGCGAGGCCGAGTATATTAAAGTGTATACGCGCCACGCTTTCGCTTCGATATTTTTTTTTTTGAGTTTCGTTACAGTTTTTTTTTTTTTTTTGGAATTATTAACTATGCGGACTATCCCGCATACGGTATGCAGTAACAGATATGTTAAAAAAAGAACTGCACGACTTGTACCCTAGTACGATTCGTCTCACTGAAAGGCTCAGAAGCAACTGTTCTGACTAGGAAATAAAGACGACTTTTTTGCCATAAAATTTTATTGACATGCAAACATTCGAATCGATAGAAAACGAATTAGAGGCGCAATCGCTCAGTACCAGACAACGCCACTCCTACTCGAGGTCTACTTCACGCTCTCTCACGAATCACGTGACCCAAATCAACCAATGGCTAATTTTCGTTGCATTATCAACTGAAGAGGCCCGATTTTCTGGGTTACCCCCGCTAAAATCACTTTCAGTGATAATAGTTGCATCTTCTAGAGTTGCGTTTTGGTATGAATGAAATAAAAAGAAGATTGGCTGTCGTTCTAAATCTTGTATGCTTCGCGGGATATGCTTTATAGAAATTGTTTTGTATTTTGGTACTGCGTAAAAGTCTTTGGGTAACTATTGATTAAACTAGAAATATTTATTTCAATTCTGATGGGCAGGTGCTTCATTATACAGGAAAAGAGATAAAATATGTATATCCTGAGGACAAAAATACATAACAGTATACAAGTGAAGACATAAATTGTAAATAACTTAATACCAGTAAATAACTTAATACGAAATCGTTGAAATTGTTTGATCAACCAGAAATCAAATTAGTATGGTTCACATGGTCTGATAATTGGATCGGAGAACGGCTTCTAAAAAATTTATCCAATATAGAAATACGAGTGAGACTAGCATTAATATTAGAATTATCAAGGTAGTCAAAATGACCAATTATAATTTTTCTTAGATATTTTATAGACGTAACAACAGTGTATTTTTTAAAGATTTAAATAATTTTTCGTAAAATATATAAATGAAAGCTTGTGTACTCCATTGTACTATAAAGTTTCTCTATTTTTTTTACTTGAAATTTTATGCTTTCTCGTCGGTAGTTCTAGTGTTAAAATAAATGTTAAAAGAAGCGTAGGATAAAAGATAATATTATCAATAATTTTGAAAAGAAACAACAAATCATCAGTTCTCCAACATCAGTTCTTCATATTTAATTCACAGAATATTATTTCGTAATCGTGGTTGCGTAACACTTTCAAACACTACAGTTCTGCAAATGAACAGGAGGCTATTTGATGTTATTTTAATTGTATCACTGTACCTTAAGAAGAATTAAATTCAGGAATTACACACCAAAGCTTCTAGGTGTAGTCTGTTTCGAGCACGCTTGGAAAGAATAACTCGGAATGTTTTATAATAATTTGAATAATTCAAGAGAAACGTCTGGCACGGATATATAATTAACCAAGCTCGGCTTGGCTCGATAAACCATAAACTTCACGTTAAACTCCTCGAATTTTCAAGCGTCACGTCGTTACTCCGCGTTTATTGAAATTTTTATTTATCCATTCTCCTCGAGGGATACACACGTGTGTCGTTATTGGTCTTAAAATCAGTTTAACGAATTGAGGAAAGTGGTTGGCTGGTCGAATCGGCGGGAAATCGCGATTTTATTATCTGATCGTTAACGATATTCGTCAGTCGTTGAAGAATATTTCTTCGAGCGTTTGGATCATAGGCTTCGATGCATTATCGGATATTTTGAGTAAGATCGCGAGAAGTGGCGCAAGGCGATCGAGCATCAGTCGCGATCAGTCGAGCGTGAGTCGTATCTGAATGGGCGAAAATAAATCAAATTTTCGCCAGATAGAATATTCACGCCGAACTTGTTGCTTGCATTTCTTTTTCGCTTGCGATAGTAGAAAAATGAAATCTGTCTCTTACGCATGAAAGAGAAAGGAGGAAAGATTTCGTAGGAATATCGCATTGTATTCTGATATTAAGATTTGTCAGTTTTTTAAGCTGATAAATGTTTTGCTCCAAAAGATATTTCACAAGTAAACAAAATCGTGATTATCGGGGGTTAAAAATCATTTCCTTTGCTTAAATGCTCCTTTTTTTTCTTTTACACAGAAATTATTATTCTGAACTTTTGCGAAACTGGATTTAGATTGTTATGTACCGTGTCATCGAGTAGCGTGCCAAGTCCTGTAACATTGAAACTATGAATAATGTATTATGTGTGCTCGATCCCACACTGTTTTGTCAATTTGGCTTTTCTATTTAAGCTCCAATATTCAACGCGCCGTGTACTGTTTCATCAGTCCGAATATTCATCAATTCTTCAAGAAAAAGAATCTCTCAAGTATGTCGTATTTCGTTTAATTGTATTCCTTCTTCTTCCAGAAGAAGTTTCGTTATTCTTGACCTTACACACGATGGTTCGTTATCTCGTTTCTTCTCCCGCCGACGCGGGAAAGATTGAAAGAGATTTATCCGCCTTTTCATAAAATTACACAGAGGAGCAATCGGTTGAACGTGCCGCGACAAACTCGTAAATTAGACGGCATACGATCCCTGATGAAAAAGCTACAGCTAGACTGCGGATGAAAATTCAAAAATCTACACGATTGTATCGAACATATGTGCATGCATGAAGCAGAACGTGATAAATCACGTTTATTTATTTCCCACCTACTGTTATATTCTCTTCATAATTACAAAAAGTATTGTAATTACGTCGTAGCAATATTTCAACGAGAAACACCTTTGGTTTTTACGAATGTACTTATCACTGTACTTTTTGTTCCGTCACCTTCATACAATGTGCAAGAAATGTAATAAAAGTCAAGTCCAAAGTAAAAATACATTTTCGCATACATACATTAATTTAAGTTCAATTTTCATAAAAATCCAAATTTCCATGAACATTCGCAGTTTTGGCCGCAACTATCGCCGAAGGAAATGCGAGGATACGAGGTATGCGCACCGCGGTTGCAGGAAGCTGAAGTTTTATAGCAATTTGTTCGAAGAGGTCACGATTTAAGAACTAGCATCCCAAGGCAATTTGTTGCATACTCGACGATGATGTGGGTACTGCGAATCAGGTTTTACAACTATCCTTTGATATTACGTATCATACGGCGTCGTAATTATTCCAATCAGGTGAATCTTTTGTTTTATTTCGTTCGTGATCTTAAATATTGAATAATCACGCGCGTAACATCGTATACGTCGATTTTTCTTTCCCCCGACCAGATTCTTTATTTCTCTCATTCGCTTGAACGATCGTGCTTCGTTTAAACGTACTTTCCTGCATTTAACGCGTCCTGATAAACTATAAAGCTTAACAGCGATTGTGTAAACGCAAATCGACCGTAAACTCTGAAATGTAAACTACGTACGTTCCTCTCGTGTAATTATTCAAAATAGTAGCTAACAAAAGTGAAGAAGAACACGCGGGGAAAAGATAAGAGAAGAGGCCTCGTACATTCGTGGATTTCTTGACTTTGACGTCAGATAATATTGCTTCTTCCTTAGTAACATCTTAATAATTTGAAATTATTATCTCGTTCAGCGGACGGCAAACATGCTTATTCTTATAAACGTACAAAGATTGTCGAAACAATTTTTTGAATGTTGTTGAATTGCTCTTCAATTGCCCGCCAAAGATAAGACACGCGCTTCGAAAAAAAAAAAAAACAAAGGAGAACGTGGCTGGAATTCCTGTTAATCAAATTTCACGAGAAAACACTTTGTTCATTCGATATCCTCCATTAACCACACGTCTGTGGCTTCCGGTAGCCCGTGCGAATCGTTCGATCTGTCAATGGTACGCGTTGCAACGCCTCTTTTAACTTCGTTCGGGCTGAACGCGAATCAGCGGATCGGACAGCAACGAGTCCGTTTTCTACGCGTTACGATCATTCAGACGAGAATATCTTGTCGCGGCGCGTAGGGAGAGACTCTCTGTTACTCGCCTGGCGCGAGAAGAAATACGAATGATCTCACTTTCCAGATCGCATAACCCGTGACGGTAACAAGATCGGGCCGGAGTTTTCCACGCGGTTCGGTTCGGTTCGATTTGGTTCGATTCGATAAGAGAGCGTAGGAAGAGCCGCGTTCTCGTCTCTTTCCGTGTACACGTACAGATGCGTGCCAGCGCTCCTTTCCCTCCGTTCGTGGATTTTCTTGGGAGGAAAAGATGGAAGCTGGCTTCGCGATGTCGTGCTCCAAAAGTGGAGTTATGTATTATACTTTTAGAGTATCTCTCGGATCGATGGAAAGAACAAGGTGTATCTGTTACATCGAGGAATAGTAAATATGCTGTCAAAAGATTTATGATTCGATTTTGAATAATTAGAGGCTCCTCCTGATGACTTTAGTTTTCGAACAAATGATTATGCCCTAAATAATCGTAAAAGAAATAAAATTGATATAAAAAAAAAATAACCATATAACCATATAATTTTTATTGACGTATATTTACTATATATTATTAAAAAACACAGGATATACTATACACAGACAACATTCGGTTGTAACGAGCTACGAAAACATTTCGTTTCTTATAAGATTTTCTTCTGACTTAAACGAGGCCACTAATTAAATTAACGATAATGAAACAAGTTCTTGTTATTTGCTTTAGAGGAGGATACTCGACAACGAATTGAATGTACGTCGTTTTGTCGTAATCGTAAAGCAGGTTTGAATCGTTCGGAAGATAATTACAATCTGAGAATAAGTCGAATTTGATCGATTTCGATTATTTAGCCGAAATGAATACATAATATGAAATCAGGATCCTCAAATATTATATATAACCTTTTGGCGACACGAAAAAAATTTTTTTTCCTTTCCCAGTGTTATTATAGTCCTGTCTTATAGTGACCAAAATCTGACTATCGTTGTCCATTGACGAATTTAGTCGAATTGGTTTATATTGGACATCCGAACGATCGATTCTTTCGTTTCTTTCGTTTCTTTTTCCTGATATAGTATAGTGTTCTTGTCACTCAGAAAAGTCAAGAACTTTAACGATCTTTTCGCATTATTGCTCGAAACGCGTATTTCGCTATCCCGGAAAATTACGAAAACACGACGAATTGTAATTGACGCGAAATTTATAATTTCATATCCAAGGAAATATCCTCTGTGACACCGTTCGAAACTCGTTATTCCTCTCTAATTTAATTTTCGTTTAATATATTCGGAATAAAACGCGCTCGCCCCCGTCGCTTTTGAAAATCGTGTTTAAAGTGGCCGATTAATATCCTTCTTTATGCTTTCATCAAGCGTTCAACGCTCTAATAAAAAGCAATTAACTGATATATTATCAAATTAACGAGAAATGTCAAATATTAATCCGATGAGTTTTTAGTATTAAGTATTTAGTATACATTTTATTAAGTATAATGTCGCATTTGTGTGATTGCTACTTATCATTAATAATCATTATGGTCAGGCTTCTGAATTCGTTAACAGGGTTCTAGATTATTATCTACGTGAAATGAAATTTCCGCGATTTTGTTCTGAGAGGAACGATTTTTAAAAGCCAAGGCAACAAATCTCACACAGATCATTTTCGATAGAACTGGAGACGGCCAATTAATGTAATCACTCTGGATTACGATGCTCGATAAAGGATACACATAGAGACGATGTGATTCGAGTGTCCACTCGTAGTTAACGAAACCGGTGATATTGGCGCGTGAGTAGCTCGCACATCAAAGAATTGGCAGGTATTGCGTCGGTGGTGTCGAAGTCTCGTCGGAGAAATGGGTGTCTCGAACCTCTCAGCAGCCCCTCGTTCTTTCTTTTCCTTCTTCTCTCTTCTCCTTTTTTTTGCTCTCACTTTCTGACGCAGCCAGTCAGTTGTCTGCCACTCGAACAGGTTATCAGCTGATTTCTCGTTCTATTTTTGTTGCGTGCTGATTACGATGCAACGGAAGATTGTTCAGTCTCACAATCGTTAGCGTGGGCAATCGTGCACATAGATCAGTCAATTTCTGTATTTCATTTGGAAGTAAAAAACTTTCGGTTCGTTTTCTACAACTAAATTAATAATATTATTGGTATTTTTTAGTAATTTTTATACATATAGTTTTTTTTTATTTTATAAAAGTTTTAAGCAATTTATTTTTTTAAACTACTAATACCAATAAATACCACTGCAACAAACAGAATTTTACCAATTTGAAATATGATTAAATAGATAGTCTGTAACATAATTTGCAATCTGCTGATTATTATTATTAACTAGTAAATTATCGTGCAAAGTCACAAGTTTGGATGATTTTCACGTCGAAATTTTACGCGAAAAATTGAAATGCTATATCTTCGAATTTACTTCGTGTACAAGGATTGAAAATCTTTAACGGGCAGGTTGGTATAAAATGTGATTACTTGGGGGTTACTGTCCGGTGAAACGGGGAGAAAAATATAATCGGAAGGTGCATCGGGGCGTGTACGCGAGAGATAATTGAAACGGTACTTCTGATTAGATTAACAGCGGAGAATTTGTGTCGAGTAGACATCCAATTAATCGTAATATTGTTAAATCGACTCATGGTAAGGGTTTGTGAATTCGATATAAGCCGCAAGTACCCATTACTCGTAGTTACTGCACAGATACTGCGATGTCGGTGAGGCAGACGTATCCGCGCGTTCATCGACGCGACGTACTTGTATATGTACAGGGCGATACAAAAGAGAAATCTCAAGTATTAAGAGTACCCACGAGTAATGTCGTTTTTCGATGTTGTACAAAATTTTATTTTATTTAAAAGTTGATCTATAATATAATTTAATAATACAATACACTAAATGTCAATATATTTAACTAGGTTATGTTATGATATAGGTTATGTTACGATAAGTTACTATTATTATTATTGTCGCTAAATGGCAATTTGAAGAAAACGACATTACTTATGGGTACTCCTAATATTTATCAAATTACATTAGTTATTCATATAACTATGAAACATGCATATTGCATCGTGTCAGGTGTAAAGCATCGAAAGCTATATGTAATTCGTCTTTATTAATATTCAGTTTGAAGAATTAATATTGAAAATTCAAACTCACATTCCATAGGACTACGATTTTTCTTTCAAATCGAAAAATCGCAATTCGTATCACGAGTGTAATTTGATGTTACTCGATATTAAAAATTAAAAGAAATAAAAAATGTTTCATCATAGATTCCACATTTATTCGTTATTCGAGATTTATGTATTTAGAACGAATAATAGAATTTCATTTGAATATCTATGTAAAGTCCTATCATTAAATTTAATAAGTATCCTAATTTTTATGGAATTTTATGAAGTTTTTAATGAATCTTATTTGAGTATTAAAATAAATATGGTGATAAAAATCGCACATATTTTGATAGAATCACAATATCGGATAAGAAATACATGTCGTGTAATACGAGACACGGATGGAATATTTGAAAAGTACACGCACACGGGGGTGGAAGCTATGAATGGAAAGAGAGAAGGATGAAAGGAAATACAGTATGGTATCAAACATGCTTTACAAATGTGAAAATAAATTTTTCATCGGACAGCGAGATTTATCTTGATTAGACATTCTTCGTTCCTCTTAATGGAATAAATACAAAATGTCATAAGAGAAACGTTATTATTATTAACGCCTTAACTTACAAGCTACGTTCCAACAGTCTGAGCCCAAAACGTAAACAGGATCGCGCCACTTTCGGGCCACTCGACGGCTCGGCAAGTCACATTAAACGCGCACGGCTTACAGAATGTAAATACATGTGTAGGATACAACTGGTTTAATTTTGTGGAATATTTGATAAGTAATTACAACCTGATGTAATAATTGTTGCAGATATACCACTAAAGGTTTATTATCAATCACTAAAATATAACATAAATCAATAACATTTATCTGCAATTCCTGAATAAATTAGCAGTTCACATAAAAAAATCAATAACAAAAAACATTTTGTGGGGATTCTTCTCTAATATTTAAGAAAATATATTTCAACGTGCGAACGTGACCGAGAATAACTTGTAACTGATTACGATACAAAGAGATAATAAGAATCTATCACGAGCCGCGACCGTCGCACGACCCGTGATATTTACATTTGGCCCGATCATTGTACCGGGGGCCATGCCCGTAATATTTACATTTGACCCGAACGATGTACTACGGGCTCGTAGTAATACGTTTTGGCCCGAATACAAGAGTACGAGTCTTCAAATGTTCGAAAAACGAGATGAACGAATGTACTTTTTATCAATAAAACAATTTAATCATTCCAGTTACGTACGAAGCACAATATCGATCAAATGATCGAAAGATAAAATAAAAATAAAATTTTTCTATGACACTCTGTAGCATGAAGTCACAGGATCTTAGACCACTTTTTTTGTAGCACCTTATATATCCACACTCGTTCGCTAATAGTCGATGCACACGATAGGTATATTATACGACGATAGAGACGCATGCATGCGTTTTGATGACTCAATTTTGGCTTTCGTGTTGCATGACGAAACGTTAGTGACTACATATTGTTCGATCGAGCAATAACCTTTGACGATGGCGATGTTTTTTAACAAATTTCATTTGTTGTTTCATATATATGTTGTTGCATTATATACATACGTAATGCGCTGCTACACTGCGATCGATAACACGCAATTAAAAACGGTCAGAACAATCGTTTTGTGAATGCGCGTCGGCTTATCTTGAAATATACAAAGCTGTAAATCATTAAACGTCTGACGGACAAAAATAAAGACGGAACAAGGCTACCAAGGTAATTCCATGGTGGGTTGCTGGCAAAGGAAGCAGATGCTCTTTGAGCAAAAGGAATCCTTAAATGTGCACGTTAGATGCGCGCTTAGCTTTTTTCTCCTATGTTTTCAAGATAACGTATAAAAACCTGAGTGAAATATGTGCTCCAAATTCTAAGAATTTTAATTAAGTTACGTCTATTTAGAAGGGATTGGACTTTTGAAATTAAGAGCGATGAATAACTAAAAAAGTTTTGAGTTTTTGATTCACAAAACATATATATAAAACGTACGAAAGGTTGTGTAAATAAGAAAGCAACTTTTTCCTTGCTAAATAGGAACTAGAACGTTACGACTGTAATCGGTGAACATCTTGCATGCCGGCTATCGAATTGAAATGATTCGAGTTGAAATTCCATGTTCCAGGAAGACACGTAGATGTGAATGCAAAAATATTCTGTTTCACGAATTAACTGTCTAACAGAAAGGTATATTTCGAGGTATATTGAAAGAGAGTGTTTAATTGAGAAAAAAAAAATTGTTGGACGAAAATTCTATGATTCAGACGATTTTAGATCATCGAGCAAAAAAAAAAAAGAAATTTGGACGGAGAACAGCACTAGTTCGGCTGTCATTTTCGCAAGTTTGGAAATGAATTTTCCTAGAGTTGACGTTTCTCAAAACATTCGATCTTTTATTTTATTCTGCATTGTCGCGGCGGATTTCTCGTTGAACGAACGTTGGAAAATGGAGGAAAAGTTTCGAAACACAAAAAGAGTCGCGAGAGCCTCGTAAGAGAGGAAAGAGGAAGAAGAAAAGGAGACAACGCGAGAAAACAGTGGCAAAGAGGATCAGTCGTCCTGTTTATCGGAAGAAGGGAAAGGGTGTCGTAGAAACGAATTCGAAAATAGATATCGGGGAGCGAACGTGTATCTTATATTTAGGCTCTCTGCGAAGTGAAGATGTACGATGTGGATGTAATGCTCAGAGAGAGAAGAGAGAGAGAGAGAGAGAAACTCTTGAAATTACGACCGCGGAAACAACCAAAATCCATTTGAAGATTCAAACTGACATTATTCGCCGAGATAATATAGTGTGGGCCAAAAGTTTCTTTCCACCTATTTTTTTTTCTTTTTTAATAAAACATCAAAATATAAGAAAAAACTAATTTTATTAATTTTAAATTAAATTTAAATTCAAACACGAATTTTTCATTATGTTTTAAAAATCTGTGAAAAAAAAACTAAAAAAGTTACAGATTTATTTTAGTAGGAAGTGATTGATTCTTGACCTACTCTATATTTACTTTGATATATTCGGACTTCTACTTTGATACATTCGAAATAGTACTTTCGATTAGCGATTACTGTACAATCGCATTCAATATTTTTATACACTTTACTCAATACTTTCCCTCTATTTTTTTTTTTTTTTTTAAATAGTTTTCAGTCGTCAGTTATTTTTAAGAGATCTATTTCTTCTTTAAAATATCGGCGAAACACCTACGTTGCTCCTTTTTACTCGTCGAACTGGAAACGCAAAAATAATCTCCCATGCACGATCGTGACGTTAGCACGCGTTAAACATTTGTGAAAGTGGGAAGAAAGAAGGAAGGAAGGAAATAAATCGGTCCTGTCGATTTTCCCACAACGCGTTGCGTTTCTACGTTTCATTCCGAGGGCGTTTTAAATAGCGATGGCCGCAATTATGCGGAAAACACGATAAATATACTTAAACGAGGCACGACGGCCTAAATGTAATTGGCGAGGAGGCGCAGGAAAGGTAGAGCTCGGAAGGCACGAGGAAGATGATGCACGCACTAGCGGGAGCTCGGTTGTAAAAATAGGGAACGAATAGGTTTCCTCTGTTCGCTATTAATAGCGTGGTGCGTCGATACTCGACGGCTTTAATCCGCGACTCTAGTTTATCGGAAATTTACGTCACCGCCTAGACGTGCTGCAGCCTCAAGAATAACAGTTGAATCTCGTTCTTCCTCTCTCTCTCTCTCTCTCTCTCACTCACTCTTTTTCCTTTTTCTTCTTCCGATTATTTATTTGTTTATTTGCTCTTGCTCCAATCGTTATCGTCTGTTCAGGTTCACTTCGAGAAATTTAAAGATGCTTCGATTGGACGAATGTTTGCTATTGTTCTTGAAGTTCTTCGCGTTTGAGCAAGGCCTTTTTTAGTATTTATTAGGCTTTATCAAATTTTAAATATAAATTACTCGTTTAAATATAATTTGACTAAAAGTAACGAAAGACCTTGACAAACAAATATACATATTATTGAACAAAATTAATTTAATTTGTACTGCACAGCAATTTAGCAACTGAAATTATCGGGTTAATTCAAGAGACTGCTGCTACACACAGTTACTCTGTGGTAACAGGAAAAATATGGAGGTTCGTAGTTAAGGGTTAATGAGTTCTCCACAACGACCCATGCACACCGGCACTTCGTCTTACGGTTTTGTTAAGAGAGTATACGCGAACACGTGTGTACACAGAGATCAGGTCAGCGGACTCTAATAGATAAAAATAGCAGAAGAAAGCAAAGGGAATTAACTCGATGATTTTTCGTGGCTTTTCATTCTTTTGTCTCGATAATTCAATCGATCCTCAGTTCATCTAACTTTGAAGGCGTGTACACATGCAAGGAAGCATTTGGCAACAATGTCTTTTAAATTTAAATACAATACTGGAAATCTCAAAAAATTTTGAGATTGACGTATGCGAGATATATTCGTGAAAAAAAACCTTCGTCAAGCCATTGTACGTTTTACGTCTTTGCGTGTAAAAAGCGTTCGAGTGACGAGCAGCACGGAAGCAACCTGAATATTTACTCGCGTCGTTAATGGAAAAATGGGCGAAAGCGTGAACGTGAAATTGCAGTACACCTCTTGGATTCAGCTCGTGATAAGCTAAGTTTCCAACGTATATCTTTCTTTTTCTTTTTTTTTCCTTCGCTCGGCAAAAGAGAGGAAAAAAAACAAATTCGTTAATGCGCCAAGCAGCGAAAACCGGTTCGTTGAAATTTTTCCTCGTATTAAAACTTCTTAATTACCGTTCGGCTTTTCTTTCGTTCCCTCTCGGTTTCCGCGGGTCGCGGAATTGCAGTGAAAAAAATACATAGTTAGTTCATTGGTCTCGTTTTAATCTCATCGCTCAAAATAATTAGTAGCTAAATTCAAATCGTTTTATTGATACTCAAGGTGTTCAGAGAATTCGATAAAAGTTACGTATACTTGTTAAAATTGGGATGTGTATTTCTTCCATTTCTTTTTTGGATATAGTAAATTTATAATATGTTTTATCACTGTAAAGTGACTTTAGCGGGGGTAACCCAGAAAATTAGATCTCTTCGGGTGCAACGCTGATGCAACGAAAATTAGCGATTGGTTGATTGGGTCACGTGATTCGCGAGGGGGCGTAGGGTTGTAGGAGTAGGAGTGGCGTTGTCTGGTACTGAGCGATCAAATGTTTGCATATCAATAAAATTTTATGGCAAGAAAGTCGTTTTCATTTCCTAGTGAGAATAGTTGAAACGCATTATAACTAACGATGATATTAATCAGCTAAAGATCTTGCTAAATCTACTTTTCTCAGAGAACCTCCAAAATCTTCTGTCATCACTAAAAAGCAGAGTCAAACAAGCAGAGTAGAACAAAAATCACAAATTATACATATAAAAAATCTGCAGTGAAGTGGAGTTCAGATTGTTTTACTCGATGATGGTTGGCGCTAAGAGTTCAAAAATCGATCGAGAATCCGATCTCCTAATTGTTTCGCGCAACGTGCAATTTAAAGAGCCGTTAAGATGTCTGTCTTGTGAATAAGATGTGACTTGAGATTCAATAATACGCACACGTGTATCACGTGTTTAGCGTTTCGATCGCTGAATGAACTGCCCGAGCTCTCTTCATTGTTCCCGAGGCTAATTGAGCTGCGCCCACTTGAAGTGTCGTTACACGAGCGATAGCACTTCCGCGGTGCTTAAATCAGGACGTAAAGTGGTCGCGTGGTAAACGGTGCTCTACGTGCGGTGGTTTCAGGTTTTACGCCTGAATTTTTTTTCATAGTCAGACCGTACGGTTTAACGACCGCCACTTTTTGGCTCACCTGCGAACAATGACGTTCAATCTCAGGTAGGACACGAGAGTGACAATAGAAATTTCATTAGAATCGTAATATTTATATGAAAGTCGATGAAAGTTAAAAACAGCTTTTACGTAACGTATCGATATAATATGTCCATAACACTTCCACGAGCTGTAACGATTCTATCGAGCTGCGAATTCTCACTCTCAACTCTCTGCGCTCTATGACTCATAAAAAGCCTCGTTTCTAAATCACATTACGTTTTATGCACGGTGACACATGCACGCCACACATTCTTGCCACGTGTCGCACTCTAATTTACAATTAGTCCAATCATTCGCTATACGCGCGCTAGAACAAACACTTTCGTTTCTCCTCCGTCGTTCGTCGTTCGTACTCAATCTCCCCTACTCCCGCACGAATATCTTCCGTGTTTCTTTTCTCCGTTCACTGGAAGATTGTTAGAGATACCGTGTGCATTCTCCGAGGAAATTTCCAATGAATTTATTAGCCTGCAGTTTGTTTGCGTGAACCGCGGCTGTGAGCAAAGCGATCGTTCGTTTCGTTCGCAGTTCAACTTTCTTCGCCGGTGAACGAAGATTATTGGAATACATACGATGGAGAACAGCTTGTCTCGTAGTTACAGGAACCACTGTCGTTCGTTCACCGTACACAACCGCTTCTCGTTCGTTGTGTTCCTTTCCGTTGCATAAAGTCGAGTCTCTGCAATAGACTCGATTCTCCGCCGCTTCTTTGCGTAAATCTTTCGATGAACGTTCAATCCCCCGCGCGTATTTCGTCTCAAAGCAATCGGTATTTTCGTGGCGCTTAATTAAACGACGTTCACACAAAAAACGCCGTAAATCTACGTTGTGGGGCGAGAAAATACAGTAAGAAATCGAAAAAAAGGGATAGAAAGAAGAAAGGACTGCAACTGTATCTGTAACAATATGAATGACAATTATATTTAACAACTTTTAACAATATTCTTAATAATATCAACAATTCTCCTTTCTATGTATAATAAATTCGTAGAATTGCCTCTCAAATATTCTCAAGAATTGTCTTCCCACGAAAAGATATAGAATCTCTCGTTAAACAAAGACAGACAATTTGTCAGTGGCAATTTCTTCCCCTCGAATTTTTTTTAATTTTGACGTTAATGGACGTCAGCGTCGATCGGTGAATGAATCGAGCCTTCTCATTGTTTCACTTTAATCGAGCACACGACGTTAGACTTGGCAGACCAGCCCGTGGCACTTCCGCGACACGGAGGACTGGACCGGTTTTCCACGCTGGATACGAATTGCTGGGTTCGTCCTTTTGCCGCCTCTCTGCCGCACCGTGCCTCTGTAGCCTATATACATACCACTCTCTCGCGGCTGTTGGAATTTTATTTCGCGGACAAAACGTTCGTTTGCGCTAGCTTCCTCGATATTTCATCTTTTGCTTCTCGTGTATGCATCCGCGTTGTAAATACCAGTCTTTTTTTTTTCTTTTTTTTTTCATTGATAAACTGTTGAAAAGCTGTTATAGCTCGTTCGAGTAAAGTAACTCCAGAGCAGGTCATTATTGGAAACTTACTAGTTCAGAGAAGTCTGTGCCACTTGGAGCATTCTAATTGTAAGGGAATTTTTTGGAGCTGGTTTTTCAGTAACATTTTGGTTCGTGTTTCCTTTTAAATACCTCAACCGTTCGTAAATATCTACAGAGAAAGGTTCGTGTTTTCAATTAAACTTTAACTCTCAAATCAAACGTTTCATTCGCTCTTTCCCTTTCTTCTTAAAATAACTTCTACTACAACCTTAATAATGAAAAACCTCAATAGAGAAGACTTTCCGAGTTTGTTATTACTCCAATAAAAGAAACTTTCGTCGTCTCTTTGCACTCTCGTCCAATCTTCCGAAATTTCAAACTCGATAAGTAAATACCAACCTTCCGTTTCGTCTCCGATTCGCGATAAACGCGCATCTAGAGCGATAATTTATGTACTTATCTGCTCTCCGTACGCGCAATATCGTTGATAACTTATGCAACGACTCTCTTCTGTCACAATAAGTAGAAGGACAAAATAGGAGGAGAGAGGCAGAGTGAGAAAAAGAGTTGCTATCTCTTCTTCTTCCACGATAGACTCCTCGCCCTCCCTTCTCGCGATGATGCAGAAGTTGATCGTGCGTCAAGTGCAACGTCGCGTGACTAACTGAAATAGAAGGGCTAAATTACATCGGGGGCTATAATTGAAAATTAATTGGGGCTTCCCAGCGTGTGTTTTCCGCGAGATGGGAAAATAAGAGACGTACTCGAAGACCGTCTTCGAGGATTCAACGACGAAAACACGACGAGAGCTACGCGCGTTACGTCGACGTGTGTCGCGACAGTGGGAACAATTTCATCGACCCGACTAATTCTCTGCCTCTTTGTCGATACAGAAATTCCACAGGGCAGCCCTGCTCGTCGTCGTCGTCGTTGTCACCGTGACGGTGGTCTGCCGTGTCCCCGTTCGAACGACGAATCCCTTTTTCCGGTCGAAGCGATGAATTTTTAAACTAATCGCGGACCCCTGATTGAATCGGCCAAACTAGGCCACAGCGAATTGTCGGATTCGTCGTGAAATCCTGGAAAAATCCGGCGTCGTGTTTTCTCGCGGCTGTGCCCGTGGAATTGTGGTAATTGAGGGAAAATGAGATATCAGGGGCTGGAAGAAGGTTTTTGCGGTCGGTGAAGGTTCGCCATTTTCTAAGAGTGTCGGCTCTCTCCGGGAGCACTGGTTAAATTGGAGTGCAACCACTGCTGTTGAAGCATTCATCGTTGTTATGTCGGATACTGAATATTTTTTTTTTTTTTTTTGTAATATACTCTTTTTTCTATGTTGAATATTCTTTTGTAATGTACATATACTTTTCTTTGTATGTTTTGAATATTTTTTTCTTTTAAATCATATCGACGGCAGCCTTGCATAAAATACGATGACGACTTACGTAGTACGTATTTGAGTTCAAATCTTGAAAATTTTACTAACAAAGTATATACATATGTGACGAATGATTTCTTGTATAATTAATTATCGTTAAATGTTGTAGAATATATATATGTTATACGACAATAATTAATTGTACAAGAAATCACTCGTCATGCTTTTCAATTCAATTGTCCTAGCTACAGGCGAAGCGCCACCGGAAACGACGAATCCGCATGATCCGCAGCGCGAAATCACCGTTCCATTATCATCAATTTGTCACAGAGCGCACAGTTCGCAAGACTTGCCTGATCCGATATCCCTCGCAAAGCGGTATTTCCGCTGTTTTTAAGACAAATTCGACAAATCGTTGATTTAATAACCAAGTAGACGCGCGTGAACGTTGTTCAACAATTAAATACGAACGACACAATTAAGTACAATCGATATTCGTCCTATCCGTTTCAATCGAACAGATCCGCCTCCGGTTTTGTTCCTTTTCCTTCTTTAAAAACACAATTTCCCCTTCGATCATTGTTCAAACGTACGCGCATATTAAAGCGTCGATTATAAGCGGAGACGGTGAGAGGCAGAGAAAGAAAGAGAGAGAGAGAGAGAGAGACGCGGATGGCGGGGAAAGAGAGCTTTGTGAGAAACGTCGGACAAATCCGGAGTGGAAAGAATAGCGCAAACTGACAACGGAAACAAGCCGTGTGTGTATCCTACAATATCCGGCTGGCCACCCGTCAAAAGCCCCGTTCACGCCGCGCCGTTCAAAACATCGTCACGGTTCGTTAAATATTGATACTTCAATTTTATGTTCACGCAAATATCGAATAGCAGAGATGTATAGTTTTCGTTTCGTTGTTGCACCCCTTCCCTTTGATGAACGCACGGGGAGTGTAACGCGAAATATTTCAAAAAACAGCGATCGTATTCCGGTCGCTTCCGCGTTTATCTTTCATATTTTCGTCTCCATTATTGCGCCTCTACCCGAGTGTATTTGTTTCACCGATATTTTCATCGGTTTTAATTGTTTTTCATTTCCTGGCTGGAAGCACGATACAGTGGATGAGGAGGGGGAGGAGGCGCTTGTTGTCCGCTTTATTCCCGACGGTTCGCGTAACTTGTTACGAGTTCTAACGCCATGAACGATTTTAATTAATAACTTTAATGCGGACCGGGTGACAGGGTTTTTTTTGGAAATTGTTTCGAGATTGCACGATCGTTTGCAACCACCGAGCAGATCGCAGAAACGACAGTTCTATCGAACTAGATGACGAGTTCTGTTTCACTTCACGACACTTATCTTCATTAACGGTGACGTTCTCCTTTGTTCGAACTTTTCGTTTCCGGAAGAACGTTCCGAGAGTAACCGGACATTCTGATTACGTTTCGAACTTTCTACTCTATTGTTTTCTCAAAATGTACAGGAGTTACATAGCATGTATATTTGGCAGCGAGTATTAGAGTACCTGCTGATTTCATCAAAAAATGTGATTGTCAGGTTTGATTATAAAACAGAGAAGATTGATCGATTGATGAATACTTTTGTAAAATCTAAATGAGTAACAAACAATAAATTGATAATTATATTTTGACTATCACGGTTCTGATCTATATCACATATAAATTCATCGAATAAATCATATAATCAAATTTATTAATAATATGTGGCCAACATCATTGAAAAGTTACCAATATCAGATTGAAATTTTCAAAATATTGAAAAGCGTATTGAAATTGATCAGATCGGTTATTAAATTAAATCATTGATATTATGGAATATATGTACTGCATACTCGTAACATTAAATATTAGTTCCTTATAGTTCTTTGTTGATTCTTGTTTAAATAATTTCGCGATAATATTCCAAATTTATCTCGTCATTTACATTTGCATTTACATTTTACTTGCTTTCACAGTGGTTCGCATTAATCGGATGCCGTTATGTATTTCATTTACGAAAGCTGCACAGCTCTCCTTCATTCGAATTCCATCGTAATTGAATCGCGTGTGCCAGTAGTGCACAATATGCTCTTTTGTGTATAAAGAGTCGTATCCAACAATATGTATTAGTCACGTATTATCTCTTCCCCCTTTCTATTGTATAAACAACTGTTGAGTAAAAAACAAAGAGGAGAAATATAGATACTATTAAAATACTATTTTCGGATACTTTTAATCGAGTTAAATTTATTTAATATAGAGAATATAATTGAAATATAACTCCAAAAAATTTCGTAGACTCTCCACCCCTCCCCTCTCCAAAAAAAAAAAAAAAAAATTAGACCACGAGGAATTCGTGAAAAATATTTTCAAAACGAGCCACATTCGGGCCACATTAGGTTGTTGCGTATGATCGTGCTTCTCTCTAATATGAATACAATAAAAGGGGGAGTGCGAATTAAGATGCCACGATACGCACGATACTTAAATACGATATGCCGTATATGTGTGTCGATTGTTTGCCGAAGATGCAACAGCAACGAACAGCACAGGGACCGGAGGCAGCCGAAGCATTTCCGGTCAGATGTTACGGCCGACCTTGACAATAACTTTCTGTTGTTCCAGCGCGACCAGCCTGGCTTCGCAAGATTTTCTATGCGCGGAGCGCGTACATGTTCGAAGTTATCGTCGAATTATTATTCATAAACATTCGGGGACGTGAGTTACAACAAATGTCGCGCGACCCGGTTGCGCGTAGCATGCCTCGCGATATCGATTTTCCCTCTCGATGAAAACGATGCGGCAAAACGGCGCGATTTAACCTGTTCACTGACTGATCGAATTTTTTATTTATACATCTGCCGTGCACCGGCGAGTAATTCTTTTCTCGCAAAATCTGCCCCTTCATGGCAATGGACATTACAGAGTCCGGAGATCAATTGATCGATTAATCATATTTTGGGGAAAGGATCAAATTCGGGCGATTAATTATATTTTTCAAAATATAAGGTCTACAAGATTCCATTGTAATTGAGCCAAGTATACAAAATATACCAAGTGTACAAAATTTTATTTTATTTAAGAGTTGATACAGTTTTCTGTAATACAATTTCACAATAAGCACACTAAGTGTCAATATATTTAACTAGAACATAGGTTATGTTATAATAAGTTAAATTATTGTCACTAGATGGTCAAATTTGATAGTTATTAAATTTGAAAATTGTTAAATTGTTAAATTAATTATTAAATTTGAAAAGTATCAAATTATATTTTTCAGAACTCAACTCTAGACTACTCCATTTGGATTTGTATCGCGATCTCGTCTTTTATAACGTTCAAAAAACTGTCGGGGGTAAAAATTCTCGCGCGAAATCTCGTGTACGAATAGATTAATCTGCATCCCACATTCGAGTGCGATGTCACGTGCGTTGTAATAACACGTGCCAACTGGAACGCATTGGGTTCTAAAATACGCATTTGCGTATTAAACGAGTAAAAAAAAAACAAAAACGTTCGCTCGGCTCGGAATAAAATTAATATTCATATCGAGTTTTATCTCGCTCTGTATCAATAGCGAAATATGTATATCGAATACGATGAAACGAGCGGAGCAAGCAATTCCAAACTGATTGTTTCAAGCAGTTAGTCTAATTTCTTTAATATTAACTATATTTCTTATTAACCGGTAATAGACGCTTAGACGATCGCCATTAGTATTTTCGTTTAATTTCTGTAATTGAAACACGCCGGTCGAAACGAGCTGACGAGAAAATGTAAAAATGTTTGCGATCTTATCCAGTTGGAGTATCCATCCCTCCTTGTACGGGGTGGAAGTCAGGGTTTATCGATCGCGAGCTGAAAAGCAGTAACCGGAAACGTAACGAGTCTGGGCCACCATCGGCTCCTCCCCTTGGTCGTCACCGGTGTGTGTGACTCACAGTTATGCTGCGGTTATCGTCTCGGGGGACACCGATTCAACAATAAAGCGGATCGGCCGTCTGCGTGGAATCCTAAACGTTCGTTAGCCGCGTCCGTGGCTACGCGATGCGATGCTCAACTCATTTCTAGCACGATTTCTACGTAAATGACTTCGTGCAACTGTTCCAAGAAGAGATCTTGCTGCTAAAGATCAAGAAGAAACTCGTTCTTGATCGAAAGTTCTTTATGAAACAATTGTTTCGCAAATTTTGAAACAATACTTTATTGATCTTTCTGTTAATTTCTTCGAACAACAAAGATACCAATTGAGAATTCTGTGTGGGGAGAATTTAATTAGAATGTCTAAGGACCGATCTTGGTCCTTGTTGTCGTTAGATTATTATCGAGAAATGACACGACACTCGATTCAGTGCATATAATTTTGGAACCATCGGACGTAATGCGGATAGCATTAGGATTATTGGAGCCGATATGAACGCATTGGGTTCAATACAGACGACTTGGTTCGTCGAACTCGATGCTGGGTTCATTACACTCAATACAAGTCATATCGGATTCATTGAATTTGATTTGGACACATGTAGGTCATTGAAATCCGTACAGAGTGAAGTGGGATTTAATTCAGATCGCTCTGCTTCCCTCAGAGCCGATAGAAACCATGCAAAAATTGCAGTTCTCCCAAATTGGTAGATCATGCATCGTGTTACTCAAGATACTTCAGACTTCCTGTAGATTATGTCAAAAGAGATAGGTAATACCTACTCCGAAATCGTAAAACTTTGTACAGATCACCTTTCCTCATAATCATTTATAATGTTTGATAGAAATAATCTGGAAGTTCATTAGAGAAGATCGTAGACTTCAATTTTTATTCAACGTTAATAAGTTATTAATGTTACAAATCTCAAAGATGTGTGAATAAAATAATATACATTTCGAGTGACATTGTGGTTTCTTTTGATGTTCGAAGATTCGTCTGTTCTTTTCGGAGTCAAAAATATTGGAGACTTCGAGAACTTGAAAACCCAGTTTTCCTTGAGATTGATCAGTCCGAAAGGCTAGAGTAAAGTGTATAGGACAGACGAACTTCGAACTTGTAAGGTCGGATAATAATAATCATGAGTTCATACTTTAGTGATAAATGTCAATTTCTACGAATTGACAATTGACAGGATAATTTGTATCTATCTATCTATTTATTAAACTATTCTACGTTTGAGAAGTATATGATTGTTGAGTTAGTTACGTAGATTTCTACAATCTTCAAATATATGCCGCTAGCAAGATATATCTAGTTCTATTTATATTACTCTATAACATCAGAACACATCAGTATTTATAAGTTTCAAGCTAACAATATCCCCAAGCTTGGGTTCAATGAACTAATACTCAGTGCGTATTTTATTTTCTTAATTACATGTGAAAAGAATACGCTTAATAATTATATGCTATAATTAGACACAATCTATTATTACACAATTATATTTCATTGTATGAAGAAAAGAAAAAGAACGCGTATAACGCATCCGAAATCGATCATTCCCATTCGTACGGGTATAGAGAAAAGTGCGTCTGAACATGCGTATCGATCAATGCGTATTAATTACACGTACAAACGAGCCTGTTCATTGTGGAAATATTCATTCTGCCTGTTCTTCCTGTTACGACTCATTATGATGAGTTTACGTTTTGCGTATACGGTACAACATCTCATCAACGTGCAAATCATGGTAATTTTAATCGTTTTCTCTCTCTCTCTCTCTCTCTCTCTCTCTTCATTCAACGTCGATCGATGTTACGCAACGTGTTTTCGTTGAAACGACAGTGTTTCCCGTTATCCGTGTCAAGGTAAATCGAGTCGTGCGGGTTAACGCCGTTTTCATTACATCCGTTTTCGATTTGATTATCGATGTCGCGTCCCGCGTGTACGTTGTACATTTCTATTTCCGCGTGCCTCGAATTCCTTAATCGTCATCGCGGAATTAAAGTCCTCCGAGCGAACCTTGACCTTCCCTTCGTGCACTCTGCCGCATTGCAATCTTCGTTTTCGAACATTAGTCATTATATTCGGTTCCATACATCAAAGCGTAACTCGTGCCCGCGTCACCGCGCTAGAAATTAATAGCCAAATAAATTTGTAGTTATAGCTCTACGGTGTATTCACGAAAGTATTCGGATATTTATGGGGGGAGGAGGATTTTCAGGAATATATTGCGATTTTTGATATTGCGATATTTAGATTTTTAGAATTTTAACGATAGGAACTGTAGGATTTTAATTAAATAATTAAATAAGTACTGTGGAATTTTAATAAAAACGAGACACAACTCGTGATGTCGCAATCTGGTACTGTTAAAGTTTAAATATTTTCTTTTAAATAAAAATTTATCGTGTTTGAGATACGCAGCATGTACCGAACTTAAATGGTAAAAATGTAACATTTGTTCTTTTTTTACGTGTAGATCGAGTTCTCACATTTCGGACACCCCGTATATCGTCCGGAGTAATAAATCAGATTCTGGTCTTTTCTATTTCCGAATGTAGCGTACCCTACGTAATTGCGAATAAGGTATAAGAATAATTATAATGTAAACTTGTCGATTTATATGGAAACTACCTTGTGAAATGGAATTTCAACAAAGGTCAAGGTCTTCGATACGATCGATAAAAAAAAATCGATCGCCTGGCAGTGGCTCGCGTTACCGTGCGCGCCGTTGATTACGGATATGTCAAAGGCGCATGGTGATTTAATTCAAGTCCCTTTAAAGGCTCTCTTCGTCTGCGTAGCGCTCTGGAGAAATCCTTTTCTTTTTAACGTTCCACCAAAAAAAACTCCTTTCAACCACGTCATTTGAAAAAAAAAAAAAGAAGAACGTGACGTTCTTCTCAAAGAGATTTACAGATTCGATAGGGGTCGATATTAAATTCCAACTTTCGCGCCTTCCAAATTTTCAATTCTCTTTGTTATTTCTTAAAACCGACATTCGGGAGGGTACTCTCACGTGGAACGTTTGTGCACGCTGCCTGTACGAAAGTACAGAAGTTTCTATCGAAGATCAAAATCATTTTTGAATATGTACTCGATTTATTCATTTATCATATTACACCGTTGGTCAAAATGTTTATTTTTCATTGAAACCACCATCGAATCAATAAATTCCAAAAATCGTCGAATGAAGAACATATATTGTAGAAGAACATAAATTATATAATAATAATAATAATATAAATTATAGAAGAACATAAATTATATAATAATTCCTATATTTTTCTCCGGAGGAGTATACGAAATCTAGAGAAATGTTATGAAACATTTCTGGAACACGTGAATTCCGAATTCCGTCATCTCCGAGTTGAATCGATAAACGAAGCATCAAGGGACGAAACGTTACGAAAGATATTGGAAAAATAATTCTGGTCCGTTGGTCGACGAATTCCAATTCTGTCGGTGGCAGTCGTTGCCCAGAGGGTAGAGAACAACAACGGTGTAGATCTTGAACGACAATTTTCTCGAGGCCGGTGGCTTTCGCGTGAATAAGTAGGTGCGCACAGGTACCACCTGTTACCTCGGAAAGCTAAACAGCCGCTCCAATTAGGGGAACGAGCTTCTTTTTATCGCTGTTCCCGCAACCGGGAATGAAAGGGAAACCGCGAATAAACATTTTTCTCCTCGTATCTCGTTCCACGGGGGCTTCGATAAAGCGGGTTTCGGGTGTCGGGACGGGTTCCTGACCTCTTTCTTGAAAATGCATCTTGATACGCTTTGTTAATTACTGGTGAAACAGATCTCACAATTCCAGATCACAAGAAAGGGAGATAATTGACGATTCTGATTATCCCCCGCGTCGAAAGAAATTAAAATTTTGCGACATACGCATGTTAATTTTGCGGCTCTTTTATATAACAATGCATTTTTAATATTTAATTTTATCCTCTTAGTTTTATCCTTTAAATGGAATAAAATTTATCATAACAAATAAGTCACACCTGCTCTGACTTCATATTTTTGTAATTTTTACAGGAAAGATGCATGCAAAGTTGCTTTTATTTCAAATGTCTAATTTAATCTCTTGCGCTGGAATGCCACGCACGTCGAGAATTTTTTTTATTCCAAATTGCAACAGTTTTTTTCAGTTTTAAATATATTTAAATGTAATTCAGGCAAAACAAATGAAAGTTTATTACTTCTTAATAATTTCTATCCAGTGATATCATGACGAGTTCAAAAGAGAAAGAAAGCGACGAATTATTGTATACGGTTCGGTCACTCGTTATGGTCCGCGGACCAGTTGCCGGCGCAAGGGGTCAAAGCAAGAAAATAGAAAATATTTTGAAAACGAGAAAAAGATCCACTAGAGCAGCGGTGCCTAACCTGTGGTAATATAAAATAATATTGGTAATGGCCAAATTGGTAAAACAAAAAAAAAAAAAAGTTAAAATAAAAACACAAAAGCAAAGTTATAGAGTTCTGATTTACAAAGAGAGATATACTTATGTTCTTATTTGTTTCGATTTTATGTTAGGCTGCCATTATAATATAATTAAAATGTAAAATCAAAAATGAAAGCCTATAAATGTCAGGTTTGAGTTAGATTTGATTAGCTGACCTAAGAACATTAAAAAAAAGAACAAACTTTTTGTAGGAATGGATGGGAGATATTTTATTTTTATGAGAGGAAAGGATATTCATAAATGAAAAGCCTAATATAAGGAGTACAGGAGAGGAGAAAGTTTGGAAACCTAGCTGCACTTAGAGGAAAAAAAGTAACAAATTTGCCGTCTTGGTGGAAATTTCTCGCGAACAAATAGCGTATGAATTTGCACGTACGCGTGTGTATATGCATTTACACTGTTACAAATCTATCGCTGCGGAATATCCTGCTACGAATATTTTACGTTGGTCTCTTTTAAACTCCGCGGTTTGTCCCGCAGGGAAGAAGGGAAGAAAGAACGAAAGAGAGGAAAGAGGTGCATAATGGATCGATTTTGTTCGGCAACGTCTGGAAACTATTTTGCAATCCAGTGGCACGCTTTCGGCCGGTAGGAAACTTCAATGAACGAGAATGGATGGAACGCGTCGTAAATCCGTGACACACGCGGTTGTAAGAGTAACGCCGCACTTGCGATAAATTGGGAGTATAGTATAGACTGGCCAGATCCAGAATTGCATGCACGTACGTAACCGGACATGCTCGTTTACACATTGTTTCATAAAATAATTTCACTGTAAAAGCCTAGACCTATGTGCGTGTTTCCTCAAGAGAGAGAGAGAGAGAGAGAGAGAGAGAGAGAAAGAGAGAAACAAAGTTCCTCTGGGGCGATTTCCGCCAAAGAACGTACCCTTCGGCGGGCTTCCGTCGCGGCGCCCATCGAAATCGATCAAGTATGTCACTTTCTATTTACGTTGACGCGCTATACGCGCGGGAACTCGACGATCGTTTGGATCGGTTTGCTTTGCTCGTACAACTCGCATACTTGTACGCGAACCATGGCGTGTATACATGCATGTCTCTTGGTCGAGGGAACGAAAGTGAAAAATCAATATCTTTTCCAGGCAGTGCTGTGCCGCTTCGCTTTTATAAGAGTGCACGCCGGTTTCTCATTGAAAAAACCGGCACGTTCGCGGGAAGCAATTTTTCAAAGCGAATAGCTTGATATGTGCTGCGGGTACGTGTGGCTAGTGTGGATCTGATTGAGTCATAGACTCTGCGCCGAGTGGGTGATTTGCGAGTCTAGCGCGGACGAGGAGCGATTGAGAGGATCGAGTGGAAGAAGTTGAATGTTTATGTTGGACACAGACCGCTGGTTGCGATCGAGGTGCGTTTTCTAAGAATGTACGCGGAGGTTGGAATGCATAGTGACGCGTGAAATCGCTGTCGTGTGTGTGTGTACCATGTATATGTGCATAAAATCTCCTAAATTGAAAAAACGCGATAATTAAATGTACATTGTTTGAGCATTGAATCATTGTTGTTGAACGATGAAATTAAATTGTATGTATCTTTAAAAATGGTCAATTTAAAAATGCTCTTTTTAAATAATTCGATTAGTCCGAGATAGAAAGATTCGAATAAGACACTCGTTATGGGCATATATATATATATATATATATTTAAGATCATTTTAGATCACCTCACTGATCCCACATATCTTCTATCTTTACGTTTCTCGCTGTTACATCAAGTATTGCGTTCGAGCCGGAGTTTCCAAGAATACCTAGATTTTCAACTATGTTGTAGAACTCCATTTATCCGAATTTATCTTTTGCGAGACAAACAATTCCTGCATGTGTCTTCGTATAATAGAAACTGGTCAGTTCTTTCTACTTCTGATTTCTCGTCCAAATAACCGATAATTTAGCGGATTCCATTTGCACATGTTCATTTAACTGGTTGCTAACTAACATTTCGTTTAAATAAGTAAGTAAATAAACTTATTATCAGTTTGGAATCTATATAAATATTAATTATCCTAAATATTATAATATAATATTATAATATATAATTATATAATATAACTATATAATATAAAATTATAATTATCCCAAGTTCTAACAAACAGGATGTTTTGTAGTTAACAAGTTGCTTCAGTGAGTAACTTTTGACTTTTAGTAGCCCGTTTAAAATGCCAACAAGATACTCTTAATTCCTCTGACCATAAAATTGTTTTCTTAAACGTTCTCTTGCTCGCATGATTTAATATCTATTCAGTTCTGTATACAGATCCGGTGTGTCTTTGTACAGGTAGGAATGAATGCTCGTAGGATAATCGAACATTATAGCTTATTGAAATTTACATAGGGCTAGATTCGCCGATAAATCTAGCAAACCGCTATAACTCTGAATATACTCCAACGTGTGGCCGTACATGTGAGCACTCGATGTTGCCCGAAATATTAAAGTAGGCCGGTAGCAAAAACAGATATGATCGCACAAAATTATCCGCTGGCTTGGTCAATTCTCTCTTGGCCACGCCTTCTTCGCGGACGTCTCAATAAATTACGTTAACAGGAGGCGAATGTTTTGACTCTGACAAGTCGTTCACTTGAGCTCTAATCAAAATTTCACACTGAAATTTCCACTTTTATAAAAGAAAAAAAAACAAAATTTGAACTTTCGAGTCAAAGTACAATGAATTGTTACAACGTATCTAGATTGGAATGCTTTTTATTCTGAATTTAAATTTAGATTCCAAACAGCACGAGAAATGACGGAATGCTGTCAAAAATCGGTTCCTTCCTTCCGGTGAGAGACACGTTATTTCGTTACGTTCTGCTGCCAAATGTGCCGTAAACGATATTCCGCTCTGATTTCATGCAGACCACGTACAGTATTCATGGTACACTTCAGACGGGTGTTCTTGGATTTCGGAGCGTACATTGTCTGAGAGTTTGCGAATGATACGGCATTCCGTCAGAGTGATTGACTGTTTAAGATCCTCTGAAACCATTAAGACGGGATCCTCCGG